>CM033716.1:66548427-67148427 GCA_019671005.1 Hibiscus mutabilis
TATGTGGCGAATGGGAGACAAAAGATGCGAAGCTGGTAGAATACCACTAGTCATCAAGCTAATCAAAGAATTCGATGAGGTTGCTTTCAAGTATCTCTTCAGGGAAGACAATCAGATGGCTGACGCTTTAGCCACCTTAGCCACCATGTTTAAGGTAAATTAGGGTTCTGAGATGGTGCCTATCAGATTACATATGTTAGATTCTCCAGCCCATTGTTATGATGTGGAAGAAGAGATGGATGGATTGCCATGGTACCATGACATCTTGCAATATGTAAAATTCCAGTAATACCCGTCGCAAACTACAGAGAATGAAAATAAAACGATCAAGAAAATGGCACTAGGGTACGTCCTTGATGGAGAGATTTTATACAAAAGAAGTCGTGATCAAGTGTTTCTAAGATGTGTGGGTGCAAAAGAAGCTCAATTAATTATGGAAGAAGTTCGTGAAGGAATTTATGGAACCCATCCTAGTGGTTTCACCATGGACAGAAGGATCATGCGTCTTGGATATTATTGGTCAACCATGGAAGGTGATTGCATCAACTATTCTCGCAAATGCCATAAGTGTCAAATTTATGCTGACAAGGTTTATACGCCTCCACAATCTCTTCATGTTATGTCATCTCCTTGGCCTTTTTCCATGTGGGGCCTAGATGTTATTGGATAGATTTTCCCAAAAGCATCAAATGGGCATCGCTTTATTCTGGTAGCTATTGATTATTTCATGAAGTGGGTAGAAGCAGCCTCGTATGTAAACGTCACCAGGTCTATGGTTTGCAAATTCTTAAAAAAGGAAATCATTTGCCGGTATGGCCTACCAGAAAGTATCATAACTGATAATGCCTCCAATATGAACATCAAGATGATAGCTAGAGTCTGTGCACAGCTCAACATCAGCCATCACAATTCCGTGGTATATCGCCCAAAGATGAATGGGGTAGTAGAGGCTGCTAATAAGAATATTAAGAAAATAGTTGCAAAAATGACCGACACTTATAAAGATTGGCATGAGAAGTTACCATTTGCTTTGTATGCTTATCGAATTGCAGTGCGAACCTCCACTGGAGCAAAGCTATTTTCATTAGTGTATGAAGTAGAAGCTGTGCTACCCATCGAAGTTGAGATACCATCGCTTCGTGTATTGATGGAAACAAAATTGGAGGAAGCAGAATGGGTTCAAGAGAGATACGGCCAGTTGAATTTAATAGAAGAGAAAAGATTGAAAGCATTGTGTCACGGGCAAATGTGTCAAAGAAGGATGATAAGGGCTCATGAGAAGAAAGTTCGCCCAAGAGAATTCAAAGAGGGGGATTTGGTTTTGAAGAATAAGCTTCCAATTCAAAGTGATTCCCGAGGTAAATGGGCAGCAAATTAGGAGGGACCTTACATTGTAGCAAAAGTTTTCTCATGAGGAGCATTAGTTTTAGCCGAAATGGATAGAGACGAACTCCAAAGCTCGATAAATTCAGACACGGTTAAAAAGTATTATGTTTGAAGAAGAAGAAAAAAAAAGAAAGAAAAAGAAGAAAAAAATGAGAAAAAATGGGAAAAGAGAAAAAAGAAGAAAAAAGAAAAAAAGAAAAGAAAAAAGAAGAAAAAGAGGAGAAAAAAGGAAAAAAGAAAAAAGAAAAAAGAAAAAGAGAAAAGGGGGTTCAAAATGAAAACCCGTAAAGGGCATTTTAAAACCAAATGAGGATCTGAGTTGAAAACCCGTAAAGGGCGGCTCAGATAATTTGCAAATGTGGTCCTTTCACAAATCGATCCTTGGGATTCTGTACCAGAAAAGCTTCATATCTTCATGTGCAATCATTATTTCCAGAGTCTGCTTAGCATAGGTAGCATTCAAGGCATCTTATGGAGTCTCAACAGGAGGAATTTAGGCTTTGATGTCTGGAAAAACTTGTTTCCATCCTCGTGATTATCTTTCCCTTGTTTTCCACAATGCTAATAAATTTCCTTGTTTGCACCATTTCCCTTTTTCGTATAAGCATCTTGCATTGAAATGAGAATTAATAAATTTGACATCACTTGAAATATACAAAAGATTTTTGGGTATTACTTTGAAATTTGTCTAAAAGGGTATAGGAACTATGAGGTATTCCGTGGGTAAATTTGGAGCTTAGGGCATAAAGAACAACAAACATAGGAAGAGATTCAAGATGGAAATAGGTTTTGCTGCAAAGATTTCCATTCAAAGATCTCTGCAGAGGCAGGAATTAGAGAACCCTCAAGAGATGTTACGCTAAGGCAACATGTTGCAAAGCAGAGATGCTTACGCGAGATAATTTGTTTTCTACAACAATGAGAACAATTTTACAAAAATTGGAGGAAATAGCTAAGGATATGAGAAATTGGAAGAACAACAGGATTCTAGGAAGCTTGTCACTGAACATTGATGTATCAACTACAATGATAACTTGACAAAGGCTAAAAGAGTGTTGAAGAATACGAGGATAAAGTTAGCCTTTCCAATTAGGAGTACAAGATTACTGGATTGAGCAAGCAAATGTGCAAACGATCAAAAATGTTCTCAGTGAAGCAAAGAAGTACATGATCTATGGTTATTTTGTCAATCGTCGTAGCATACAGGTGCAATATTCAGATGATTTCCCATGCATTAATGATGGAAAACTAAATCATCCCCCATATATCCCCACGAAGTTTCGCTCTTAGGTGACCTAGCAATGCTATACACTTCGCAAAGAGCTTTCCTAGTTGAAAAATCAAGTCAGAAGTCACAGGAAAAGATGAATGTAGCTATGGCATTAAACGTATGGTACAACATGGTGGTGTTTTGGTGAACTCCAATCAAAGGACGTGTCATACAGCCCCCGAGATTAAGAATAGGCAATGGTGAAGATTTTTTTCCAAGGAATGGTCGATGGAACTTTAACAACAAGAAATTGGTGAACCCAACTAGCATTGAAAAATGGGCTATTGCAAGTTTTCTTGTGATCCAAATAACATGGTGCAAAGCCATTCAATGTAGAGAAATGAAAAGAAGCCGTACTGTTTCTCCTGATGGGATAGGCCAGAATAGACACTTACCATGTATTGCCAGAGTTGAGAAAATGTTTGAGATGATATGATTCAAGAAAACTAATTCTGATAAAAGGATTATAAAAAGTAAAAGAGACATGCATGTTTTAGACATCCTTAGGGGCATGATCATCATAACTGCGTCATATGTTAGATTTTTTGCAGGTGTGAAAGTTTTTTTTTGGAAAAGAACCTGCTTATCTATTCGAGCACGAGGAGAATAGAACTTGCTTATCCATCCAAGCATAAGAAGGATGGAACGAAACCTTTTTCAACTTGCCTATCCATTTGGGCATTCGAAGAATGGAACCTGCATGTCTGTTTGGGCATTCGAAGAATGGAACATGCCTATCCCTTCGGGTATTCGAAGAATGGAACTTGCCTATCTATTCGGGCATTTGGACAATGGAACCAGCTTATCTATTCAAGTACGAGGAGAATAGAACCCGCCTATCTATTCAGGCATGAAGAGAATAGAACATGCCTATCTATTCGAGCATTCGGAGAATATAACCTGCTTATCTATTTGAGCATGAGGAGAATAGAACTTGCCTATCCGTTCGGGCATTCGGAGAATGTAACCTGCTTATCTATTCGAGCACGAGGAGAATAGAACCCGCTTATCTATTCGAGCATGAGGATAATAGAACCCGCCTATCTGTTCGGGCAATTGGAGAATAGAATCTGCTTATCTATTCGATCATGAGGAGAATAGAACCTGCCTACCCATTCGGGCATTCGGTGTAACACCCTAAACTTGGCCTAGGAAGGTTACCACTACTTAAGATATAGACTAATTGAATTATGGGCTAATCAAATTAAAGAAGAAAGAACATTAGCTAACAACTAACTAAAGGACTAAAATGTTATAGCCAACAAGTTAGAGTGCCAAATTAAAAGGACCATCTTGAATATTAGGCAAAACTTAAGCTTTGCATGGTGGAATTAAAATGGATAACGGACCTTACACATGTCCTTTTCCCTTTGAAAAAATCGGCCACTATAGGAGGAAGACTTCATCTTCCTCATTTGGTCATAGCCGAATTTTTAAGAGAGAAAGAAGGAGAGAAAGCTTCATACACCATCTTCAATTCATTTTTCTTGATTGAGCTTTGATCAAATTAGCTTAGGAGAAGGTAAAATGCTTGATTCCTCACTTCAATTACATGCTTGAATCTTGAATTTGTGATATTCTTGTTGCCTAATTTGAATAGGATGATTGTTATGCATGTTATAGTGATGTTAGCTTCTAATGATCCTTGAAATTTTGAGTGTTATTGATCAAATTGCTAAAGAAATGTCTATGGTTTCTAGAAATTGAGGATAGGGATCATAGTTGAAACTAGTAATGATTAAGGACTGTTTTGTTAGTTAAAAATGTGTAAACATGCTTGATTGTATATGTTGCCCTGTTTTGATCACATTGCTAGGTGAATTGAGACTTGAATAGAGTAAATAGCTTGCTGGAAAATGAATGCATATAATTGGATTAGTTAAAGCTAGGTAATGGACTGCTGAAATGGTGAATTAGAGGAATGTTGTTGATCAAATGGATCAATTTGAACATAGCAGTATAATGCCATGTTATAATCACATTGATAGGTGAATTGGAATGACCTAGACATGTAAGAACATGAAAATAAGTTGAATTACAATGTTAGATTCTTGTTTAGATGAATTATGAAGCTAGAAGCTTAACCAAGTGTAATCTGCCCAGAATACTCTATTCTGGGCAGTAACTTTGAAAAATCACCATAAATTGTATAAATGGAATTTAAGGCTGAAATTTATATGGATAGTGCCTTAACATGTCTAAATTCATTATGAGCAAACAGAACTGAATTCTAGATTGTAGAATGAATTTTAGAGAAGAAACAATAGGGACAATGCAAACTGTCCAGCGATGTAAATTGCCCTGTCTTTAAGTTAAAAACTGTATTAATTGGCAAAGAATTAAAATGCAAGGCTTATATGGTTAGAAAGACAATTAACTTAGCTTTATAACGGTGTAAACCAATTGAAATTTTGACGTACGGAATCAAAGTTATGCATGTTTAAGTGAATAGAGTACATGCTGCCTGATAACAGCAGTTTAGGTAATTGTACACAGTTTTGTATACATTTTGATAAACTGTTTTGCAAACAGTTTTGGGACAGTTTAATTACTGCCTTGTTTTGCCTTAATATGGAATGTAGTCAGTTTGGTAATGTGCATTAAGGTGTGTATATGAATATGCTATTTGTTTTGTATATATAATGTATTAACCTTGCTGCCATGTTGAATGATTTTGTGATTACATGTTTTGACCTTGTTCTATCTATGTGATTTATTAGAGCAAGGAGAGGACTTTGGAGAAGGATCTAAAGTCGAGTATTCAAGGGACAAGCAAAAGGGAATAGTCTTTCGAGACTAGCTAGCTTGGGAGTATTGTGAGTGTAGTTTATTCTAGAGTTAGGATTAGGTCCTAACAAAAGCAAGCATGTCTAAATACTTGTATTGTTAAAATTGACTTAATATGATCTTGACCTAATAAGGGAAGTATGAAATAAGATTATACATGAAACTTGACTACATCTTTGAAGTGTTGTATAAATAGAATGCTAGCATGTATATGTGCTAACTATGAACCAAGGATTGTGTTAAAAGATAATAAATGAACTAATAAGCATGAATAGCTTGATTACTTGTCATGTAAGCATGATTTGCTTGATTACTTGTCATGTAAGCATGATTTACTTGATTTCTTGTTTTGTAAGCATGATTTGTTTGATTTCTTGTTATGAAAGTATGAATTATGATTCATTGTCTCTTGCTTCTTATGCTAGTCGAATGCTTGAAATCCTTAGCTAGGATTATTCTTGACTAATTGACACTTAATTTGATATAACAATTGGTTAGAACTAGTTACTGCCTCACTAAGTACATTCTTGTACTTATCACTATTGTTTTCATTCTTCCCAACTACATGATAAAATATTCGATTGTTGCTTGATCTTGAAGCCTGATTTCTTGAGCTCGAAGCAAGACACAAGCATAACTAAAGTATGGTTCATACTTGTTTTGTATTTCTCCTAGTTGGTGGCACCTAGACACATATATGTAGCTAGAACAAGACCATGCATCTTGTTTGTTTTGGGAGGATTGTATATATGCATGAACATGGCTACTTGATGTTTTGAATACTTGTATATATGTGTTCTTGAATGGGCCTACTATGTTATGAACTTGGTTGACAATGTGAAACGAGTTTGTATTGAACTCAAATTATATGTAATGTATAAGTAGTTGCTGCGCATATATGTGAATATATATGGAATGTTCAAAGTGATTGATCTTGCTTATTGTACCATTCGAATGCCTTGTGGAATTATATAGTCACTTGTGTGAATATACCATGTTGTAGGTGTTTTTTATGTGTTTGTATGGTGAATGTCGAATGGTATAGTTGTTTGGAGACAAGATACATGCAAATGTATGTTCAAATGATCATGTTTAGTAATTTAGGTATGAAATATTACATGTATCAATCTAAGAAACAATGAAATGAAATGAAAGCATGTTTGCATACTTAGGCATTCAAATGATAATGGAATGATGAAGTAAATTGAATTATTGAAGTAGTAACCTATAATGACTTGTAAACAAAATATGAGATTGCTTGCTTAATTAGTTAAGTATGCTTGGTTGCTTACTAGTTAAGTAACTCATCTAATAGGGATGAGTTAACCTATTCTTGCCTTGTTCTTGCTTGGTAACGCTCCCGAGCAGCTTGCTACTAACCTGGGGTAGGGGTGTTACATGTATTGGTAATCAAAGCTTTTTAGTCAGTTCTAGGACTAAACCGGGCTCTCTTGCATCATAAAGGATACTTGTGCCACCTAGGAGACTTGTATTGTATAGCTTGTGTCTTTGCTTAACTAAACTGAATTCATAATTGTTCTATTTTGACGTAGAATATCTGAAACAAGGCTCGTTCGGGATGATGAAAGTCTTGAAGGCTCCTCAAATGAAGGAGATAGTGTGAGGATGGAGCAGAATCCTCCACAGCAATAAGCTGAACCTAGAACCCATGTTGCTGCTCAACAGGAAGCTCCTGCTATAAATCCCGTGCAGTAGGAATATCTCCTGAGAATGAAGGAGGTGTTCAATCAACTTGTAACTACTTTGAAATGAGACCATCCTATTTCTCCTGCTGCTGCTGTGCCAAACAGAGCTCCGATTGACAAGATGGCTTAACATCGGGCCTATACTTTCACCGGTACTGATGGAACCAATCCTGAAGTAGCTGAGTATTGGTTAGAGGCCACTACTCGAATCCTGACCAAACAACTGCCATGTTCTGATGAACTCAAACTCGAATGTGTTATAGCCCTATTGGCAGACGAAGCTCTAAGCTGGTGGGAAACCACTACCCTGACTGCTCATGCTGAAGCTGTAACTTGGAAATTCTTCCTCGAGGAATTCAAGAAAAAATAAATCAGTGAACAATACTTGACCGAGCGCCGGAAGTGTTTCTTGTACCTTAAGCAAGGTGGCCGACCCATCGAACAGTACGTGAGTGATTTTTGCAAATATTGCAAGTACGGGTCAGAATACATCAAGACTGATACTGACAAGTGTAGAATGTTTATCGATGGACTGAATGATGAACCGAGTCCAATATTCACTGCCCTGGGTATCACTAACTTCTAGAATTTGGTGAACTGGCTATTGCAACCGAGGCGAAGATGAAGGCCTCTGAGAAATGCAAGAGTGGCAGTTCCTGGAAAGACAAACAATCCAGGAATGATGACAAGCCTCACTGGTAGTCAAAGAAGTCTAAACACTCCAAAGAACACTCTTCGAATTACACTCTTGTTCAGAAAAGCAACTACATACCGAGACCCCAATTGGTAACCAAGCCTTCAGCCCTAATCATCTCTGTTGATAGTATGGGGAATTCCGGTAAAGCTGCTCAATACATACTTGCAAGTTCTGCCAGAAGCACCACACTAGCCAATGTAGAACTCAACAGAATCTATGTTTCTTATGTGGAGCCTTCTATCACTATATCAGGGATTGTCCTCAAAATCCTAACAAGGTTCTGAATCGAACTTCTGCAAATGCTAGCTCAGCTCCTTCCATTCAAAACAAAGGCACCAGACAAGCTCAGTCTGGAAATTAGGGGAAGGGCAAGGGACAACATTTGAACACCCCTACTCACCAGGAATCTCGGGCTCCTGCTCAAATCTATCATATTCGAGGAAAAGAAGATGAAGAATCACCCAATGTCATAGCAGGTACCGTTAAGCTAAATTTAGCTCCTATTTATGCTTTAATAGACTCAGGATCCACACATTCATTTGTATGCTCATCCTTGATTGCAAAATTGAAGTTAAAGCCTTGTAGTTTCGAACCCAATAGGGGGATTACAAACATAAGCCTTATCTGTAGAAACCATTTCATATTCATTCGAAATGTACCCTTTCTTGTTGATCTATATGTCTTGCCAACTTGTGAGTTCGATCTAGTGTTAGGACTAGATTGGTTAAGCAAGTATGAAGCCTAGGTAGATTGCCAAAATAAGAGACTTTATCTCCGGGGTTTAGGAAATGAATCAATCCTTCTAATTGACAAGAAACTGACCTCAATCTTTGCTACTATGGTCTTACAATATGAACTTGAATTTGGCTTACCTAGTGTGCCTATTGTATTTGAATATCTCGATGTTTTTCCCGAGAAACTCCTTGGTCTCCCTCCAACCAGAGAAGTAGAGTTCGGGATCGAAGTTCAACCTAGAACAACTCTGATGTCCATCAAACCCTATCGAATGGCACCTGTTAAGTTGAAGGAACTCAAGAAGCAACTCCAAGAGCTACAAGACAAAGGCTTTATTCGGCCTATCTTGTCTCTTTGGGGTGCTCCAATCTTGTTTATGAAGAAGAAAGACAGGACTATAAGACTCTATATTGACTACAGACAATTGAACAAGCTTACTATCAAGAATCGATATCCTCTCCCAAGAATTGAAGATCTTTTCGATCAACTCAAAGATGCTGCAGTATTCTTAAAGATCGATCTTCGATCGGGATACTACCAAATGAGGGTAAAAGAAGAAGATGTACCCAAAACAGCCTTTCATACTCGATATGGCCACTTTGAATTCCTTGTAATGCCATTCGGGTTAATGAATGCTCCGGCTGCTTTCATGGACCTCATGAACCGTGTATTCAAGCCCTATCTTGACAAGTTCGTGGTCATCTTCATTTATGACATTTTGGTGTATTCTCAGAATAAGGAATAACATTTTGAACACCTTCGAATTGTATTGCAAACTCTCTGAGAATGTTAATTGTTTGCAAAGTTCTCTAAGTGTGAATTTTGGCTATCGGAAGTCTCGTTCCTTGGCCATGTCATATCGGCGAAAGGGATTAAAGTAGACCTGAGCAGAATTCAATCCATCATGGATTGTAGACCTCCGAGGAATGTTGGTGAGGTCAGAAGCTTTCTTAGTTTAGCCGGGTATTATCGACGTTTTGTCAATGGATTCTCATCCATTGCTGCAAGCTTGACTAATCTAACTCGCAAAGATACACCATTTGTATAGTCAGAGAATCAACAATGAAGCTTTGATCAGCTTAAACAAGCCCTGACTCATGCTCTGGTTCTCATCCAACCAGTATTGGGCAAAGAGTACACTGTTTACAGTGATGCATCTCATTTGGGACTAGGATGTGTCCTAATGCAAGATGGAAATATGGTAGCTTACGCTTCAAGGCAACTAAAACCACATGAGTCAAACTACCCTACACACGATCTAGAATTGGCAGCTATCCTGTTTGCACTCAAAGTCTGGCGATATTACTTGTACGGGGAGAAATGCAACCTGTTTACAGACCACAAGAGTCTCAAATACCTCCTAACTCAATAAGACTTGAATTTGAGGCAAAGAAGATGGTTAGAATTGCTTAAAAACTACGATTTGGTTATCGACTACCATCCGGGGAAAGAAAATGTGGCTGCTGATGCCCTTAGTCGCAGACCATACTCGGTTAAACCCTTAAATCTAAATCCTAGAATAATTCATTCGAGATGTTCCTTTCTTGACTTGCAAGTAACCTTTCGAATTAAACCTTTCTTTTCTTACAAGTAACCATTCGAAAATCTCCCTTAATGATCTTGTCCATTAGTTTGTAGCTTCCTTGGCTATTAATGCTCATTTCCGTTTATCCAAAGGATGGAAATTCTTGTCTGAACTTCAAGTTTAATCTAGTCTAATCTTGAGAATCAAAGAACTCCAACAAATTGATCCAGATCTTCAGAAGGTAATGTCCAAGCTAGACTTTGAGTTTAATTCTGAATTCCCCCTCAAGTCGAATTGACTCCTCTATTTCAAAGATAGAGTATGCATTCCTAACAATGAGGAACTAAAACAAGAGATGCTGCAAGAAGCTCACCAAAGCTCTTTCTCGATTCACCAAGGATCAGTTAAGATGTACAATGACCTAAAGCCACTATATTGGTGGCCAGGCATGAAATCGGCTATCACAGACTTTGTTTCAAATTGCTTAACTTGTCAGAGGGTCAAAGCCGAGCGTCAAGTCCCTACTGGACTACTCCAACCTATCGAATTCCTTCAGTGGAAATGGGATCAGATTACAATGGACTTCGTTACTGGTCTTCCTTCCACTCTAAGAAAGAATATGTTGTATGGGTGATTGTTGATAGATTCACAAAGTCTACTCACTTTATCCCTGTTCGAATGAACATGAGCTTGGAAACCTTAGCCGAGCTATACATCCGTGAAGTGATTTGATTACACGGTGTACCTATAACTATAATCTCCGATCGAGACTCTAGATTTGCTTCCCGATTTTGGAATTCCTTACAGAAGGCTCTAGGGGCTAAAGTGCACCTTAGTATAGCCTTTCATCCTCAATCAGATGGACAATCTGAAAGAATCATCCAAGTGCTTGAAGACATGATACGTGCTTGTGTTATAGACTTCGTAAAGAACTGGGAGAAATCTCTACCCCTAGTAGAGTTTGCTTACAACAATCGCTACCAGACATCTATTCAGATGTCTCCTTTCAAAGCTCTATACGGAAGGAAATATAGAACTCCCTTGTGCTGGTCTGAATTGGGAGAACACAAAGTATTGAGACCTCAACTGCTCAGAGAAACCAAAGAACAAGTGAAGATCATTCACAATCGATTAAAAGTAGCTTTTGATAGACAAAAAACATATGCAGGCTTGAAAAGGAGAGACATCCAATATAATGTTGGAGACAAGGTCTTCCTGAAAGTGTCTCCTTGGAAGAAAGTCTTTCGGTTTGGAAGAAAATGGAAACTCAGCCCCTGATTCGTTGGACCCTTCGAAATCATTGAAAGGATTGGTCCAGTGGCCTATCGATTGGCTCTTCCAGTGAATTTGACAAGATTCACAATGTCTTTCACGTATCTATGCTCAGAAGATATAGATCTGATCCATCCCATGTCCTTGAGCCTGAAAAAGTAGAATTGAATCCTGACTTGTCTTACAAAGAAGAACCAGTCCGGATTCTTGATCATGAAGTTAGAAAGCTCAGGAACAAAACTGTTCCTCTTGTCAAAGTCTTGTGGAGACACCACAAGGTAGAAGAAACAACTTGGGAATCTGAAGAAATCATGAGGAAGCAATATCCTCGCCTATTTGATTCAGGTAAATTCGAGGGCGAATTTATTTTAAAGGGGTAGAATTGTAACACCCTAAACTTGGCCTAGGAAGGTTACCACTGCCTAAGATATAACTAATTGAATTATGTGCTAATCAAATGAAAGAAGAAAGAACATTAGCTAACAAATAACTAAAGGACTAAAATGTTATAGCCAACAATTTAGAGTGCCAAATTAAAAGGAGCATCTTGAATATTAGGCAAAACTTAAGCTTTGCATGGTGGAATTAAAATGGATAATGGAGGCCTAGACATGTCCTTCTCATTTGAAACAATGTAGCCACTATAGGAGGAAGACTCCATCTTCCTCATTTGGCTGACTTGCATCGATTTTTTGATGGGAGAAAGCTTCATAGACCATCTCTTTTTCAAGTTTCTTGATTGATCTTTGATCAAATTATCTTGAAAGAAGGTAAAATGCTTGATTCCTCACTTCAATTACATGCTTGAATCTTGAATTTGTGATGTTCTTATTGATTTAATTTGAATAGGATGATTGTTATACATGTTATAGTGATGTTATGTTTAATGATCCTTGAAATTTTAGTGTTATTGATCAAATTGCTAAAGAAATTTGTATGGTTTGGAAATTGAGGATTTGGGATTTATTTGTTTTTAGTATTGATTAGGGACTGTTTTATGTTTATTTATCCATACACCGGATACGAGTCGAAAATATTGCAGCTTCTTTAATCCAGTTGAACAAAAATTAAGGTAATTTAAAATTAATAAGAAAAACATTGATGGTCACCCATCCTAAAATTTTTAGCCCAATGGGCTTTAAATTTATTTAAAGGTAGATAATTTATTTATTAGCTCAAATCATAAATCAACTATCTTAGCACGCAACTCATCGCCTAAGGTTATTCTTAACCTTGAATCTTTTCAGAAACACCAATTATCATGAACTCATAACGAACTTTAAAGACCAAACACAACTCAAGTAGGTTTAGCAAGTGTACATGCCACTATAAAAATCAAACCTTAATAATGATGTCATTACTGTGATTACCTGTTGAGCTTTCCAATATTGATGCAATGCTCTTCCCACTTTCATCTTGATTTACCTACGTGTGCAAAATTAACACACGCTAAGTACGAACTTAGTGAGGCATAAGATGAGTAACATATATAAAAATACTTAATAAAACATGATATTTTCACAAGCATGGTATTCTTTGAATCATACATTCTGTAATGCAAGAAAGCATAACATAATCATTCTTTGACTTAAAAGCATACTTCATTTCATAAAATCATATAGCCCAAGGTGAATATCAAGTGATTAAGGTACTAGTCGTGTACTATAATGTACTATGTTTGAAATAATTATCTTTAGTGTTGAATAGTAGTTGACAATAAAGTGGCGAAAAATATACAAAGTGTCGAATATAGATCCACAATAAAGTGATTTCATTCCTTGAGACATCTAAAGAGACTTGTCGAATACATCTTAAACTCATAATAGTATACCACAATATAATCCAACCCAATATTCTATTACCAAGGGAAAACTTTAAAACAATTCTTGCAGTAATGGTAGGTAAACCAAATTCCATACATACATACATACATACATTTATCATATAAAACATCTTCATAATGGAGCAGTTCATACTCCAATATGTCCAATAACTTTTCATGAAAATATTGTGCTATAAAATATGTGTAAGAATAAAGAATATGCCACAATCTTTAAATCATCAAAATAAAGTATCATGCTAAAAACATGTTTTGCTTTTATAAAATCTTTACCTTTTAGGTCGACTTATCACAAGTCTCCCTATAATAGGTATGTTAACTAACATACAATTTATAAACATGTATGCATTTTCACTGAGCCATTTATTAGCAAGCCTCTCTAAATTTAATCTATACTTTCTTTATAGAAGACCGAACCTGATTTGATTCGGATTTGTTATTCATTTATCACATGAATAAGATAAAATATTTGTTAGATTCAAATTAACATCACCATAAACATGTTGTCTTAATATAATCATTGAATATAAAATTTCCAAATATTTTTCCTTTCTATTTGCTTCACTAATTAAGAAAACTCATTTTGGGTGAGTTAATGATCATTGGCCATGGGCCAATTTATTTTCAAGGTAGATAGCTTGTTATCAAACATTTAGATACACAAAGTATCAATTTCTATTTTACGCAACTTTGCCACCTTCAAAGATTTACTTACACGGCAGAATACATACCGGATCTTAATTTCCTTTATACTAGAGAAACTAGATTCGATAAATATTCTAACGATATAAGCTAAATAAATTAATAAAATCTACAAAAATTATAAAAATTCTTCAAACTCCCATCATCCACTATCCGAGACCCAAAACTGCTTTAAATTTTTGACATTCATTCGATTAAAAATTCATATCTTTTAACAAGGAACAAATCTAAATCAGTTTCCGTTTGTTTCAAACTAGACGAACACATATTTACATCAAGTATAAAATTCACCATCTAAACGTTTTTATAGAATTTAGTTTGAATTTTCAAAGTCAATGTCAGATTTCAATATTCTACATAGCTTTCCATAATAATCTTCTAATTTATACTAACTTCTTCTTATTTTTCCACTTGTCAATTTAGTCCCATCACTTGATTCAAACCATCAATTCATCATCTCCTTCATCAAATAATTATTCAAAATAATTCCCTCTAATTTTCTTTCTTTGCCAAATGGTCACTAATAATGCAAAGGTAAGGAATTAAACTTCTTAACTTTGTAATTTAGTCCTCAAATCAACACTACTACCTTGGTTCTATTATTTCAACTAAAAAATCAGATTCAATCCTTATTCAAAACTTCCTTGCTGAAATGATCACTTAACTTTGACAAATTGTCAAAATGGTCCCTAATTTAATTCGACATCGGTTTAGCATTCTAACATCAATTTCACATCTCCAACATCATTAATTACATAAATACACCCCAATTTCATGAAATTCAAATTCGGTCCCTTAACTTTGAAGCTTGCCGAATTGGTCCCTATAATTTTAACTTAGGGTTTTGCTTCCAAACAACAAATCAAGCTTACTAAATTATTAATCCAACATCACAACCCCTAAATTAAACTTGAATCCATAAACCCTAATCATCTTCATAATAATCAAAACATGTAGAACTTAAATCCCAACTCAATATCATGATTTTAACATCATACTAACTTGAATTCAATCATGGAATCATAAAATCTCAAAACCTCCAATTAAATCCATAAACCCTAATTTCTTTCTCATGTAAATTCTCATCAATCAAGCATGGATTCCATTAATTAAATACATCAAAATATAGAGCTTGAAGAGTAGAACAACTTTGCAGTTCGAAAGATTACCTGAAATTCGAGTTTCGGGGCTTGAATCGAGCTTGGAAATTTTTTCTCCATTTTTCTTTCTTTCTCCCCTCATATTTCGAAATTTTAAGATGAAGAATGGTCTTCATATTTTATTTTTCATCCAATTTGGCTACATGTCTTGTTTAAATGAATTTTAAATTCATTTAGATAGTGAAATTACTAAAATGCCCTTTTAATCCAATGGTTGAGATTGATCTTATCATCAATCAAGGGCCAAGATTTAAATTTTCAATTTCTTATTCCAAAAATAACCCTTGTAACTTCAAATATTTCAAAATTGCCATCCCTGCCAAAAGGCCAATTTGCCCTCCAACTAGTCTTTATTTACTAGTTGGTTTCAAAATTGCCATTCCATAAAAATCTAACTAACTTAGTTCCTTCTCAACCAGCCATATGTCAATTTATTCATCCAATGGTCAAAAATAAACCAATAAGTTGGTAGTTACCAACTTTACCCTTGTAATTTTTCCAAAATTACGATCTTGTCATTTTTCATCCAACGACTCATATTTAGCATGGAAAATCAACTTAAATCCAAGGGTTCATATTCTTCTAACACAAAGAAAATATCTTAGACATGTAAAATGGCATAATCAGAAAATATCTTAGACATGTAAAATGACATAATCAACCTTGGCTTATCATATTTCAAAATATCCTAGATATTTGATTCGATCTGAATATTTTCTAAACTTTATCGCTTTATAGCCATTAATACAAACTCCGTACGAAAAATTCGAGTAACACGAAAACGTCACTCTTAGGGGTGAACTATTCATTTACGGGGTTAAAATACACAAATTTTGAAAATTACACTTTGGTCCCTAAACTTTTCCAAAGTTTACACTTTAACCCCTAAATTTTCAAAATTTTTATTTTGGTCACTAACCAACAATTTGGGATATTACAATTTTGCTAGTTGAAAATGTGTAAACATGCTTGATTGTATATGCTGCCCTGATTTGATCACATTGCTAGGTGAATTGAGACTTGAATAGAGTAAATAGCTTGCTAGAAAATAAATGCATATAATTGGATTAGTTAAAGCTAGATAATGGACTGCTCAAATGGTGAATTAGAGGAATGTTGTTGATCAAATGGATCAAATTGAACATAGCACTATAATGCCATGTTATAATCACATTGATAGGTGAATTGGACTGACCTAGACATGTAAGAACATGAAAATAAGTTGAATTACAATGTTAGAATCTTGTTTAGATGAATTATAAAGCTAGAAGCTTAACCAAGTGTAATCTGACCAGAATACTATGTTCTGGGTAGTAACTTTGAAAAATCACCATAAATTGTATAAATGGAATTTAAGGCTGAAATTTATATGGATAGTGCCTTAACATGTCTAAATTCATTAGGAGCAAACAGAACTGAATTCTAGAATGTAGAATGAATTGTAGAGAAGAAACATTAGGGACAATGCAAACTGTCCAGTGATGTAAATTGCCCTGTCTTTAAGTTAAAACTGTATTAATTGGAAAAGAATTAAAATGCAAGGCTTATATGGTTAGAAAGAAAATTAAGTTAGCTTTCTAACGGTGTAAACCAATTGAAATTCTGACGTACGGAATCAAATTTATACATGTTTAAATGAGCAGAGTACATGTTGCCTGATAGCAGCAGTTTAGGTAATTGTACACAGTTTTGTATACAGTTTGGAAAATTGTTTTGCAAACAGTTTTGGGACAGTTTAATTACTGCCTTGTTTTGCCTTAATATGGAATGTAGGCAGTTTGGTAATGTGCATTAAGGTGTGTATATGAATATGTTATATGTTTTGTATATATAATGTATTAACCTTGCTGCCATGTTGAATGATTTTGTGATTACATGTTTTGACCTTGTTCTATCTATGTGATTTATTAGAGCAAGGAGAGGACTTTGGAGAAGGATCTAAAGTCGAGCATTCAAGGGACAAGCAAAAGGGAATAGTCTTTCGAGACTAGCTAGCTTGGGGAGTACTGTGAGTGTAGTTTATTCTAGAGTTAGGACTAGGTCCTAACAAAAGCAAGCATGTCTAAGTACTTGTATTGTTAAAATTGACTTAATATGATCTTGACCTAATAAGGGAAGTATGAAAAAAGATTATACATGAAACTTGACTACATCCTTGAAGTGTTGTATAAATAGAATGCTAGCATGTATATGCGGTAACATTGATGTTTGTATGTATGACATGGTATTGTGACCAATTGCTTAAATCGAATGCTTGATGTGCTAGCTTAGATGATGCAATGAACACTTAAAATGTTGAGCTATGGCTCTACTGGACTAATGACTTAATGCATGTAAAAACTTGCCATGCAATACTTGAAATGACTCTTGAAATAAAGATAATGCTTGACATGAACTTGTACACTTGAATGACACATGATCTTGAACTTGAAAAGCTTGAAAATCCTTGAATAAATGAAGTGTAATCAAACAACCTTGGTTGCTAGTTGAATAGGTAGAAGGGCATGTCTTAGAGTTTAGAGCTCATTGTGTCAGGGTGGACTACAGTCCAGGGCTAAGGCCCCTAATTGGCGACAGACGAAGGGTACGTATGTGGTTTTTGGCGACAGTAAGAGGGTTGACCAGTACTACGGTACATCTTGTGGCGACAATTGGTTGGAGACTCGATTACCTAGACAAACTATGAACCAAGGATTGTGTTAAAAGATAATAAATGAACTAATAAGCATGAATAGCTTGATTACTTGTCATGTAAGCATGATTTGCTTGATTACTTGTCATGTAAGCATGATTTGCTTGATTACTTGTCATGTAAGCATGATTTGCTTGATTTCTTGTTATGTAAGCATGATTTGTTTGATTTCTTGTTATGAAAGCATGAATTATGATTCATTGTCTCTTGCTTCTTATGCTAGTCGAATGCTTGAAATCCTTAGCTAGGAATATTCTTGACTAATTGACACTTAATTTGATATAACAATTGGTTAGAACTAGTTACTACCTCACTAAGTACATTCTTGTACTTATCACTCTTGTTTTCATTCTTCCCAACTACAGGATAAAAGATTCGATTGTTGCTTGATCTTGTAGCCTGATTTCTTGAGCTCGAAGCAAGACACAAGCATAACTAAAGTATGGTTCATACTTGTTTTGTATTTCTCATAGTTGGTGGCACCTAGACACATATATGTAGCTAGAACAAGACCATGCATCTTGTTTGCTTTGAGAGGATTGTATATATGCATGAACATGGCTACTTGATGTTTTGAATACTTGTATATATGTGTTCTTGAGTGGGCCTACTATGTTATGAACTTGGTTGACAATGTGAAACAAGTTTGTATTGAACTCAAATTATATGTAATGTATAAGTAGTTGCTGCGCATATATGTGAATATATATGGAATGTTCAAAGTGATTGATCTTGCTTATTGTACCATTCAAATGCCTTGTGGAATTATATAGTCACTTGTGTGAATATACCATGTTGTAGGTGTTTTTTTATGTGTTTGTATGGTGACTGCCGAATGGTATAGTTGTTTGGAGACAAGATACATGCAATTGTGTGTTCAAATGATCATGTTTAGTAATTTAGGTATGAAATATTACATGTATCAATCTAAGGAACAATGAAATGAAATGAAAGCATGTTTGCATACTTAGGCCATTCGAATGATAGTGGTGTGATGAAGTAAATTGAATTGTTGAAGTAGTAACCTATAATGACTTGTAAACAAAATATGAGATTGCTTGCTTGATAAGTTAAGTATGCTTGGTTGCTTACTAGTTAAGTAACTCATCTAATAGGGATGAGTTAACCTATTCTTGCCTTATTTTTGCTTGTAATGTAATGTTCTTGCTTGGTAACGCTCCCGAGCTGGCTTGCTACTAACCCGGGGTAGGGGTTGTTACATTCGGAGAATGGAACCTGCTTATCTATTCAAGCATGAGGAGAATAGAACCCGATTATCTATTCGAGTGCAAGGAGAATAGAACTCGCCTGTCTTTTCAGGCATTGATGGTTTGGTAATTGGTGAAAATCAATGTCTTTTGTTCTTTGCTCTATTCTTGTTTCACTACAATGACCAAAAAGGGACAGTTGTTGTCACTAAATTTTCACCAAGTTTTTTGTTCTTGTTTTATTATATTAATATCTTAGTTTAAGTATGGTCTATGGTTTAGTAGTTTGATTCATATGTACATTAGTGGTATGATATAGCATTACAATTAGTGCGTTTGATTTTCTTAGGTCTTCTATATGTACGACTTTTTGTTCAAAGTTAGAGGTACATTGCATCATTGGTTGAGTAAGTAGTTCATCGACATGAATAGGTCATTTAGGAAATAAATAGAGTTTTATTCAAGACCATTGTTTCATTCTTTCTAACAACACAGTTTTAGTCCATTTAATTGTACAAAGCATTGAGTCCCATTTACAAAACAGGTTCAACATTGAGTCCATTTACAATATAGGTCAGGTCCATTGAATGAAAAATATACATAAATTCTATAAAAATACATGCCCATGGTTTTTAAATAAGTGTCCAGTTACATGGTAAGGCCTCTTTGGCCCAATTAACTAAA
Source organism: Hibiscus mutabilis (assembly GCA_019671005.1). Taxonomy (NCBI): domain Eukaryota; kingdom Viridiplantae; phylum Streptophyta; class Magnoliopsida; order Malvales; family Malvaceae; genus Hibiscus; species Hibiscus mutabilis. The sequence continues at coordinate 66,568,092 of CM033716.1, forward strand.
ACTAAGCCTTAATGCCTCCTTGTTTCATCCGCAGCTAGCAAAAGGAACGTTGGATCGGGACAGATCCAATGGCAAAGATCAACACGGTTTGCACACGGGATACCCGTGGAGCTCAGACTTGGCCAGCTGGAGAAGACCAGGCGTTGCATCTCCATCATCGTTGATCCAGAAATCATTCAACGGCTCAAGACATCTTAAAGCAAGTCACATGGATTGGCACTCGCGCGTCGCCTCCCGGCTGTTGGTTCGTCTTCTCTGATGAGAACCCGAGCCATTTCTGACTTCACCGACAGCTCCTCCGTTGTTTCGAAGCCACCAAAAACATGGAAAGAAGAAAAAGAAGATTAAAACCTGAAACCATAACAAGGTTCATCAGAAAGTCAAAGGATACAATCCCTAAATTGAAGCTTGGCAAGAATCAAGCAAAAATCAAATCAAAACAAAGGCAATCGGGGTAGATAATAGGATTTCTGCTTGACATTCAAGCAATTCTTGTACCTATAAATAGCACTGTAAGAATCATGTAACAGAACAACAATTTCATATGAATCACATACCAACCAGTAAACAATTCATATAAGATTAAAATAGCATTCGAATTCGGAAGTTGTAAAGCAAGCAAGCTAGTGGTTGTAAACGAGCATTCTACAAAGAAATAAAAGATTCATTTCTGGTAACTGTTCTTTCTTTATTTACTTATGTTTCGAATTTAAACAAGAGAAAGGGATCATTTTTACCTCTATTTTTTTGAAACCCTACCGTGCATGTTGAACTCTGGTGTCGTTTCGATGACCGTTGCATGATTCAGGACTCAGCAGAATGTTATTCTTAAAAAGGAGTGAGGGTTTTGATTCAAAAATCGACTTTACAAAGTTTTAGGGTTCTTTTTTTAAAAAAAGGGTTTAAACTCACCGCTGACAACGGCGGCCGGTACCAATTAATGGCAGCCGACACGACGAGAATGAACCACGGCCACCGTATCTGAGGCGGCACAGAGGAGAGAAAAGAGAGCATTTTAAGCAAAAAAGGAAAACCGGTTTAACAAAATGAGTGAAATGTTTTATTTTTTTGGATTTAAAGCCTACTTATACTGATCCATAACCCGACCCATACCCGTTTTTTGACCTGCACCCTTCTTTACCGGATCTTGTATCGTGGCTCTCCAACTTTTAATTCTCTTAATTTAGTCATTTTCCTTCAAAATTAAGCACTACATTTTCATTTGCTTTCAAATCTGCCATTCAATTTTGTTTTCCTTTCATTCTAACCCTAGTTCCTTCAAATTGAGCACTTCTTTTTTTAAAATGTTTTAAATTATCCTTCAGATTTTGTCATCCATTCAATTTAGTCCTTAACCGAAAGTTGTTTTAGAAAAATAAAAATGTTCATCTCTTTCTCTTTAATTTATTCAATGTATTTATTTTTTATTTTGAAAGGATTGTTAATATGTGTGTATGCTTTAAACCATGGGATCAGGGTCTTTAAAGCTTAGTTAGAGCCTTGTGTGATGAAAATGTTCTTTACATTTTGAAATAAAATACACTTTAAATATTATAACCCAAATAATTAAAATAAACTTAGACATTTCTTTAGGGTTTAAACACTAAATTCTAAAAAACGATAACACACCTAATCTTCTCTCTAGTTTGTTTAAAAAGTGAGAACTTAATCAATGTGGTGTCTTATCAAACAGGAATGACAGGTTTGCGCTAGGAGTGTTGGCGGTGATTGGAGTTCATTTCCCAGGCGATAAGGCCATTAAAATAGATTTACATTCACTTTGCGGACAAATAGAGCGAAATCATGTGAACTTGCAAAATTCCAATTTTCAAAATACTATTTTGAAATCAATTAGGTACCAATTTTTGGGCGCCGTGGGGGTGCTAACCCTTCCCCACACGTAACCGACCCTCGAACCTATTTTCTCTTATTTTTTCGTGGACCAAAATTATTGTTTTAATAAATAAAACTTTTTATTAAAATAACCCTTGTTTTAGAAGTGATCCAATCACATTTTTTTTAAAAAAAGATTGGTGGCGACTCCGTGTTTTATTAAGTTTTCCAAATAACGTCAAAACCTTTCCTAAAAAGGGTTACGACAACAGTAAAGTCAAATCACGTATACTGTATCGGTACAGGGTAGTCCGTATCGATACGGTTAGAGGGCAAACTGGAGAACTGTATCGGTACACGGGGCCGTATCGATACCTTTTATGCTACTGGAAATCTGATTTTTTGATGAGACATTGGCGTATCAGTACGGGCACAAGTGTACCGATACACTTGACCGTTAAGTTAGTTAATATAAGCTTTTTGAAGTTTTGTTTTCTTACGATTAAGTCACTGGTTATATGAATGTTCAATTAAATGAGTTTGGGTGATTGAAATGAGTTGATATTCGGAAGCATGAAATCTGACTAATTGACTATTGGTAACTTTAATTTCTCATTTGGTCCCTAAACGTTAAACAGTATGATTGGATGTCCAATCGACGTCCGATTGGGTTGTAATTCCCTACGCGATTAGCATGTACACTTAGGTTAATATTGTTTCATCTAGAAAAGAAAAAGAAAAAAGGTCGTTAATCAAAGTGAATCTTCGTGGATTCGCTTCGGTATTCTTCGTGTGACTTCCTCGACTCGGTCTTGCAACTAGACCGGGTTAAGGGGGTTACATTTGTTGGTATCATAGCCAAGTTTACGAAAAATTAGGAGGTAAGTTTGTTGGGTGTTTAAATATCTGTTGTTCACAAGGTATTGAGATTATGTTTTGAGCATGTTGTGATTATTTAATGATTGATAGATATGCACGGTGTATGAAAGCATGTTGAGTGGTTAATGCTTGTTGTTGGGGGCAAAAAATTGGGTAACCTATTTCCATATTACTATGGAAATGAGATAATGTTTTAAAAGTTGAGCAACTTGGAATCTTGCTTCATGCTGGCCTGACTATTTTGATATACTATTTTTAATAATAGATACATATTATTTGCATTATGGGACCGAGACGAGAGCTAAGAATTGGTACTCGTGGAGTTGTGGAAGAAAACAATGTGCATAATGAGGATTTGTCGCCCCCTCCGCCTCTAGCAAGTAGTGGTATTGGGACAAGTGGTAATGGACCCCAGGTAGTTCAGGGGAAGGACGTGGGTGATATGACACCCTTGATTCAGGCTATCACGAGAGCCTTTTAGGCTGCAGTAGTGTGTTTGCATATAGCTGCACCACCGCCAGTTGTTGTTAATCCTGGCTTACCATTGGAGCGTTTACGTAGTCTAGGCGGTACCAAGTTTCGAGGGTTGTCTCTGGAGGATTCTGAGGCATGGTTTAAGAGCACCTAGAGGATTTTGGGATAGTTGGAGTGCACATATGTGCATAAGCTTGGGTGCATTGTTTCTCTGCTGTATGGGGATGCTTATACGTGGTGGACGACCATAATTGCGGGGATGGAACCTGTAGATGTAACCTAGAATTTCTTTGGGACTGCCTTCAGGTATAAGTATCGTGGTACGAGGTATCAGGATGAGAAGGAGTTTATGTCCTTGGTTCAAGGCAACATGTCTGTTGCGGATTATGAAATCCAGTTTATTCATCTGAGCCAGTATGCTCTTGAGTTAGTTCATAATGAAATAGCTAGATGTGATCGTTTCTGGTATGGCTTGGTAAAGGAAGTGAAAACGTATATGTTAGCTTTCAATTATGTGGATTTTGATGTTCTGGTTACGCGGGCAAAGGACATTGAGCAGAATCTAGGTTTGTCCTCTTGTGCGGGGAGTTCTAGCTCTGGGAAGAGAGCTAGTGAGTCTAATGCTGAGAAGGATCGTCATAAAAGATAGCGTAATGGGAGGTTCTCTAGGGATCAGAGGCGTAGAGGTGGTGGATATGCTGGCCAAGGATAGTAGGTCTAGAACGTTTCTGTTCGAACAGCGGAGTGTAACCGTTGTAGGAGGCGACATAATAGTGAGTGTTGGAAAGTTGCGGGCACGTGTTGGCATTGTGGTGTGCAGGAAAACATGAAAAGAGATTGCTCACAGTTGTCTAGAGGTAGACAATATCCTATCAGAGTTGTTGAACTACAAAGAGGTCGTGGGCGCGACCGTGGTAATTATCAGCGTAGAGATGAGGGGCAAAGGAATGTGGCTCATGTTGTGGCTGTTTGACCTGAGGGAGGAGGTCAAGCTAGAGTGTATGTGCACCGTGAAGAGAGGAATAACATTGATGTGGTTGTAGGTACCTTTACTTTACAATCTTTATCATTACTTTCCTTGATCGATTCTGGATTTACACATTCATATATTCTGCGTGAGCATGCTATTTTGCTTGATATACTTGTTGAGATATTGGATGTGGGTATTTATGTGATGAGTTCTTTTGAAGAGACCGTCATTGTTAGAAAGATGTATATAAGGTGTCCTTTGATGGTTCAGGGTTATGTTTTTGCTGTGCATATGATGGAGTTGCCTTTCTATGGTTTTGATGTTATTTTGGGAATAGATTGGTGGGGTGAGTATAAGGCTATAGTAGATTTTAAGACGAAGCAGGTTACGTTGCGATGTTATGATGGCTCAAAGATTATGGTGGTGGGCGAGAATATTAAGTTCTTGTCCAATGTTGTTTCAACGTTGGAAGCGCAGAAGTTGTTGGGGTGTAGATGTCAGGCATATCTAGCGTATGTCATGAATTCGAATATGAAGGAGGTACGTCCGCAAGATATTCAGATTGTTTGTGATTATCTTAGAGTATTTTCGGAGGAGTTGCCTGGGTTGCCGCCAAATAGAGATGTCGAGTTTTGCATAGAGACGTACGTAGATTCGACACTGGTGTCCATTGCATCGTATCAGATGGCACATAAGGAGTTGAAGGTGCAGTTGCAGGAATTGCTTAATCGAGGGTTCATTTGTCCTAGTGTTTTGCCTTGGGGAGCTCCGGTGTTGTTTGTTAAGAATAAATATGGCACGATGAGGATGTGCATTGATTATCGACAGCTGAATAAGTTGACGATAAAGAATAAGTATCCTTTGCCGCGAATTGATGACCTTTTTGATCAATTTCGTGGTGCAACGGTGTTTTCTAAGATCGATCTAAGATCAGGAAAAGAGTTTGTGATCTATAGTGATGCGTCCTATGTTAGTTTGGGGTGTGTGTTGATGCAGGAGGGTAAGGTTGTAGCTTATGCATCTAGGCAGTTGAAGGTGCACGAGCGCAACTATCCGACGCTTGATATCGAGTTGGCTGCGGTTGTGTTTGCTTTAAAGATTTGGAGACATTACCTTTATGGGGAGAAATGTGTGGTTTTTACCGACCATAAGAGTTTGAAGTATTTGATATCACAGAAAGAGTTGAATCTTAGGCAGCAGTGATGGTTGGAGTTGCTTAAGGGCTATGATTTGGCGATTGAGTATCATCCGGGTAAGGCCAATATGGTGGCCGACGCTTTGAGTAGAAAAGTAGCTGTGGAGTTGCGAGCAATGTTTGCTCGATTGAGTTTATTTCGAGTTGGTGGTTTAATAGCGGAGTTACAAGTGAAACCTTTATTGGTTTAGTTGATCAAAGATAAGTAGTTGCTAGATGATTCGTTGGAACCGCATGTTACGGACATTGCAGAGGGTAATCCAACAGAGTTTTGCTTTAGTGATGATGGTGTTTTATGCTTTAAGGGTCAAATAGTTATGCCAGAAGATGTTGAGTTAAGGCGCACTATTTTGATGGAGGCTCATAGTAGTCCTTTTGCTATGCTTCCCAGTAGTACCAAGATGTATCGTGGGTTGAAGGATGAGTACTATTGGGTTGGGCTAAAGAGGGATGTTGCGGAGTTTGTGAGTAAGTGTATTGTTTGTCAAAGGGTGAAAGCTGAGCACCAATTTCCATCTGGGTTGTTGCAACCGTTGATGATACCAGAATGGAAATGAGAGAGAATCACCATGGATTTTGTGTCCAATTTGCCTTTGACGCCGTCCAAAAAGAATTTCATTTGGGTAATTGTAGATCACTTGACGAAGTGTGCACATTTTGTGCCGGTGCATACGACGTACACCTTGGATAGGTTGGTGGATTTGTATGAATATGAGATTGTAAGGTTGCATGGTGTACCCAAATCCATTGTTTCATATAGGGATCCACGTTTTACCTTGAGGTTTTGGGGGTCGTTACATCGAGCTTTAGGATCGCAGTTGAGTTTTAGTACATCTTATCATCTACAGACGGATGGACAGTTTGAGCGAGTTATCCAAGTGTTGGAGGATATGTTGCGTTGTTGTGTTATCAAGTTTTAGGGTTCTTGGGAGAAATAGTTACCTTTGGTGGAGTTTGCTTATAATAACAGTTATCATACGAGTATTCAAATGGCTCCATATGAGGCTTTGTATGGCTAGAAATGTAGAACGTCTCTTTGTTGGACGGAAGTGGGAGAGAAGCTTGTTTCCTTACTGAATGTGCTTAAGGGAGCTATTGAGAAGGTAAGATTATTCGAGATTGACTTAAGGCAGCTTCGGATAGACATAAATCCTACGCAGATTTGAAGTGTAGGGAGATCGAATACGTGGTTGGTGAGAAAGTTTTCCTTAAGGTTTTGCCTTGGAAGAAGATGCTGAGGTTTGGCCGGAAAAGCAAGTTGAGCCCTAGGTTCATAGCACCTTATGAAGTGCTAGAACGTATTGTTCATGTTGCCTATAGATTGGGTTGCCACCTGAGTTGGAGAAGATATATGATGTCTTTCATGTGTCCATGTTACGGAGATATAGATCGGATTTAACCTATGATGAGAAACCGGTTGAAATTCTTGATTCGGTTAGTAAAGTGTTGCGAGGTAAGACCATAGAGTTGGTCAAAGTGCTGTGGCGACATCGAGGTGTTGAGGAGGCCACTTGGAAAAGGAATGATGAGATGTTGGATCAGTTCCCTTATCTTTTTCCACTAGGTAAGTTTCGAGGACAAAATTTCTTAAGTGTGAGAGAGTTGTAACGCCCCGATTCTGGGCTTAGAAGTAATCCGATTAGTTCGAACGGTTCCGGTGAACCGGTGTAACGGTCTAGACTAGTTTCAGGATTTAATTAAAAAGAAATACATTTTGACTGAAATAAAATATGGAAAGTTATCTTAAACATTTAAATGTGTTCTGAAAATAATGGTGAACTCAATTTGGCAAAATAAATTGAGTAAGGGTGACATTTTGTAAGGAAATCAAAACTGTTGTAGTGATTGTTTTGTAAAGGGATGAGAACTTAGAATCTTTAAGGAGCTAATAACCCTAAAGTCTAATACCAGACTTGATCCCTTAATTTTCTTATTTTTAAGTGTTTTAATTAATTAAAGTTGGTTAGAAGAGTTAATTGGGAGTTATTTCCTTTAAAACAAATTTGACGTAACTTTTCTTCTCTCAACAATTCTCTCAATTTTCCCTCCAGCCAAAACCATTCTTCTCTTCAAAATCTTAAGGTAAGCTCCTATTTTAATTGATCTTTGATTTCTAAATGATTTCCTATTAAAATCTTATTGTTTAAACTTTGTTTTCTCATGTAAAATAATCAATTAAGGGGAAAGCTACCATTAGAGGTAAGGTTCTATTTTCTTCCTCTAATTAAAGGTTCTTTACTGAAATTCACAAGTTCTTGATCCTTTATCAATGTTTTCTAATGAGTTTTGTTGTGATAATTAAGAGAAATTGGTTTAATTGAGGTTTTGAGTTAATAAATGAAGAGATTGGTTTAAATTCGTATGGATCTGAAAATGCTGAGTATTATGATGATTTTAATCATTAAGTTGATGTTAAAGATTGTGGATAAGTGTTTTTGATCAATGTAAACCCGAAACTAGTTAGATTGCTATGGATCTAGGTTGTTATCTTTGTTTTTTGGCTTGATAAATGAGTTTAATGGTTGCTGGAAGATAAAGGATTTTTGGAATTGGTTAATTGATGTATTTTGATGATGGTTGAATGTTGATTTCGTTGGGTAAGGGCTAGAGATCATTTAGGATGATTTCACCTTTGTTTTTGATAGTTTCGGTTGGTGTTGTGTTGACTAATTGTGCTTGGATGTTGAAGAGGTTGTGGGTTGTGAGTTTAGATGTTTGGTTGAGCTTTAATTCTCTGCTTTGGTTGGGTAAAAACAGGGGAGATTGATCTGAAGTTGTTTGAAAATGCTACTATAGCATCGGACACTTGGTTGATACTTCGGCTTGCAAGCGAAGCAAAGTCAGTGAGTGGAAACGTGGTTTATAGCTTTAAAAAGGTTTGGAAGAGTTGTATGGGAGTTTAGATTGAGCTTGAAACTCCAATCTAGGCTCGAAAGTAAGTATGGTGACATTTACTCTCGGATTTCAGTTTTTCCATGGTTTTAATGGTATCATGCTCGTGTTTTGATTATGGTTTTGTTATATATTGTTTAATGCATGTTTTCATATGTGAAATATGATGAGGTTTATCCCATGAGATAGAATTGCTATGGCAATAAGATATTTTATGCTTTTGAAAAGCTTTGCATGGTTTAATGCATGAGATTTGGGATATGGAAATGGTTTTGATGATGCATTGGTAAAAACAATAGGTTAACATGGTTTTAAATTGTATATTGGCAAGTGATGATGATTGTTAAACTATGTCGGATATAATTGGTCGACCAATAGGATGTGAGCACACTATAATATGTACAAAAATTTACGCATGTGCTAAATTCTTCGGTTACACAATAAGGGTAGTGCTATTGTGTTGCGAGTGATAGGGGTAGTGCTATCACCAATGGGCAATGCGGGTAGTGGAAACCCAGCCGAAGTGAGATTATGGTGAGGGTAGTTTCACCATGTGACTTGGTGAGGGTAGTTTCACCAAGTGACTTGATGGGGACAGTGCCATCAAGGTGTCTGCATATCCGAACATGAAAGGATGTGGGTAGTGCCATCCAAAGGATAGGGGTAGTTCTATCTGGATCACTTGTATTACCAATGTATGTGCTAAACATGTATCATGCTTTTAAATGATTATTTGTATAACGTGGTTTGTACATGTGGTTTTTGCATAATGTGAAAAATTATGCATGAGATTTAAAATGAAAGCGTTGCTTGTTGGCTAAGCATGTAAGACTTGAGATTTTGCATTGAGATGCAATAAGACTAATGATACATGTTGAGAAATGAAATATGTTTTGCTTTGAAAAGTGGTTTCAAGCATGAGATTTGATTTGAGCATGATATTGGAGATTTACGGACTAAAATGGTTTAAAATGCATTGTTGTTGTGTTTTGTTTTGAGCAACTCTCACTAGGCATTTATGCTTACGCTCCCTTTTACAACAATGCAGATCATTAAAGTGTTGGTGGCAGCAAGGAAGCAAGGATTCGATCCAAGTTGCGATTGAAAACTCAATTATGGTTTGATAGTTTTAAACATAGCTATAATGGCAATGGGGTAGCCAACTGTTATGGGAGAGGATGTTTTGAACTCCCTTGATTTGTTGCAAGTTTCTATAATGGTTTTGGACTTGTAAATGGCCTTTAATTACTGGTAATATGTTTGGTTTGCATTTTGGTGCTTGAATGGTTATTTTGCTTAGGAAGTATGCCTATAGATTGATTATCGTAATGCATTGATGTTGGAAGCATGTTATGGTGTTTAATGCTTATGGTTTTATGCTCTAAGTGGATGTTCATGTCTTAGTAACATGTTGAAATGTTTTCGGATGAGTTTAAGCTTGAAAAATCTGCATTTTCTAACATCACAAGCCCAGGCGTATCGGTACACAGGCTACCGTATCAGCACAGTAAAGCCAAATTAGGCATACCGTATCGGTACAGGGTAGTTCGTATCGATACAGTTAGAGGGCAAATTGGAGAACTATATCGGTACACGGGGTTGTATCGATACCCTTTTATGCTACTGGAAATCTGATTTTTTGAAGAGACATTGGCGTATCCGTACGGGCACAAGTGTACTGATACACTTGGTCGTTAATTTAGTTAATTGAAGCTTTCTGAAGTTTTGTTTTCTAACGATTAAGTCACTGGTTATATGAATGTTCAATTAAATGAGTTTGGGTGATTGAAATGAGTTGATATTCGATAGGGAAACATGAAACCTGACTAATTGACTATAGGTAACTTCAATTTTGCATTTGTTCCCTGAATTTAATTGGTTTTACAGAATGTTCCCTAAACGCCAAACGGGATGATTGGATGTCCAATCGACATCCGATCGGGTTGTAATTTCATACGCAGTTAGCATGTACACTTAGGTTAATAATGTTGTATCTAGAAAATAAAAAGAAAAAAGGTCGTTAATCGAAGTGAATCTTCGCGGATTCGCTTCGGTTTTCCCCGTCTGACTTTCTCGACTCGGTCTTGCGACTAGACCGGGTTAAGGGGGTTACAGTTGTAAAAGACATGCTTATTTTATCTTGTTTATTAATAAGAAGCCATTATTATTATTTTAGTCTTATTATGTGTATCTATAAATAAACTGAATTATAATAAAGTCCTTAGAATAATATAGTTATTCTTGAATGTCCTTAGTCAAGAATTATTGTGGGCTTGGACAACAATAATGTGTTAAGACTAATATGGAGTTGATTGATGAAAAAGTGTTGTCATTGACATAGAGATGTCAAAATCTATACATAAGTATGTATTAGGGAACGACATACCGGACTGACCCGCTATAAGCATGTTTTTTGGATTATTATGTGACAGTCACAACATTGCTCATGGTGATAACTACATGTATCATCCTCAAACTTGAGATCATCATTATTTCAACATCGTGAGTGACATATTTTGATACGGTCAAACGTGTGTCGTAACTAAATACACTATAAAGATTGATATTGGATATGTCATAATCCATGTAGCGAAATATGGTTGATCAAGATAGGATTTGTCCCTTCTACATAATAGGAGTAATATCATAGGCCACTTGATTGAGTGGGACTAGAAAATACATGGCCATGTTTGAATGAATTGATATAGGACATCATAGTTATTCTTTTATAATAGTCTACTCAAGATATCAAAAAACATTATATGGACTATACAAGTGTGACTAATCCATGACTTGTGTCCGATCTAGATATGATGACAAAATGATGAAATACATAAAAGAAGCTAATCACAAAAAAAGGTTAAATCGAACCACGATTTCATGTAACTTAGGTAGCAATGATGTATTGCTAGATGCCAATCATTGCTTGTAATATTAGTATTATTCTGGATATTACTGCTAATGTTACATGAACCTACAAGGATCACACCCTATGATTGAAACGAACAAATATCGACTAGATAGCATGTTACAAACTTGTTGTAGACATAATTAGTGAGAAATCGAAATTGTTAATTTCGATTTTATACATATGTTAATATTTGATAAGTTATTGTAATTATCAAATACTATATATATATCTTTAAAAGAAACCTAATTAAAGTAGAATCAGATTCTACATATTTAATTATATTCGGTTAAATATATTGTATATTTAAAGAATCCGAATTTAATTAGAATTAGGTTTTTGAATGCTATATAAAGGCATAAGGTCTAGCAGCTAAAATATGCCTTTTTCGAAAATCATCTCTAACAGTTAAAGAAGAGAAAAATTGTTCGTTTTATTTGGGTCGACTACATAGAGGTCGGAACGATGCTGTGATGATTCAGAATCGATTTGGATTCTCCTATACTCACTTCGGAATTCTATATTGGTAGAGGTAATGTTTTTCATCATTTATCACCCCGAATTCATCCCTTGTACATAGACCACTGGTGGATTACGCCAGATAATTTTTCCGCTGCGCCATAGGGTGTACTGGCGTTTCCCAACAGAATGTGTTCTCTCCCTGTTAGCAAATGAAGCATTGTATTGGTGGGAGACCATGATTCTTATAGTCCCTGAAGAGGCTGTGAGTTGGGAGTTCATTCTTCGTGAATTTAGAAAGAAATATATTAGTGAATACTACCTAGCTAAGAGACGTGATATCTTTCTTCACCTAAAGCAAGGAGGACGACCCGTGGAGCAGTACATTCACAATTTTTGCAAGTACTGTCGATACGGGGCTGAATATATCAAGAAAGAATAAGAAAAGTACATGATGTTCATCAACGCGTTGAACGATAAACTACGTCCTATATTCACGGCCTTTTGTATAATTGATTTCCAAAACCTTGTGAATAGGTTCAAAGCTACTGAAAGTGTTCAAAATACTTAGAGGGCCAGCGGATCAAACAAGTCAGAAAAGAGGCATCGAGATGAATATTATTTTTCTGGATCTTACAAGAAAGGGAAGCACCATGATTCGAAACCGAATGTGTATTCACAGCCTTCCCAGTATGAATACCTTGCTAAACTACAAGCTGTTACTCAGTTTTTTCCTAGTGTCGATTCCATTGAGAGCATTGATGGCTCTAAGCAAGAAACGAAGTTTCCAGTTTGTAACTTCTATCGTCACAGACATCCTGAAGGACAATGCCGTAAAAAGTCGAGAGCTTGTTTCTTCTATGGTGAGATGGGATATCCCATTCATGATTGTCCTAAGAACACTATTAAGTCTACTTCCGCATCGGCCAATTCATATCCTACTCAATCCTTTCGAGGCAAGGGAGCAAGATAAGGATCCTTCAGAAGGCCTGGAGGTTCATCAAAAGCATCGCACCAACCTGAATCTAAAGCTTCTACATAGATGTACCATACGAGAGGCAAGAAACAAGAGGATGATCACGACCTTATCTCAGGTAAAAATTCGAGGATGAATTTTTCTTAAGGGGGAGAATTGTAACACCCCAAAAACCAATCTAGTCAGAATTGGGTTCCGATAATAGGAAACCCTGCACCGAGAAGTCTAAATAATGCATCAATATTAATTATGTGTTAATTTTTTTGTTAAGGGACCTTAATTGAGTCCAATCATAGTTAGGGGTCTCATTGGAAATGTTGAAAATGTTAATTTTTGGCTAGGCATATTGATACAGTAGGACATGTATCGGTATGGTCCAACTGTTTTCTAACTAACTTACTGAACTTAAGCTAACCGTATCGATACGGCTAGAGGAGTATTGGTACGGGTCCCTGTTAAAATCTATTTTAGTGACAAAATTGAGAGAACTGGAAGTAAGGGATGATTCACCTACTTGATTGTCACCTATACCACGTGGGATCATCTAAAATGTTGGAAGGATGATAAATTGATTATCAATTGCCTTAGAATCTTAAAAAGGCATGAAAAGACAGATAATAATAATTTAAGTTTTTCTTTGCCTAAGGGAAAGCTTCTCATTGGTCCTTAGTGAAGTGGGAAAATGATTAAGGTCTTAGTTTCTTAACAAGGAATAAAGAGAATAGCCTTCATCCTTGTTTTGTCTTCACCGTAACCAAATCCCACCCTTTGTCTTAAAATAAGCAAGCACCTTCATTGTTGTCTTCTTCATCAAGCTCAAGCAAACACCTCTCTTATTGATCCCCTTAAACTCAAACTTTCTTTACTCCAATAGTTCCATTGTGTAGCTATTGTTTGGGTAAGTATAAACCCTCAATCTATTGTTAATTCCATGGACTATTGGATGATTAATTTCAAGTCATGATTCTCAAGCTAAGCTCTTGTTCTTCAAGTTTTAATCCATGAATCTAATGAATAGCTAATGGCTATTCCAAGCTTAGAAATGTATATTGATGTTGTTATATCGATTGTAACACTTTCTTATTGATTTCTCCTAGCTTAAGAATTGGAGGAAGCTAGCCCATCATCTTCAAAACAAGCGAGAAATAAAGGGATTACTATTCATGAGCCTTGAAATCATCGATATTCAAGGTGAGTGTAGTCAGAGTCTCGAGAGTTGGCTAGGTGCCATCTCGAATAATTGATAATCGATTAATGCACTGGTAATCATTGTATTGAAGGTTTTACATAAAATCCTTTTGAAATCTATATAGGTAAGAACGGGTAAGTATTGCATTGAAATCGATTCTGAAACATTGTTATTGCTATCATGGAAAACATTGAAGCATTGTTATGTTAAGCTATTGAGTATTGAATATCGGATATTGCACATTGTTATGGAAATATTGATATATGTTTATTGCTACTGAATCACCGTATCGAACCATTGTTATCGAATCATCGTTATTAAACTATTGTTATTGAATCATTGTTATTGACACATCGATATTGTATTATTGATTATTGAACCTTGGATCGAGAGTATTGGATACAATTGGCATGCCATAGAATTCATGAGCTCATTGGTACTGGTATAGGCTATGGCCTTTATTATGGTGCGGCGGAGGGATGTTGATGTGTATTGGTCAAATTGGTGTGGCGGAGGGATTACGACTAGACCATTATTGATATTGGTGCGGAGGTGAAATCCGTGTATCCATATACCATGAAATCGATCCAAGGAAATCATTGAGTATTGCTATTGCTTATTGATATGAAAATCATTGATATGCTATTGATTATTATTCTTATGATGATTATTGATGTCATGTTATATATTGAGTATAATGATTATTCCATGTTGAATCATATGTCTTTATTAGCATGGTTAGACTTGTTATCGAAGCATGTTGGGATTGCATACCATGCTCATTCATTGTTTATGGCTAACTCACTTAGACTATGTAAGTCTAATGCATTCATCTTCCACATTTCAGGTTAAGAAAGTATATTGGATCGAGATCGGAGCTAGTTGGAAGTTCGGCAAGTCACCACGAGCTTAGAGTAATGTGTTTTGTCTTTTTGAACTCCTAGAATGGTGGCAAAGTAGTTAAACTAGTTGATTATTTTCATTTTTATATGTGTATATTGGCTATGTTTTGTATAGACTATAAAGGTCCTAAATGACACGTTGGTTTTGGCTAAAAATGGTTAAAATGACATATTTGGCTTAAAGAGGTGAAAACTTAGTAAATGAATTCATATTGACATGAAAATTGGCATGTTAGTAGATTGAATGTTTTTAGACTTGCTGGTAAAATTTCATTGCATTTGGACATCGTTCAATAGGTTAAATCGTATGAAAACTAGATAAAATCTGTCATTACAGGACATGCGTATCGATACGGGTCAAGCTGTATGGATACGGGCTTGCATAATTGGACTTGCTAAAACAGAGCATACTGATACGCCAAGAGGGGTGTATCAATACGGACTTGGGCAGTAAGGCTTGGGAAATAAATGGAATCGATAAGGCCTTAGGCTATACCGAAACGGGTCAACCTTAGTCAACGCGTATCGATACAAGCTTAGATGTATCGATACGGGCTTATTACCTTGGAAGCTGGAATTGAGAAATATAGCTTAGCGTACCAATACGGTTTTAAGTGTATCGGTACGGTATTAGTTAATTCTGTTAAAAGGTATTGAACACAGTTTTAGAATGTTTACAGAATGGTCACTAAATATAGTAAGGCCTAATTAGACAAGTAAATGATATCCGAATAGCATGAAAATTTACAAGAACACTGTTACTGTAGTGAATCTCATTGTGGTATTGTTAATTATGGAAAAGGGACTCTAGATTACTAGATTTACAATTTAGTCCCTCAAGCTTGTAAAAGATAGAAATTGGTCATAATCGATTGGTCATTGTTTTGAATGGAATAAATTGAGCTAATATTGATATTGGATAATGTTTGAAAGGTATAATATTGGTTAAGTCTATAACATTGATTGAAATTTTATCTCACCGTTCACCAGTAACACACTCCGACCCGGTTCTCCACCAGGCCGGGAAGGGGGTGTTATATTAGGGTGCGGCTATAATGCGCCCATACACAAATTTTTACCATTTTGGTAAGAATTTATATAGGACTAGGTAATAATTTTGGTAGAACTGAAATTCTTACTAACTAGGTAAGAATTTGTGTATCTACACAAATTCTTATACCTAAATTCTTAGGTAAGAATTTGTGTAGATTGTAAGAATTTGTGCAGTTACACCCTTACCAACTGAGTAAGAATTTGTGTAGGACCGTCTCATTTTAGCCGCATCTTAAGGGTGCCTCACCCTAAGACTACCCACAGACATACTCTTAAAATTTATATTATTTGAATCTTTGTTATTAGGGATAGATATTTAAATAGTGGTATATAATCGCTACAACAACTGTTATATGGTGATAGCGGCACCATCCGAAATCGTGAAACATACAATCGTTATGTCCACAATTAGGAAGGGATATTAGATAGAGTTGAGTAAAAAAATTTCGAGTTAGTGGAGTTGACCAGCCTAAACCTACACGTACACACGCGCACACACATACCCCCCACGCGCACACACACACATAGTTTTTTCATATGTGATAGATATATCAAACAAAATTGAGGTACTCAATTCGAACTTGAAAATTGATCCATAGTTACTAAAAATTTCGAGTTATTCAAGTTTTCATTTTAGAACTCAAACTTTATTTAGATTTTTTTCAAGCCTAGTTAAGTTTATGAAATTACGAGTCGAGTCAAGACGAGTCAAGTTTTTTCACATCTAGTCGAGTTGAATAATTTGAATTTTTTGAATCAAGTCTAGTTTTGTCCACCCCTATGCACAATAGCATATATTATAAAAAAAATGGGTAAACTACCTGGGTTACCACTCAACTAAAAAAACTAAAAATCTAACCATCGAACTATTTAATTGGTCCTAATTAAACCACTAGCCGTTAATATCTAACGGAGGGGTAACGTGGCAGTTAATGAAAATTTGTATAAATCTCCAATCTTGCCTTAGCTAAGATTCAATCTCAAGCCCTCCTAGGATAAAGGGGGTGATATTACCACTGAACCAACAACCCATTCGTGATATAAAATACAACATGTAGTATATGTCTTAGCTTTTTGTTAATGCTAGAAAAAAGAAATTAAATATAGATTAAAGGGACTCGAACATGACAAACTTGTGATGCATAAAAATATTTAAACCACTATAGAAATATAATAATTAAATTATATCATGATTTTTTAAATGAATTTTTAATATAGTTTTAAAATTTTTAATATAATTTTAAAATTTTCTCCACTTTTAAGATCAAATTTAATTTTGAATTGTTAAATGAATTTCTAATCAGATAAGTTTCGTTAAATGAATTTTTAATATAACTTTTAATTTTTTATTAACTTAAATTAAATTAAATTTTGTTAAATATAAGAAATATAATAATTAAATTAAAGTTAATGCCATGAAAAATAAAATAAATAAGATTAACAGTAAAATTAAAGTTGACTCGAATATAATTTTTACTTTTAATATATATAAAATGTTGTCAACTTTAATTTAATTATTATATTTCTATAGTGGTTTAAATGTTTTTGTGCGTCCCAAGTTTGTCATGTTCGAGTCTCATTAATATATATTTATTTTCTTTTTACTAGCATTAACAACAAGCTAAGACATATACTACATGTTGTATTTTATATCATGAATAGGCTATTGGTTAACTGACAATATCACGCCTTTTTTCCCAAGAGGACTTGGGATTGAATCCAAGCTATATTGTATCTCAGAATTAAGATAAAAAAGAATGATGAATAATAAAAATTTAAATCTTTTAAATAAAATTTCAAAGATTTAAACAAATAAAAAAATAGTATAGTGAAAATAGTATAATGAAAATACTATAGTAATAGTAGCGGGGCAGATGTAGCCAAGTGGATCAAGCAGTGGATTGTGAATCCACCATGCACGGGTCCAATTCCCGTCGTTCGCCCATTTTTTAATTTAATATTAAATATTTAAATTTGATTATTTAATATATATTTCTATTTTTTGTTTTTGTAAAGCAAGATTTGTTTTGCTTTTATTTTCCTCCAATAAGGACAAAATGTGTAGTTATACAAATTTTCATTAACTGCTACGTCACTCATCCGTTAGATTTTAATTGTAATGACTCGAATTTCAGAATCTGTGAGTCAGTTGAACCTGACCAGTGGGTCGTGTGTGTTGGGCCAAATATTAGGGCCTTTAGTTGCTCATGAAAGCCTTGGTGGGCTTCCTTTGTGTTGTTGGGATAAGGACCTTGGTTGGGTAGGTGATTATGAGGATGATGGAGGGGTAAATTCTCCCATTTTAAAGGGGGGAGAATTGGTTTAATGGTTGCAGATTTTGTAAGAGTGTGAGATCACTCTTGTCCCCTTCATCATCTATCCCTTTTCTTCTCCTTTTCCTTGAGAGTTCAAAGACGAAGGTTCAACCTTTTTCATTTTGAGTGTGATTTTCGGATTTGTTGTTGAGAGTGTTGTAGTCTTCATCCAGCGATCTACAAGTCAAGATACGGATGGAAGGTTTTGGTGGAGTTTGGAAAAATGTGAGTTTGTTGAAGTTTGAAGAGGGAGAACGAGAATGGAAGATTTAACTCAATTTCTTGTTGAACATTTCTTTCTTTTGTATCTTTTGACCTTCCAATAATGTTATAACTCATTTTACAATATCTCTTTATAGTGAAAGAGGTTGGAGAGAACTCTAAAGCTCAAGGGAAGGGGAGGCTTAAGGCTTGTGGAAAAGAGTATCTTTTTCAGCTTTTGGAGGAAGGTTAGTACACTTCCAACTCCTTTTGTTTCATGCACATCTTAAGGATGATGCTTTGATTGCTAGATTTGATGTTCTTAGTTATTGTGTGGTGATGAGAGCTTGAGACTCTTTTTAATGATAAAACTCGGTTTTGTTGTTAATAATTTGTAGAAATGGTAGTAAACCATAGATGTGACAAACGGGTCATTGGGTTTGGTTTTAGTTCGGGTCATTTCGGTTTGAGTCATTTTGGATATAATATTATTCGGTTCAAATTCAGTTTCGGTTTGGTTTTAGTTCGGGTCTATTATGATTCATGTCATTTCAGGCTGGTTGATTTTTAGTTCAGTTGATTTCAGTTTGGGTCAATTTTGGGTCAATGGGAGATCGGTCAGTTTTAATCGAGTTTTTAGGCTGATCAATTTTACACCCTGTATATAGATTTATAAAGACAATATATTTAACTTTTTGGTGAGTTGTGCGGTTTTTCATATCCTATCTTTATTTATTTCTATTAATATCTTTCTATATTGTGGGTTGTCTTCGATTTGGGTCTATTCGGTTCGGATCCGTTCGGTTTGGTTGAAAATCAGTTCAGGTCCATTTCGGTTCAACTAAAATTTAGATCTGTTTCGGTTCAGTTTGTTTCAGTTTCGGGTCAAATATCAAGTTATCATGTTCGGTTCGATTTCGGGTCTCGGTTTAGTTTTCAGGTCTCGAGTCGAGTTTGCCAAGTTTAGTAAACCACCATAATTACTTCTATAAGATGTAGGATCAGATTAAGGGTTTAAAGGTTGTGTTTTGGGGGGGCTTTAGGAATGATTCCCGAGCCTAAGAAGCTATTTCCAGGCTTTGGCACCGGTACACGAGGAGACAATACCTAGGGGTGTTCAAAAATATCTGACCTGACTACTCGAACATAAATAACCAGGTAATTACCCAAAATTTTGTTTATACCCGGTCCGAGTACCCAACCCGCCATTTCTTGGGTTAGGACACTGGCCGATAAAACTCAAAAATCTGGGTACCAGACTACCCAAATATATTTTAAATTATTTTTTATATTTAATTATTTATATATTAGAGTATAGTAAACTAATTAAAAAATCATAGTTTTAGGTGGCTATTCGTCTATTACCACTATGAAAATTAAATCGATTTTTAGTGCATTGTGTTTTGCTTTTATGCTGGTCAACTTTGGTTGTTTTGAGCATCTACTGATGCTTTGTTTTTATTGGAATAAAAGATACCTTTCATAATATATAAATATAATATTTTCCCCAAAAACTAACTTTAATTCATTAATTTTTGTATTTAGATTATATATTTTAAACTTTTAAATTTTATTATTTCCTATATGATATTTTAAAATATGAATTTAAAAAAATAAAAAGTTTTGAACTGGGTACCCAACTAGTAGGTACCCGATAATAAGGGGCCGGGACACGGGCCGGTAAATATACTACCCGAAGTACCGGGTAACCAAAAGTCCGGGTACCCAAATTTGAACACCCCTAGCAGTACCGGTACCCTAGCGTTGTGGGTTTAAGAATATTGTTCCGTTAAGATGAACTTTGAAGGGGGTACCTGTACAATGTTCAACATCACTATGTCGTGTAAAGCGATATTGATACGGGTCGACTCGTACTGATACACGAGGGCTAGATAAAATTCCATTGAGCAAAATTCATATCAGTATGCAGTGAGTATCGGTACTTAGGGTACCATACCTACATGCGAGAGTCATTACTGGTACCCACTGAGCATTTTGCCTAAAAGGGCTGATTTTTGCTTAAAAGGCTGAAAAATTGTAATATTCGATCCAATAGACCCCTAATGACCTAAAATGAGTTGTAAAATTTAAAAACTAAGAAATATCCTCATACTCGAGCATAAATTGTAATAACTCGATAAATATCTTGTGTGACTTATATGTTGATAGCAACCATAGAACGATATGGTTATGTGATGATGTTGCATGCCATGTTGGCACTTGTTTAGTGGAATCCGGATACCCAGTGAGAGTGTTGTAACACCATGGTAAGATATTTTCCAAATGTACTTTCCCGACGTTGAGTGGCCCTAGGTCTCATTTGAAGATACTCGATGGGGGATTCCAAGTATAGAGTGTATGTTCTCGATGCAGTGTGGCCATGGGTCTTACTTAGAGTATACGTTTCCGATGTTGTGTGGCTCTAGGACTCACTACAGGTTTGTGGTTATGATTGTTATGGGGTGTTTTATGATGTCATGCTATATATGTATGAATTGTGGTAATATCATACTCGTTTCGTTGCCATGTCATCTTTTCTAGCTACATGCTTATGTTTATGATTTGCATGAAGCATAGTAGAGTAGATGTGTATCCACTGAGCTTTATGATCTCAGTGTTCGGAATCGTTGTTTTCGTTCGTAGGTTTTTAGCTTGCAGCGTTGCTTTGAATGAGCCCCATAGGAGTAGGACTTCAGCCCATTAATGTGATCAAGAGTACAATACTTAGACTTGTCAGACAACGTATTCATAGGACCCTGATTTTATGTCTATAACTCTAATTTGGATTTTTTTGATTATGTCGAATGGTTTAATTATCTTGTTTTTAAATTAGAGCTCCCATGTAAACGATTTAACTCTTTTGTATCGTTCTATTTTAGAAATTTTGTTGGATTTATGAAAATGATTGTGGTTTGGGCTAAATTTAGTTGAAAAATTTTACATTTGAGTTTGGGCTTGAGACCCAAATGTGACATCGAGTTTAGGGCATTACATTAATGGCTTGTGGTTTGATTAGGAACAATTAAATAGTTCAATGATTAGATTTTTAGTTTTTTTAGTTGGGCGGTCAAAATAGGACAAACTCAATAGTTGGGTGATCACCAGGCTCGGGCTCAGCTCAGGCTCAACTCGAAATGGACAATTTTACTATATTTTTTTATAAAAATGAGGCCTCATTTAAAACCCCTTTCATAACAAACACTAAAATGAAATTCAATGTCGGGAAAGGGGAAAAGAGTGCCCAAAAATTAGATTAATCCAAATAATTAAGAAATATTCTTACAATACAAACACATAATAAAAAAATACAAAATCAAACAACAACCAACTAAGGAAAATGAAACCACAAACATGCATCAGTTTTCATAAAACAAAACAATCTCCAACAACAATCCATTAGTTACTTTTGCCTTCCGTTATCCTAGTCCAAGGCTCCAAGCACTCCCTTCTTTGATCTTCTCCTGATTTTCTTGAGCATATTTATTATAAAGTCATTAAAACAATTCAACTTATTATTATGCAAAAATAAATTGTGAAGCATCATTTAATTTTATTAACAAACCTAAAAAGCAGGCAAAATGATTTCCTTCGATTGATTTTCATCAATTTTCTGCAAAACAAAATCATAAATTATCTAAAAATAAATTCTAAAAAACTAAAAAAGTGTACATATACATTATTAATCCTTATTTTATTCTTTCTCTTTAATCCATGGAAAGATTGACACCAATCTTCTATGCAAATTAACATTTGCACGATTTCATAACTTAATGATGATCTATAAGGATCAATTACAAGGCTTCCAGCACTAAATGTGGCCTATGAAGCCACACTAGCAATGGGAGCATCCAAAACATCCATGGCCAATCGTGACAAAATATGAAATCTTCCAACTGTTTTCTTCCACCACATTAAAGCACCAAACTCACTATCTTAAGGAATATAGCACCCTTCCTCAAGATATAAATCAACTTCATATTGTTTATTCTCAGTCAATTCCTCAGTTCTCATGACTTGTAAAATTTCCAATAATCCTGGAGTACTTCCCGTTCCTCCACCACAAACATTTGCACTAGCTCCACATTTACTCATTTGCTCCATTAGAGGAGGAGAATAAAAATCCGCATACTCATCATAAAGTTCATACAAAATTTCTCTAACTTTATGTATATTCTCCTTAACCACATCGGGAGAAAACATTTTTGGGAAAGTAATCTCAATAACCTTCATTTTCAATCAAGGGTCCAACGTTGCACCTATAGCCACGAGTAGATTACATTCACCCCATTATTTATCAAACCTTTATTTCATGTTTATCACCATGCCTTTAACAAAATCATCGAAAGAATTAGAATTAGTATCCAACAACAATTTAACTCTGTAAATCTCACTAAGAAACAAATAGGAAGTGGGATACTCGAATCCTAAAAATAAAATTTATAGTATCATTGTAACACCCTAAATCGGGCTTAGGATTACTGCTACTATTTAGAATCTTTAAATAATTAAACAAGTCACATTGAATAGAACCTAATTAGGGATCAAAATGCAAAAGCAACAAAATTAAGTGTCGAATTCAAATGGAATAAAAAGACAATTGATTTAGGGACTTAAGTGTAGCAATTGACTAATAGGCTTGCTAAATTAAGATGACTAATTTGAAAACTCTAGTAAACTAGAGGAATGCATGCTAAAATCCCAATATCCCTTAAATTCTCTTGATTAATCTTTAATTAGTGGATAAATTGAGGATAAAATGGTCCTTTCATTAGGGAAAATTAGATGAATGAATCAGCCAACCCCTTTCTCCTTCACTATTCTACCCGAAACCATCTAGGAAAAGAGAGAAGAGAGAGCTTGAGGGAGAAAGATTGAATCCATGACAATGGAACTTTGATTTAGCACAAATTAAGTCTAGATAGCATAGTGAGTAAGGTAATCACTTGTTTCTCTTGTAATTTACATGTTTGAATTGATTGAATTGAATAGGAAATGGAATTTGAGCGAATAGATGCTGGAAATGTTATGAATGCATAATCGGTTCATGTGAACTGTTGGAATTGATCTTAAATATGTTAGATGACATGTTTAGGTTGTAATGCGTGCTTGATTTATTGTGTTATATGCTGGAAAATGAAGAACTAAAAGCATGAATTAGAATGGCTTAAGTTGAAACTGTTTTGATAGATTGGAATTGTACAAACATGTTTAATTGAGTTAATTGATCATCATGCCCTGCTTTAATTTCCTTGATAAGCATAAATGGACTGACCAAAGCATGTATAGAAATGTATGAAAATTGAACTTTAATGCTAGAACTTGGTTAAAATGAATCTAAAAAGCTAAACATGACATAGTGCAATTCTGCCGAGAATACTCTGTTCTAGGCAGCAACTTTAAAAACTTGCCATAATTAGTATACATGGAATTTAAGGCTGAAAATTTAATGGATGATGCTTTAATATGTCTGTTTTCATTAGGAGAAAACAGAGTTAAATTCTGGGTTATGAGTTGGAAACTGTAAATGAAAATCTCTGGACAGTGCAAACTGTCCAGAATTACAATTGCCATGTCTCTGAACAACAAACTATACTAAATGGAAAAGAATTAAAATGTCAGGTTTACATAAATAGATATAGGATTAAATAAGCTTTCCAACGGTGTAAATTAATTAAAATTATGACGTGTAGATTAAAAGATATAGGCAGATTAGTGAAGGTTAAGCAAACTGCCAGAAGCTGAAAAACAGTTTAATGCTTGTATTATAAGTGTGCCTGATTGTATAAGTTGAATGATGTAAGGGACATTAATGTGTTATTTCTGTGATCTTGTATGATTGGCTGGTTAGAACAAGGAGTAGAAGATTTGGTTGAAGAAGATGGGATTGATCAAGTCAAAGAAAAAGCAAAGGGGGTTGTCATCAAAGATCGATAGCTTAAGCTTGGAGTTTTGTGAGTGTAGTTTATTGGTAGAGTTGGGACTTAGGTTCTAACCTCTCTTTCTTGTTTACATTGTTATACTAGAATTGCCATGAAATGAATCTAAATTATATTTGGTAATGTATAAGGGGAAGAATGGTTAAAAGGAAAAATGATCTATAATAGGAATCTCAAAAAATTAATGCCATAAGTCTGCTTGAAATGTTCATGCTTGAAACTTGATACTACATGTACATGCTCGCATCTTGCTATCTTGGTTGTCAAATTGAATCTATGCTTGAATGTGTGTACGCTGGAAATTCTTGATTACTTGTGAAATGAACTATGGTTCACATGGCTTAACTTAAGCTTAATCTGAATTGCTTAATGTTTGAACAACTTGATGTGTGATTGTTTAATAAATAAAGATTTAACAAGTCCTTGGTTGCTAGTTGGTCTTAGGTAGAACGACATGTCTTAGAGTCTATAGCTCGACTTGTTAGGTACTTTGTGTACCATCTTGCTTTGTGTTATAGACACCTTCTTTTTAGATGTCGTGGGCATCATCTTGCTAGGTACTTTCTGCACCCACTTGTGTGGTGTTGTGGACACCTTCTTGTTTAGGTACTTTGTGTACCCACTTGCTAGGTAACTTGTGTACCCACTTGAGACTTGATTACCTAGTCCTACTATCTACCAAGGCAAAACGAAATTTATAAGCTGAAATAAGACATGTTAACATGATGATGAATGAGCAACTTTGACTCTTGTTAATGAGCTGGTAATGAAATGAAATTTCATGAATAAAATGATGTTAGTGCTATCTTGAATTGCTCATTACTTGAAAGATAAGACATAAGGAAGTATGCCCTATTCGAATTGGAATAATTGATCTCTATACTTGAATGTTTGACTTTTGCTAAGCATTGCTTGATTGTTTACTAGAACTTGTACTTGGTTGCTTGCTTGACTTATTCATTGTGAGACTTGAAATGAATCCTTGATTTCTTGAACTTATGCATTCGAATGGTACATGATGAACTAGCTAGGCCTTGACTTTGCTTAAATGAATTCTAGCTAGGTTAAACTTGTTTAAAATGAACATACAACCCCCTAAAGCTAATTATCATGATAACTTGCTAGATCTAGTGCTACCTCACTAAGTACATTATGTACTTACCACTCTCGTTTTCCTTCTTCCCAAACTATAGGTTTAAGGATACTCAAACCAGACACTTGATCGATAAGTTATCTTACTTGGACTTGAAGCAAGAAACAAGCATAGTCAAAGTATGATTTTTGTACTCATTGTCGATACTCCTAGATGGTGGCAGTTAGAGATAACTTTAGAACTCATGCTAGTTCACATGCTTGGAACTTTAAGGATTATAATTATATGTACTTGATAGTTATGGTAATGTGTTAACTCTAATATATGAGATCATGCATTTTGTGATATGTAAATATTTTGTGTATGAACTTAACTATCATGGTTGTAAATGACCTAAAACCTATCTATATAGTTGACGTATATGAAATATGCTATTTTGTATGCTTGGTTGCCGTAATTCAACAACTTGAATTGGCATTTAGCTGATTATCGAATGGTCTTAAGTAGTTGCTTGCATATTCTGAAATAACTTGATAATACAGTTGCTAGAATCGACATGAAATGAGACAAGTATGTATATTGTTAAACATGGAATTGAATTGTTTGTAAGATTACTTAATTAAGCTATATGCTATTCGAATCGTCCTATGCTCTTAAGGGATTAACTCAATCCAGCTAAAATAAATTAGGAGTCTAATCAAATAACTTTGTTTGATCTATATCATGTTTGAATTGAAATTGAATTGGGTCTTTGATTGGGGGTGATGTTCGAATAGTTTAGTGTGGTTAAGCTATTTACAATAGTTTGATGGTTAACAAGGATAAGTGATAAAAATAGAAATGAATCCAATGATAACTTGTTAGTTAAGAACTTATTGATTAGTGATGAGATTTAAAGAATGGTTTAAATTTGCCCGTATTTTTATGTTTGTATTTTGATTTCTCAGCATTAACGCTCCTCGCTCCTAACCCGGGCGAGGGGTGTTACATAAAGTGGTAATCAGAGCTAAAGGTTTAGATCCTCAGACTAAACTGAGTCTTCATGCATCATATAGGATTGAATTGTGCCACCTAGGAGTATATATCAATGTGCTTGTGTTCTTGATTATCTAACTCCTTCGTGTTTACCCAATCATAGTATGTCCGAGACAAGACTTGCTCGGGACGATAAAAGTCCCCGAGGATCCTCTAATGAGGGAGGAAGTGTGTGGATGGAAACGAAACATCAAAGACAAAATAAGCCTCGAGAACCTGTTCAACCTCGAGAGCAGGCTCAACCTCAGCAGGAAGCTCCTACTATCTAAGTTGTCCAAAGAGAATGTCTCCTTAACATGAAGGAGATGTTCGATTAACTTGTATCGAACCTTAAACAAGATCATCTTGTTGCTCCTACTGTTACTACACCAAGCAGAGCTCCTATTGATAAACTTGCCCAACATCGAGCCTATACCTTTACCGGTGCTAATGAGGAGAAGCCCGAAGATGCAGAATACTAGCTAGAACGTACAACTCAAATCTTGACCAAACAATTGCAATGCTCGAATGAGCACAAACTTGAATGTTCCATAGCACTCTTAGCTGACGAAGCCTTGAGTTAGTGGGAAACAACAACCCTGACTACTCCCACTGACTCGGTCATTTGGAAATTCTTCGTTGAAGAATTCAAGAAGAAGTACATAAGCGAGCAATATTTAGCTGATCGTCGAAGGTGTTTCTTGTACCTCAAGCAAGCTAATAGGCCCATTGAACAATATGTTGCTGATTTCTGCAAATATTGCAAGTACGGTTCAGAGTATATCAAGACTAAAAAAGATAAGTGCCGGATGTTTATCGATAGCTTGAATAATGAGCTGATTCCGATGTTCACAGCTCTGGGGATCATGAATTTTTAAACTCTTGTCAATCGAGTCATTGCAACCGAGGCAAAGATGAAAGCTTCAAAAAGAAGAAAGGGTGGTAACCGAAGTGATAAGAAGCACAAACGTGATGGCAAGCTCCATTGGAAATCCAAGAAGGCCAAATTTCAGAAAGAAAGCTCTTCGACTTATACTACTGCTCCGAAGAGCAATTATATGCCGAGACCTCAATCGGTGAACAAGTCTCCAGCCCCGGTTATCTCTGTCAATAGCACGGGGAATTCTGGAAAAATCCCAACTTGTAAATTTTTCCAAAAGCTTTACCATGGCCAATGTTGAGCTCAATCTAACTTGTGTTATGCGTGTGGTGAAGATGACCACTACATCAAAAATTGTCCTCAGAATGCTAATAAGCTTCAACTCGATCTTTTGCAAATCCTAGTTTTGCACCATCTAACCAAAACAAAGGCCCTAAGCAAGCTCAATCAAGAAATCAAGGGAGAGGCAAGGGAAACCATTCGAATGCCCCTACTCATCAAGAATACCGAGCTCCTGCTCGTATCTACCACATTTGTGGTAGGGAAGATGAAGAGTCTCCCAATGTGATCGCGGGTACAGTTGAACTAAACTTAAGCCCTAGTTGTGCTTTGATTGATTCGGGGTCTACCCATTCTTTTATATGTTCTTCCTTACTTGTTAAGCTAAATATGAAACCTAAACTTGTTAAATCGAGCCTTGTATTATCAAATCCTATAGGAAGAAACTTGTTGAACAATTTGATTTGTAGAACTTGCCCTATATCAATTCGAAATGTTCTCTTCCCTATAGATCTCTATGTTTTGCCAAATTGTGAGTTTGATCTAGTGTTAGGACTAGATTGGTTGAGTAAACACCAAGCCTGGATTGATTGCCAAAATAGGAGATTGTATCTCCAGGGATTAGGGAAAGAATCCATCTTGCTTATAGATAAGAAACCGACCTCAATCTTTGCTTCCATGGTCCTAAAAGATGAATATGATTTTGTCTTGCCATCTATACCTGTTGTATCTGAATTTGTCGATGTTTTTCCCGAGGAACTCCCTGGTCTTCCTCCGACCCAAGAAGCAGAATTCGGGATTGACGTTCAACCTGAGACCCTAATCTGGTGTCAATTACACCATATCCAATGGCACAAGTAGAGTTGAAGGAACTCAAGAAGCAAATTCAAGAGCTACAAGACAAAGGCTTCATTCGGCCTAGCACATCTCCTTGGGGTGCACCTGTATTGTTCGTAAAGAAAAAGGATGGTACGATGCAGCTTTGTATCGACTATCGTCAATTGAATCAACTTACCATCAAGAACAAATATTCTTTGCCAAGGATAGAAGATCTCTTTGATCAACTTAAAGGTGTTGCTGTGTTTTCAAAGATCGATCTTTGATCTGGATATTATCAATTGAAGGTGAAAGAAGAAGACGTCCCTAAAACAGCCTTTCATACTCGTTACGGCAACTTTGAATTCCTTGTGATACCTTTCGAGCTAACTAATGCCCCGGCCGCATTCATGGATCTCATGAACCGAGTTTTCAAGTTCTATCTCGACAAACTTGTTGTTGTATTCATAGATGACATCTTGGTCTACTCTCGTAACAAGGAGGAACATGCTGAACACCTCCGAATTGTCTTGCAAACTCTCCGAGAACGTCAGTTGTTCGCCAAATTCTACAAGTGCGAGTTCGGGCTGTCGGAAGTTTCATTTCTTAGCCATGTAATCTCAACCGAAGGGATCAAGGTGGATCTGAAGAATGTTCAAGCTATTCTTGATTGGTGACCTCTGAAGAATGGTGGTGAGGTTCGAAGTTTTCTCGGCTTAGCTGGGTACTATCAAAGATTTGTTAAAGGCTTTTTTACTATTGCCTTGCCCCTAACTAAGCTCCTTTGAAAGGATCAACCATTCGAGTGGTCCGAGAATCAACATTGAAGCTTTGATCAACTCAAGCAAGCCTTGACTCATACCCCGATTCTTATCCAACCAGAATCAGGCAAAGAATTCACTGTTTATAGAGACGCTTCACATTCGGGGCTAGGTTGTTTTTTGATGCAAGGAAATAACGTGGTAGCGTATGCATCAAGGCAGTTGAAACCTCATGAACTAAACTATCCAACTCACGATCTCGAACTTGCTGCCATCGTATTTGCGCTCAAAATTTGGAGGCATTACTTGTATGGTGAGAAGTGCTACCTGTTCACTGATCATAAAAGCCTTAAGTACCTCCTAACTCAAAAGGACTTGAACCTGAGACAAAAAAGATGGATGGAATTGATAAAAGATTACGATTTGATCATTGACTATCATCCCGAAAAAGCCATCATGGTTGCGGATGCTTTTAGTCGTAAACTGACCTTGGGTAAGCCAATCTAAATCCTTAAACATTCAAATCAAATCAAGTCATTCTTGTTATGCAAGAAACTATTCGAATGCCCCCTAATGATCTTATTCATTTTGTAGCTCCTAATGCTATCAATGCTCACCTTCGAATATACCAAAAACAAGGGTTGATATCCGAACTCCAAGTTCAATCTAGCCTAATCTCGAGAATTAAAAATCTTCAGCAAACTGACCCTGATCTTCAAGCTATTATCTTGAAGCTTGACTTGAAATCCAACCAGAATTTCTTTATCCATTCGAATGGAATGATATGCTTTAAGAGTAGGGTTTGTGTCCCTAATGATGAAGAATGAAGAAAGACATCTTGCAAGAAGCCCATCAAAGTTCTTTTTCAATCCACCTTTGATCGGTTAAGATGTACAAAGATCTCAAACCCTTGTATTGGTGGCCATGAATGAAAGTAGCCATCACTGACTACATATCAAGATGCTTAACTTGTCAAAGGGTTAAAGCTGAGCATGGAGCTTCTACTGGATTGCTCCAACCTATTGAATTCCCTTAGTGGAAGTGGGATAGAATTACTATAGATTTCATAACCGGTCTCCCTTGCACTCTAAGAAAGAATGATGTTGTATGGGTTATAGTTAATAGGTTCTCTAAATCAGGTCATTTTATCCATGTTCGAATGAACCTAAGCTTTGATGTCTTGGCTGAATTGTACATTTGGGAAGTAGTTCGTCTACACGGAGTTCCCACCTTGATAATCTCTGATAGAGATCCAAGATTCACATCTCGATTTTAGAAATCTTTGCAATGAGCCCTTGGAACTAAACTGGATCTAAGCACGGCCTTTCATCCTCAAAGTGATGGCCAATCCGAAAGAGTAATACAAGTGCTCGAAGACATGCTTAGAGCTTGTGTTATTGACTTCAGGAAGAATTGGGAGAAATATCTACCTCTTGTGGAATTTTCCTACAATAATAGCCATCAATCTTCGATCCAAATGGCTCCATTCAAAGCATTGTATGGAAGGAAATGTAGAACTCCTCTATGATGGTCTGAACTTGGAGCAAACAAAGTGTTAGGACCTCAAATGCTTAGAGAAATCGAAGAACAAGTTCGAATAATCCACGATAGATTAAAGCAAGCCTTTAATAGGCAAAAGTCCTGTGCAGACTTGAAACGAATAGACATTCAATACAATGTAGGAGATAAAGTCTTTCTCAAAGTTTCTCCATGAAAGAAGGTTCTCAGATTTAGTAAGAAAAGAAAGCTCAGCCCCCGGTTCATTGGACCATTCGATATAGTTGAAAGGATTGGTCCAGTGGCTTATCAATTAGCACTCCCTAGTGAATTCGATAAGATCCGCAATGTATTCCATGTTTCAATGCTCAGAAAGTACCGGTCTGATCCATCTCACATTCTAGAGCCTGAAGAAGTTGAATTAAACCCCAACTTGTCCTATGAAGAAGAACCAATCAAGATACTTGACAAGGAAGTCAAGAGGCTTATGAACAAGAATATCTCCCTAGTGAAGGTATTATGGAGGAATCACAAGGTAGAAGAAGCAACTTGGGAGCCTGAGGATGTAATGAGAAAGCAATATCCTCACCTATTTGATTCAGGTAAATTCGAGGATGAATTTATTTTTTTTAGGGGAGAGAATTGTAACACCCTAAATCGGGCTTAGGATTATTGCTACTATTTAGAATCTTTAAATAATTAAACAAGTCACATTGAATAGAACCTAATTAGGGATAAAAATGCAAAAGCAACAAAATTAAGTGCTGAATTCAAATGGAATAAAAAGAATTGATTTAGGGACTTAAGTGTAGCAATTGACTAATAGGCTTGCTAAATTAAGATGACTAATTTGAAAACTCTAGTAAACTAGAGGAATGCATGCTAAAATCCAAATATCCCTTAAATTCTCTTGATTAATCTTTAATTAGTGGATAAAATGAGGATAAAATGGTCCTTTCATTAGGGAAAATTAGATGAATGAATCAACCAACCCCTTTCTCCTTCACTATTCTACCCGAAACCATCTAGGAAAAGAGAGAAGAGAGAGCTTGAGGGATAAAGATTGAATCCATGACAATGGAACTTTGATTTAGCACAAATTAAGTCTAGATAGCATAGTGAGTAAGGTAATCACTTGTTTCTCTTGTAATTTACATGTTTGAATTGATTGAATTGAATGGGAAATGGAATTTGAGCGAATAGATGTTGGAAATGTTATGAATGTATAATCGGTTCGTGTGAATTGTTGGAATTGATCTTAAATCTATTAGATGACATGTTTAGGTTGTAATGCATGCTTGAGTTATTGTGTTACATGCTGGAAAATGAAGAACTAAAAGCATGAATTAGAATGGTTTAAGTTGAAACTGTTTTGATAGATTGGAATTGTACAAACATGTTTAATTGAGTTAATTGATCATCATGTCTTGTTTTAAATTCCTTTATAAGTATAAATGGACTGACCAAAACATGTATAGAAATGTATGAAAACTGAATTTTAATGCTAGAACTTGGTTAAAATGAATCTAAAAAGCTAAATATGACATAGTGCAATTCTGCCCAGAATACTCTGTTCTGGATAACAACTTTAAAATTTTACCATAATTAGTATACATGGAATTTAAGGCTGAAAATTTAATGGATGATGCTTTAATATGTCTGTTTTATTAGGAGAAAACAAAGTTGAATTCTGGGTTATGAGCTGGAAACTGTAAATGAAAATCTCTAGATAGTGCAAACTGTCTAGAATTACAATTGCCCTGTCTTTGAACAACAAACTGTACTAAATGGAAAAGAATTAAAATGTCAGGTTTACATGAATAGATAGAGGATTAAGTAAGCTTTCCAATGGTGTAAATTAATTAAAATTCTGACGTGTAGATTCAAAGATATAGGCAGATTAGTGAAGGTTATGCAAACTGCCAGAAGCTGAAAACAGTTTAATGCTTGTATTATAAGTGTGCCTGATTGTATAAGTTGAATGATGTAAGGGACACTAATGTGTTGTTTCTATGATCTTGTATGATTGGCTGGTTAGAACAAGGAGTAGAAGACTTGGTTGAAGAAGATAGGATTGATCAAGTCAAAGGAAAAGCAAAGGGGATTGTCATCAAAGATCGATAGCTTAAGCTTGGAGTTTTGTGAGTGTAGTTTATTGGTAGGGTTAGGACTTAGGTCCTAACCTCTCTTTCTTGTTCACATTGTTATACTAGAATTGCCATGAAATGAATCTAAATTATATTTGGTAATGTATAAGGGGAAGAATGGTTAAAAGGAAAAATGATCTATAATAGGAATCTCGGAAAATGAATGCCATAAGTATGCTTCAAATGTTCATGCTTGAAACTTGATACTACATGTACATGCTCGCATCTTGCTATCTTGGTTGTCAAATTGAATCTATGCTTGAATGTGTGTACGCTGGAAATTCTTGATTACTTGTGAAATGAACTATGGTTCACATGGCTTAACTTAAGCTTAATCTGAATTGCTTAATGTTTGAAAAACTTGATTTGTGATTGTTTAATAAATAAAGATTTAACAAGTCCTTGGTTGCTAGTTGGTCTTAGGTAGAACGGCATGCCTTAGAGTCTAGAGCTCGACTTGTTAGGTACTTTGTGTACCATCTTGCTTGGTGTTATAGACACCTTCTTTTTAGATGTCGTAGGCACCATCTTGCTAGGTACTTTGTGTACCCACTTGTGTGGTGTTGTGGACACCTTCTTGTTTAGGTACTTTGTGTACCCACTTGCTAGGTACCTTGTGTACCCACTTTCTAGGTACTTTGTGTACCCACTTGAGACTTGATTACCTAGTCCTACTATCTACCAAGGCAAAACAAAATTTATAAGCTGAAATAAGACATGTTAACATGATGATGAATGAGCAACTTTGACTCTTGTTAATGAGCTGGTAATGAAATGAAATTTCATGAATAAAATGATGTAAGTGCTATCTTGAATTGCTCATTACTTGAAAGATAAGACATAAGGAAGTATGCTCTATTCGAATTGGAATAATTGATCTTTATACTTGAATGTTTGATTTTTGCTAAACATTGCTTGATTGTTTACTAGAACTTGTACTTGGTTACTTGCTTGACTTATTCATTGTGAGACTTGAAATAAATCCTTGATTTCTTGAACTTATGTATTCGAATGGTACATGATGAACTAGCTAGGCCTTGACTTTGCTTAAATGAAGCCTAGCTAGGTTAAACTTGTTTAAAATGAACATACAGCCCCCTAAAGCTAATGATCTTGATAACTTGCTAGATCTAGTGCTACCTCATTAAGTACATTATGTACTTACCACTCTCGTTTTCCTTCTTCCCAAACTACAGGTTTAAGGAGACTCGGATGGTCGATAAGTTATCTTACTTGGATTTGAAGCAAGAAACAAGCATAGTCAAAGTATGATTTTGGTACTCATTGTCGATACTCCTAGATGGTGGCAGTTAGAGATAACTTTAGAACTCATGCTAGTTCACATGCTTGGAACTTTAAGGATTATAATTATATGTACTTGATAGATATGGTAATGTGTTAACCCTAATATATGAGATCATGCATTTTGTGATATGTAAATATTTTGTGTATGAACTTAACTATCATGGTTGTAAATGGCCTAAAACCTATCTATATAGTTGGCATATATGAAATATGTTATTTTGTATGCTTGGTTGCCGTAATTCAACAACTTGAATTGGCATTTAGC
The DNA here is from genome assembly GCA_019671005.1 of Hibiscus mutabilis. Lineage (NCBI taxonomy): Eukaryota > Viridiplantae > Streptophyta > Magnoliopsida > Malvales > Malvaceae > Hibiscus > Hibiscus mutabilis. The sequence goes on from CM033716.1 coordinate 66,602,331, forward strand.
TGATTGCGAAATGGTCTTAAGTAGTTGCTTGCATATTCCGAAATAACTTGTTAATATGGTTGCTAGAATCGACATGAAATGAGACAAGTATGTATATTGTTAAACATGGAATTGAATTGCTTGTAAGATTACTTAATTAAGCTATATGCTATTTGAATAGTCCTATGTTCCTAAGGGGTTAACTCAATCCACCTAAAATGAATTAGGAGTCAAAACTAATTGAAATCAAATAACTTTGTTTGATCTATATCATGTTTGAATTGAAATTGAATTGGGTCTCTGATTGGGAGTGATGTTCGAATAGTTTAGTGTGGCTAAGCTATTTACATTAGTTTGATAGTTAACAAGGATAAGTGATAAAAATATAAATGAATCCAATGATAACTTGTTAGTTAAGAACTTATTGATTAGTGATGAGATTTAAAGAATGGTTTAAATTTGCCTGTATTTTTATGTTTGTATTTTGATTTATCTTCATTAACGCTCCTCGCTCCTAACCTGGGCGAGGGGTGTTACAATCATAGAACACTTTAAAGATTTCAAGCAATTTTTCAATTTTACTCCAATCCTCTAAACTAGGACATTAAAAATATTATCTATCTTCCAAAGCAAGTCTAGCAAATACCTCTTTGAACTTTATTTAGACAGTATTGAACGAAAGCAAGCATCTCATAAGTAGAATTCCATCAAGTCTTGCATTCCAAAACCAAACCCCTTTCCTTTAAGTTATATTGTTGAGTAAGTTCGAAAAACTTCTGCAATCATTGTTTAGTTCCATTTAGATAATCAGTTGTATCGTGAACATTCTTGATGATGCTTTTGACTTGTTTGAGACAGTATTGAACCATAATGTTTAAAATGTGGGAACAACAACAAACATGAAACAATGTGCCACCCCAAATCAACCTCTTAATTAGTGAGAAAATGTCTTTCGTGATTTGTATGCAAGAATCATTTGCAGAGACATTATCCACAGAAACTATGAATACCTACAAAAAATAAAATATTGATTAGTGTTAATTTGGTAATAGGTCAATATGCGTAAAAAATTAAAAGTATTAAACTTACTTTGTTCTCGATGTCACATTCCTTTAAGCATTTAAAAATGCAATTAGCTATGCCTTTGCCTTTTCGACGACGAGGTATGTGGAAAAAATTTAGCACTCGCTTTTGAAGTTTCCAATCATGGTCAACAAAATGAGCCGTAAGAACTATGTATTATATCTTTTGAGGTTTGGAACGCCATAAGTCAGTCGTCAAAGAAATTTTGTCCACGTTCTTCAACTTTTCTTCAACTTATTCTTCTCAATCTCATAAACTTTAAAATAATCATTTCTTATAATATGGCGTGACACATTATTCCATTTTGGTATTCCAATTTTCAACATCATATTAAAGCCTTCTTTTTCAACAATAGAAAAAATATGCTCGTGTATAACAATTTAATGTGCAATTCCTTCTCTCATTTGTAACGAATCAAACTTACCATCATGTAGAGCTCTAATAGATTCAGAACTTGGAGAACCCGCAGTTGAATCTGAAGGTAAAAGGTTGATCAAATTTTGTTGCCGTTTGTGCACTTTTCATTGCGTACATTTATCCAAATAACGTTGCAAATGACTTGTAAGACCACCTCTAGAAACAGTTAGAAGAGTCTTACAATACACACAAGAAACCTTTTAAACTTTAGAATTTCCTACACGTTGAGGTTCCCCAAATTCCTTCCAAACAACAAATTGTTTTGCTCTCTTAAAAGGATATGATTCAAATTCATCTTCAGTATTACGAACCTCACTATTATTATTGGTGGCATTAGTTTGGAGAACAGACACTTCTACATTTTCTAGATCAATTTCATCTTCATCCATTTTATTTGCATCATCCAAATTTACCCCAACTTCGTCAACAATAGGAGTTGAATGGCCATATTATATTCTCAATCCAGTAGTAGACATTCCTAAATTATAAATTATAAATAAATATTAATTATATAAAATAATCTAATATAATTCAAAATAAAAATTAAGCAAAATATTGTAGGGACATGTCCAGACAAAACACCCATCTGTCCGGCGGTTGCTAAAAGTTCCAGCTTGGAACTGAATGCGAGAACCTAATTCTGATTATTGATTGGTTCATTCACTTTGCAACCATAGCTCATTTATCCATCTTCTACGAGCAAAGTAAAAAGGAAGGAAAGAAATATAAAATGAAATAATAGTTTCATGGATCACAAGGCTCATATTACAAAATTTTAGAAGAAGATTAGAGTTGTTTATGGTTGCTCAGTAACACCCAATTCTATACGACTTTTAGGCTACATTTTGATAAATTATATGAATTATCATTTAGAACAAAATGTAAAAAGACTCCAACTTTTATTAGGCAACTTTCAGACACAGTAAAGTGATAATGGTCATCGTGCTAAAGGTACCCCATGATTCAAGAGACAAAAGTTGTAATTCCAGGCAAATGATATCTCATATAAGAAGGCAAAAAATGGAATTGATACATAAATAAAGATACAACTTGAAATATCAGGCTATTAGTTATATCAATAATTTGTGTACAAAGTTGATTCAATTTTCCATCAGTTATACAATACTTCATAAAATAAACTAAAATAATCAAAATGAACAATCAATAAAACAGATTGAAAAAACTGCAAATTCTCACAAAATGCAGAACAAGAAGTTAGGACTTTCTAACAACAGGTATTTATAGTTTCTTAAAGGGAAAAGGAGAAGTGAATTAAGTCAAATTCACAAAAGTTAGGTTGACTTTCTTTCATACATGCACATTTTTTATGAAATAAAAAAGTAAAAAATTAACCATATCAGACGTATATTTATATCTATTACTAACTCATGTTCGGGGAAATAAAACTTGATTTTTTTTTAGGGGAAAAAATATAAATTTTATTAACAACTATAAATTGCATCGTCTACAATATGAGCAGCCACACAATCTGGCATCTCAACAAAAAAAAAAGAAAGGCTCAGAACATGAAAGGCTCCAATGAGCTAACGAGTGCACCACTCGGTTTGCCTCACGGCTTACATGCGCAATAGAGAACCCCAGGTGCGACCAAAGGATGGCCTTGGCCTCCGCCAAGACAATAGCCGCTAGACACAAGTCCGGGTCCGAAGAGAGAAGCCTATTGATGATGCCAATCGAGTCCCCTTCGATGATCGACTTGCTCCATCCATTCGATGCCGCAAGCTTGATTCCTTCCGAGAACGCCCACGCCTCCGCAAGCTCGGGCGAAAGGGTCCCCAGGATAGCATTCGCGTGCCCATCAACCATGAGGCCATGCTCGTCCCGCGCCACGACACCAAAAGCCGCAGCACTGGTGCTAGGGATAAAGGCCTCGTCCACATTGATCATGAATGTTGATTCCGGAGGGCACTTCCATCTAGACGACCTGTTGCAAGTCACATTGTTCATATTATGATCAAAGGCAGCAGCATAATCATTCACAAGAAGTTGCACATAGTCCACAACAACTCTAATGGGTAGCAAGATAGATTTATGAACTAGGCGATTTCGTCTATTCCATAAATTTCACACAAGAACTAGAAGGAAGGTGAATTGTTTTTTGTCCAATTTTTGTACACAAAGCTCAAGCCATTCTTTTCAACTTCCCTCCTATCCAAAGGTACCAAACTCAACAGCCCACTGACCACAAAAGCTTCCCTAACCGAGGGAAATCCCTAAAGGCATGTCGCAAAGACTCGGTTGCCGAAGAGCAAACGGGACATATTCCGGTTCCAATATGGGCAGCTGCAAGCTTTTCTCCAATAGGAACTGCATTATTACAAAGTATCCAAGCAAAGATCTTGATCTTAGGCAGCATATACAGTTATGAATTGCCTTCCAAGAAGGAGAGAGGTCTCGTTCCACATTGTTGTGCTTTTGAATCCAAGCATAACTCGTCTTTGTAGTGTAGGTACCCGAGGAGTGATGGTCCCAAACCATAACGTCTCAATGGATTGAAGCTATCGGACATCTAAGTATCTTCTCGGCATCAACCTCAATGAACACGACTCTAACCTTTCTTGCATCCCATCTCGCCTCGCCATGGACCATGAATTCTCCGCATGTAACCGGCTGAAGCGTGCCATCCATATAGGAACCTTCGAGTGCAATGGCCGAGTCTCCACCCCATCTACTATCAAACATTGGAGATTGACTATCGATGCCCACTCTCAAGTGAAACTCTCCTTTCAACAACTCTTTTGCTTTATAGACACTACTCCAAACAAAGGAAGGCTTGTCATGAGGTTTAGCTTCAATGATCGGCCTATTAGGAAAGTATTTGGCCAAGAGAACTTTGTAGCAAAGGGACTCATTGTTTGAAAGTAACCTTCAAACTTGTTTTCCAAGCAAAGCCAAGTTAAACATCTTCAAGTCCTTAAAACCAAGCCTGCCATCCTTTTTCGGCCTACAAAGCTTGTGTCAGCCACATGTGCCCATCCCCTCTCATTAGCTCTACCCGACCACCAAAATGACCTCATTGTAGTAACAATAGGATCAATGATACAATCAGGTAGAAGAAAACAACCCATCGCATAAGTAGGAAGAGCTTGAGCCATTGTCTTTAACAAAACTTCCCTCCCACCATAGGATAACAAGTTCTTAGTCCATCCTCTAACACGTTTGTCTACCTTTTAAAACAAGAAAACCAAAGCGTATGTTTTGTTCTTACCTACAATCAAAGGTAAACCCAAGTAGGTGCCGATATCATCCTCCTCTTTCATCCCGAGAGCATCTCTAATACGGCCCTTACTCTATTCTGACATACCGTTGCTAAAATAGATATAAGACTTATCCATGTTCACTTTTTGCCCTGAGGACTCTTCATAAATCTGAACGACCTCTTTCAATCTCATCGCTTCCTGAATAAAATTCTTGATGAAGAGCAAGCTATCATCTGCATAGAGAAGATGATTAACCAAAGGACCATGCATACTCGCATTTATCCCTTTAATTCTATCTTCTTCATGTTCCTTCAAAAGAAGAGCCGAAAGCCCTTGAGAACAAAACAAAAACAAATATGGTGATAAAGGGTCGCCTTGTTTAATACCTCTCCCTAGGCTAAAATCCCTCGACAATTTACCATTGATGCGTAGGCAAAAGGATATAGAAGTAATGCATGACATAATCAAATCTACCCATTATTGTGTAAAGCCAAGTTCCAACATCACATCCTGAAGGAAATGCCACTCGACCCTATCATAAGCTTTTTCCATATCCAATTTCACAACAGCACCCTTATTGGGACCACTCCTCGTACCTTTCAAATAATGAATCAGCTCATGTGCAACAATCACTTTATCAAAGATCAATCTACCTTGTACAAATGCGCTCTGATTTTCAGCAATACACATAGGCATAACATCTTTCAATCTGTTCACGAGCACTTTAGAGACAGATTTATATATAACAGTACATAAACTGATGGGCATGTATTGCTTTATAAGGTTAGGTTCATCTACTTTGGGGATCAAAACAATTACAGTGTTGTTAACTTCACAAAAGTCCACTCTGCCAGCTAGTAAATCAAGGCATAAACAAATGAAATCATGACCAACAATATGCCAAAATTTACGAAAGAAAGAAGCTGGAAAACTATCTATACATGGGGCCTTAGAAGGGTGAATTTGAAGGAAGACTGTTTTTACTTCCCCTGCAGTGAATCAAGAGCATAGTTTGGCATTCATATTCGATGTAATGCAGTGCTTGACGGCATCCAGGATCAGGTTTGAAGAAGCTCCACCATTGGATAGGAAAAGGTTTGAGAAGAAGACCTTAGCAATGTCGAACACCTTCTCATCATCCTCCTGCCAAACCCCTTCCTCATCCTTCAACCCCTTGATAATATTATTCTTCTTCCTCCCTCGAGCCCTAGCATAGAAAAAAGAAGTGTTCCTATCCCCCTCCCTGAGCCAAAACACCCTAGACCTTTGCTTCCAATATATTTCCTCCCTATCCAATATAGATTTTAGTTCATTTTTCACTGCATTAAGCTCCCTAACATTGTCATCCGAAACATCCCCCTTCAACAAACTCTCCAATCTATCTTGCAAAATCTTTTTCCTCATATGCACTTTCCTACGTCTACCTTTCTGCCACCAATTCAAACTTTCACCCACAGCCCTAAGCTTGTCCAAAGTGTTACCGAAAGTACCATCCAATGTTGCTTAACCGTAGCTTCACATTCTTTCTCATCGGCCCAACAATTATCATATCAGAAGTGATCCTCTAACCTCCAATTTCTTCTTCTAGGAGCCTCGGTATTCAACAAGATAAAGTGGTAGTCAGAATACGGGGAGAACTCTAAAACAACCTCACATTGCCCATACCTTTACAACCAAGGAATAGAAGCTACATACCTATCCAGCCTTTCATTGACAAGTGAATCCGCATCACTCCCACTATGCTAAGTGAACCATCCGTGGTTTAGTTTGATATCCCAAAGTCCATTCCTTTTAAGGGCCTCTCTAAAGTTAACAATTTCCACCCTCGGCTTCCTTCTACCTCCCACTTTCTCATTAAACTCCAATATCTCATTTAAATCACCTCCAAGTAACCAAGGCAAAGAAGATCTCCCACTCAAAGAATCAAGCAAATCCCAATCCTCATGCTTTCTCGATCTAACATGGGTACCATACATGCCCGTGAACCGAAAATGATCACTCCTCCTTTTCACCTCAACATCTATATGAGCTCTAGAAAAAGATAGCAAACTTAATTGGACATCCTCCTTCCACAAAAGCATTAAACCCATACAATCATCTGCCCTCTCAACCACTATGTTACCTTCTATCCCAAGCCTTATTTTGACATTTTCTGCCTTATTCTTGTGAAAACGAGTATCACTAACGAACATTAAACATGAATAATTTGAAGCCACAATGTGCTCCAAAGCTCAAACTGTCTCAGGGTTTCCAAGCCCTTGACAGTTCCAACATAAGATTTTTATGGCTCTCGGCGGGGCTAATCCTCAGCATCTACCGTTAGATTAAGGGTCTTAATAGGAGAAACAGCTTCTACACCACCCTCAACTGTGCTAGAAACCGCAACATAACAAAACTTAGACTTCTTGGAACCAACCCGAATGCTAACCTCATATTTCCCTTAAAGCAACCTTTTTACACTCCTATTTTTTATTGCCGAGATTGATACAGCTTTCCCACGCAAGTAAGTAGCACTGAGAGCCCCAACATTATCGCCCACCACTTCCACGATCCTCTTTTGAGCTCCAAAACTCGAACCTCCATCGGTAAAATGCACAATGCCTAATACCCGGCTTAGGAGCCCCCGCACTTGCACCTTTTGGCTTGAAAACCACTCGCAACCAAGGACCATATTGAAACTGCCCTCTCTCGGCCACCGGGGAATAGTAGGGCCCAGTTCCAACTCATGACCGATTAAGCCACACCAAAAACAAAAGCTAGGCAAACGTTCATACTTGGCCATGCAAATTCTAGGAGAACCATCACTCATCTTTCCCAAATGCACACGCTGCCTTAAAGGCTTAGAACAATCGATCTCCACCCTCACCCTAAGGAACTCACCTAATCTTCCATCCCTCATTCTCAAATTCGCACTTAAACATCTCCCAAAGCTAGCACCAATCGACTTCCCAACCTCTTCATTCATCCCCACCAAAGGCAAATTATAAATCCTTATCCAAATAGCCAAGGAAGACAAATCGTAATCTTGAGGGCTTAAATTGCCATCAAATTGCTTCAAAGCAAGCAACTCTCCATTGAAGGTCCACGGCACTCTATTTAGCACGAAGTCTTTATCCTTAAGCTTGCAAAATTTGAAGAGAAACATATTAGGGCCTAATTCCGAAGCATCCTCCAAAGGTTGATTTTTCCACATGGTAAAAAAGACTCGAATAAGTCGAGCACCATTCACTATAGATGGAGAAACAAGCTTACCCACCAACCATTTATCCGAACCGGGAATATACTTCTTGAGCAAAGCCTCACACTCTTCCATGCCATGTAATTCTTTATAGGTGAACTTTAGATTTCCCAACATCAAAGCCTTTTCCTCTTCCATTGAAATACCTTTGTTTCGAGTTTTTCCCAACTCACCAAGGAATTTCGTCGAACACCTACTAAACCACTCCAACTTTCTTAAAACGGGGACTTTAAGTAGAGAAATCCTTTCCTCGTGGCACCAACATAAAAAACCTTGCGTAATGTCGGCTCCTCTTGCTCGATATAAAAGATATAGTCATATGAAAGGAACTCCCTCAAATCTCCTTTCTACTTGCCTTAGCGAAATAAAAAGATTTGGGGCAAAATAGTCCAGATAGCTATCCAAAACTCCGTGTTTTACCTCCCAGTAATTAAAAACAACCGGGTGACCGGGTCATACAGGTAAAACAGGCCAGGGCATGGTCCCCAGCGCCCCGCCAAGCTTACTCTTTGTCGCGACTTGCCATCGCTGGCGCCCGCACAGGTCCTGCACACGCACGCATTGCCTCGGCGCATCCCATGCACGCCTTCTCTCGCACATCATCGTCTTCCACCCCTTAACAATCAAACCATCAAACACCTTATGAACTAAACCGAAGCTATATTTCCTTCTTCCATTAAAACCTTTAAAAACTTCCCTTTTACACTCCGTTAAAGCATCCCATAACATCAATCCTTCACCCCGTCCATCATTGAACACGAAGATCACAACCATAAAACCGGCGAGCTTGACCCTTCGTCGAGACCCACCTCATAAAACCTAGCGACTGCCATAACCAAAACCTTAAACCAAACCTCCAAATCAATCCTACAAACTGCCCACAACCTTTTCCAATCCATGGCGAAGCTACCACGAACCTGAACCTATAAAAAAAAGAAAAACAAGCAGGAACACGACATTGGCCATTAGCGTCGCATCTATGCTCATTGTTCCAAACCTGACTGCAAGGGCAACACAGTGACCTAAGACCAAAGATCGGTCGACCTACACTCAGCTCCCCACGGCCGAGAGGTGGCCGGACACTCATCGGGCGTCGAACGTACAAGAACCGACGAAGATTAGGCAAAAAATCAAGTGCCTAAGTTGAGAGAATTTTTGCATTGTACGAACGCGCTTGCCTCGAAATAAAACTTGATTAGAGCTTTAAGATATGGGACAACATACAAAGAAGTGACCAAATTCATATTCTCTTTCTTTTTGCAGCTACATATATTCCTTTAGCCTCCATCACCATTCAATAGAAAGGCATGTAAAACGTCAATGAATGTAATCTAGGTGTCGGCATGGTTTGAAACCAAAATCAAATCCCACATTGTTAAAGTCAATAAAACCTCTCTAAGCTTTACGAATGAAGTTGAATAACAAGGAGTTAGGAGTTAGGACTTTGAAGGAAGTAGAGATCTTTTGACACAAGAACGAACCTGGTGGTGGACTGGTGGGGTATTGGACGACGCTGCTGTCGGCTGATGTTCGGTCAACGGTAGAATCTTCAAGGTTGGTCGGCTATGTGAAATATTTGTGAGAGTATGAGGGAGATGAAGTGAGAAAGAGGGAAATGAAATTACGTGGCTAGGGTTTTGTGGTTTATTTTTTAGGATAACATATAGTCCTGGCAAACTTGACACGAGACTCAAACCTATTTACTTGAATCGAGACCCAATATTGACCGAACATGATCCGAAACCTGAAATAAACCAAAACGAAACTACGGAAAATTTTTGTTGAACCGAAATAGATCCGAACCGATTTTCAACCGAACTGATTTCACCCGAACCGAAATCTAAACTGAATATCAACCTGATTTTAAACCGATAATTAAGGTAAAGTAAATGAATAAATTTTTTAATGTTATCTATTTTTAACAATATGATAAATAGTATAATGGTGTATGTTTTATTATCCTTTTGTATTATATTGCGGGAGAGATCGTTGTTTTTTCTCAAAATTATAGTATAATAACATTATATGTCATTTTAAGTTTAAATATTAATCAAATAGGGCTTTTGTCCCCTACTATTTTTTAAATGTATAAGTTTAATAGACTCTTTTTCCTCCCAATATGTGATCTTAACTTCATCCTAAACTACACCATAAACCCTAAACCATTAACACTAAGCCCTAAAAATCCTAAATCATAAACCTTAAGCTATATAAATTAATCTTATAAACCAATAACTCTAAACTACAACATAAGCCCTAAACCATTAGCACTAAGGCTAAACCCAAAACCATAAACCGAAATTAGGGACCATTTTTACAATTTACCATAAAATATAGCCTAAAACCGAAATTAGGGACCAATTAGACAATTTCAAAGTGGAGAATTTTAAGAGTCTAATGACCAATTTCACAGTTTTACCATAAATATAGCATAGAACTGAAATTAGGGACTAATTTGATAATTTGGAAGTAATAAAAGTTGAGAGTCTAGTGACCAATTTCACAATTTTTCCATAAAAATAAATATGGTCAATTTTGGCTGAAAATTAAATCTTAGGAACTTAAATGAACAAAAACACCAATATATTAAAATTATTATACTAAATTACAAAAATTAGAAATAAATAGGCGTCAATTTCAACTAAAAGTAAATTCTTAGGGACTAAATATCACTGTAGGGAGGGGATTGCTATATTCGAAGTCCAAATCGTGGGGATACTTCATATTTGTGACTAAATTGAATTAAAATAAAACTTAAAAGTGAATATTAAGACTAAAATTAACATTTTAAACGCAACATGACCTAAAGGGTAATTAACCCCTAACCTAAAAAAAAGGCGGCTCGTTTCCCTCTAAAATTATGTCTTTTTCCCTTTTTTTACAATATTTCTTTTTCTTTTTTTTAATTAAAATAGCCCGCGTTATCTTTTTAGTTTTAGGTTAGGGGCAATTAATTGTTTAGCCATTTCGATTTTATATGTTTTTGATTTAAGTCTCGAATTTTTACTTTTAGGTTTTAGTTTAATTCAATTGAGTCTCAATTTAGATTAATTTAATTGAAATTTCACATTTAGTTTTAAAATTCTTTTAATTGTGTTCATGATTTATATTTTTAAATTTTAGTTTAGCTCAATTAGATCCTAAGTTTAATAAGTTGATTTTCACTTTTAGGTTTTATTTTAATTCAATTGAGTCTCAATTTAGATTAAATTAATTGAAATTTCACATTTAGTTTTAGAATTCTTTTAATTATGTTCATGATTTATGCTTCTAGATTTTAGTTTAGCTCAATTAGATCCTAAATTTAATAAGTTAATTCAATTCGGACATCACCATCATCATTATATAAACTTTGATTTAATATAATTATACATAAAATTTTGGTTTGGATGTAAACATGCAATTGTACACATGAAAGTTGAAAATTTAATTTTGTTCAATGGTATACATGGAGCTTTGATTTAAATATTTAATCAAATTCAAATGCATAAATTAGCAAGTTGAATCATAATTAATCTCATAAACCAATAACCCTAAACTAAACCATAAACCATTAATAATAAACCTAAAGACATAAACCTTAAGGAATCATAATTTATCTCATAAACCAATAACCCTAAACTAAACCATAAACCATTGATACTAAACCATAAACCTTAAAGAAATTAAACTAATCTCATAAACCAATAACCCTAAACTAAGTCATAAACCTTAAGAAATCGGAATTAATCTCATAAATCAATAACATTAAACTAAATCGTAAACTGTTAATATTAAACCATAAATCATAAACCTTGAAGAATCATAATTAATCTCATAAATCAATAACCTTAATCTAAACCATAAATCGTTAACACTAAACCATAAAACATAAACCTTAGATAATAAAAATACCCAACTCAAACCGAATTGACACAATCTTATGTATCCTCCACTAACACACAATCTTCTACATCAACGAAGCCTTTGTGAATCATAACCCAACTCAAACCGAATTGAGCCGAAAATTCAAAGTTTGACCCGATCTGAACGACTTGATTTTGACCCGAACCAAAAGAGACAGATCTAGTATTGACCCGACCCAAAAACAACAGATCTAATTTTGACCCGGTCCAATACCCGAAGCAGACCCGACTTATCATAGACCTGAATCAGACTCAAACCGAATCTAAACTGATTCTAGGCAGACCTAAAATGACCCAAACTAAAATGACCCGAACCGAAATCAACCCGAACTTAAATCTATTTGCCACCTCTAATAGCATACCACTATAGCATTATCAGCACGTGAGAATTGAGGTAAAAAGAATTGTGGGCTTTGTGGTTTAATTTTTATTTATTTATTTGTGGTTTATTTTTTATTTGTAGTTTTGTAAATTTATTTTAGTGGATAATGACTAATTTATTTTAGTAAATTTATTTTTAGTGAATTTTCTCTTAATTTATTTTATTATTTTTATTTTTTTAAATAAATTACTTTTAGTGCATATGTAGCATATGCAATATATATAATTATTCCGAACTTGTTCACGAGTTTTTCGAGCGAGCTTGAGTTGGGTCGGCTCGGCTTATTAAGGTCTCAAGCCGAGCACGAAATTAAGTAGCTTGCAAGATGGTCAGCCTTACTATCACCCCTAGTGATCAACCATGTAGTTTACCCTAAAAAAATTTACAATCTTAATAAACACAACACGACCCTAATTTAATGCCCAATTTGTAGGTTTGCCTTGTGCCTCCAAAAGCCCAACCCAAGCAAATAGGAAAGATTATTTGGTTGATGTTACTTTTTGGTCCATAATTCCTGCGGTAATTATTTAATCGCTTTGGCTTCTCAGGAATAAAATGGTCTTCAAAGTATTTTATAAAAGGAAAGAAAGAAATGGTCTTCGAAGGGAAAGCCCTGGATTTTATCAATTAACGTTTTATTGCAAAGTCGATATTGGCGCATCTGGTCATGGATCTTATGGGGGTCAGTCGTTGCTGCCCTCCTTATTCTCCTCCTTGGTGTTCCTCTTTGGTTCCTCCACCAATTGGTTTTCTTAAATTTAAGGTTGATTGTGCCATAAAAGGTGATCAAAGTAGAGGTGGGATTGGTGGCATTCTTAAGAACAATTTGGGTTCCTCCTTTAACCTTCTCCAAACTTATTGGTTATGGCCTTCTCATTTAATCTGAAATTCTTGCAATTAAAGCTGTTGTCAGCATTTTTTAGTCTTCAAAATGGGTAAAGTAGGTGAAATATTGTATCTGTTTTTTTTAAATAGAATTCATGCCAAATTATTTTTTAATATAGGACATTTGCTACGATAAAAATAAAGTCGGTAAGTTTACAAGTCGACTTCACTTGTACTGTAACAAATGTCATATATTAAAGATAATCTAGCATGTGTTCTGTATAAAAGAACAGATCATGAAGTGATATGAACAGTGAAGTCTCGTAAGCATACCAACTTTACTTTTACGGTAGTAAATGTCATAAATTGAAAAATAATTTAGCATGTGCTATATTCTTAAAAAAATCCAAATATTATATCTGGCCAATATCCCGCTTTGAAATGAGTTAATAAGTTTATCCAATTTGCTCTCGGCTGATAAGTGGTTTATTCGTCATATTTTGCGGGTGTGCAATATCGAGACCGACTCTTTAGCCAAAGAAGGTATTTTGAGAACCTTTGACCCTCAATATTTTAAAAATATTCTCATAAAATCCTCAAAAATTTCAAAAATTTTAATTAAACCTTTAAAAATTTTAAAAATTTTGATTGAGCACTCTCAAATTACCATATCAAGATCCGTCCCTAGGTCCAGCTTTAGTGCACTCTTTTTCTCGTAGTCTCAACTTCTGTGATAGGTTTTGGTGCTTTTGGAACCAGTAGCTTAGTAGAGTGTGATCGTGCTTTTGGAACCAGTAGCTTAGTAGAGTGTGATCGGTCCTGCCATTGGTTGTTGTAGCTATTTTTCTTTCTCATTTGCAGTTTTGGTCCTTAGCTTGGGTTCTTCATGATTGCGTTGTCTTAGTAGTGTGATTATGGTTTCGGTTTGTAGTATGTACAAGGAGAATAGAAATCATTTTTTCCTTTTTGGTGTACTAAATTATTTTTTCTTTTTTGGTGTATTTTTTTATATTTCACACTAAAAAATAAGTTTAAAGTTTAGAGTTAATATTGAAATTAAGGTTTAAAGAATTATTGGTAAGAGTATTTTTAGGTTTTAGAGTTTATGATTTAGGATTTAGAATTTAAGGTTAAAAACTTAGAGCTTAGAATTTAATTTTTTAGTGTTGGATATAAAAAAGGTCATTGAAAAAGGCAGAAGATTTTTATCTGTACAAGGATGCTTTGTGTGCTTGTTTGAATATTAAAATTATTTTGGGCACACTTTCTCCCATCCGTAGCTTGTCACTAAATTTTGCTCTCGATATTAGCTACGAAGGAAATTTTTAACAAGAGTTTTTACTTTTTTTTAAAAGAAAATATATAATATAAAGTCATACTTATATATATAATATAATAATATAACATTTACAAAATTTATATACATATAATATAATGATAAATATTGCATATAATTTAATTTTAAATATTATATTGTAATGGGATTAATGATTTAATGTAAAATAGTTATTTATATGTTAAATTATAATAATTTATGTGTAAAAATATGATTAAATTTAAGTAATTTTAATGGTCAATTCTAAAATATATGAGTAAAAATTACAAATAACTTTGAATGTACTACTATCCGAATAAAAATAATTTATATATTAAATCAAATTTGAATCATTAAACATAAAATAACTACAATCCAAATAATAATTTTAAAATTATAATATTTAACCCACTTGAACCGAAATCACCGAATAAGATGCTTTACCGACGCATATTTGATGAGTTTACTTGTTCTTCCTTTGAATGGAATCAGATGCTCTTTACCTCAGCATCTTCAACAACTTCAATTTCATTTTGTTTTTGTCCACTCTAACGGTTGACTTTGTTTCTATCTAATTATCATTTTTTAAAATAAAAGGCTTTGCTAATTGCTAATTCAACTTCCTTGTAATTTAGATTATTATTTTTCATCATTAAGTTATAACTAAAGATTTGAGTTAATAAAGTCTGAGCAAAATTAAATAATATTTTCTATTCATCATGAATTAATACTTTATTATAATATAAACCATTCAAATTTGTAAATAAGTAATACTTATTATTTTAATTTATTTCCTATTTAAGCTTGCAAAATAATAATAACACTAAAAATTTAATAGATAAAATTTGATAAATATTGAATTAAGTTTATACTATCAATTTTGAATTATACATTTATTGATATTTAAACTATTTACATTTATAGATAAATAACATCTTAACATAAAATATATATTTATTTTTTATGATATGAAATGGAAATATATCATTAAATCAATATAATTTAAATACTAATTACTTATATTGAATAAATAAGTATAATTAATTAAATGAAAATAATTTTACACATAGTTACACGTGCAACACACAATTGACAAATAATAGTTCGAGGAACTATAAAATATATAGAAATATAAATTATTCTAAGAATAAAAAATAAATCATAATTTAAAAATGAACATGCTCAGATTTATTTTTTCTACTCTTCAATCTTCATTTTTTAATCTCTATAAAATTAATTTAAATATTTGTACCATCTTGGTATTGAACATCCATCAAATAACCCGTCTCTTAAAAAAATTACACACACTTGCGGAGCCTTTAAAGGACTAGGGGTCGTGTCTCCCTAAATTTAAAAAAATTAAATTTTATCTCTAAAATTTTTAAAAGTTTTAATTTTACCTCTCAAGATTTTAAAAATTCATATTAAACTTTAAATTTTTAAATATTTTTAATTAAATTTTCTCTTAAATTTTTTAAAAAATTAATTAAATCTCTAAAATTATTAAAAATTTTAACTAAACCCTCAAAAAAATTAAAAATTTTCGTTTAAACCTTTAAATTTTTTAAAATTTGAATTGCCCCTAAACTTTAACTCTAAATTTCGCCATTGATCGCACTGGTTAATTTATTATTATGCAAATTTTGATTATATAACTTCTTAAAAATAAATATTTTTTAATAAAGACAAACTAACGTTTGTAAGTTTGCCGTGATCAAATTTGTAATCGAAAGTATGATACTAATCTTGAAGTTAAGGACAGATAATCCTTGAGGATTTCACGATTGAATGCTCGTGTAACAAAAGTGGAAGGACGTGACAAAGTACACCTAAAAGGAGATTTACTTTACTACAAAATTGGAAATGGATCTTCCTCTTCACCATTAAATAAGGTTCTGCAAATTGTCATAAAACGACAACAACATGTGGCCGTAACACCTGTCTGTCCGAAAAACTCTAAAGCCATTAAAAACCGACCACCAAAACCGTGCTCCTTTCGCAACACTTTAAAAAATATCTATGGACCTAACCAACTCTCTATTAGCCCAGAGGTAGCCATCAAGTCTCGCTCCGTGCAACTCTTTTTCCTTAAATCACTTTCAATCTTTACTTTCGTTAGCTGCTGGTCTGCTCATGTTGTACAATTCCATGCCAGTTTCGTGATCAAGATTCAACTGATCTACCCTTTTTGTGTCTTGTCTCTTAAGCTTAACAGAGTCTTTGCTCTTGTTCTTTCCTCAGGAAGGACCCGAGGAGGTATGTATGTTTTCTTAAGATGTCGAACCCCGGAAACATCTCTTCATGGTTGCAACTTTAGAGTTTCTTTAATACCTTTTTTGTGTTCTTTAACATCCTTTTTTATTTTTGTTTTTTCATCCAATTAGAACACAGTTCTGTTCATGGTAGTTGGAAGTTTAGCAGTTGTTGAATCATGCCTCTTCCGTTGATTTAACTTGTAAATTGTATGATCAGCTTTTACTTTTACTGTTCTTCTTATGTGAAATTACTGCTTGTAAATCTAATGCCAATATGATCTTATGAAATGAAACCACGTGACCCGTTTCAGGTCTTGTGCTGCCTTATGTCCCCAGGATTCATCTGGTTTCCATAGGTACTTTATCTTTCTGTACAATCTTTTTTACCCAATTTGTAGCAAGTAAATTCTTGTATGAATAACAGCAGCAGCAATTCACTGTTGATCCTAGTGATGCAGCTTCATTAACTGTTTGATTTGAAGGCCCTTGGTAAAAGTTTGCTCTAATTCTGTTTTGATTGTATATTACCCTCTAAATCATGTTTGTTTCTCTATTTCGGTTCGTGCTTAGTCTAAAAGCAGATTACTACTGTTCCCTTAACTCGATTAATTCGGAATTTTAAGTCCCGGTCGACTGTCATGCAATGTTTCGCAGGTTGCACTAGGTTTGTAGATTCTGTTCGGGCACGATGTTTAGTAGATGGAGCAATTCCCATCATAGCCAAGAGAAAGATTCATTGCAGCATGAATCCAAGGTAAGAAAGTTGTTTAACTGTATGGCAAAATATCTCTTTTGTGTTTGTCTACTGAAATCTCCTTTTTTCTGCTCCTACTAGTAATATCTTCGAAATTTTGATTTATTCTCTGTTTAGATTGTGCTTGTTTCTTGGTTAACAGTTTCTTTTACCTGCGAATACAAGCAGGTCAAGGAGCTTAGAGTTGCACTCGGACCACTAGCTGGTCGCAGTTTGAAATATTGCACCGATGCCTGCTTGAGGAGATACTTGGAGGCACGGAATTGGAACGTTGACAAGTCGAAGAAAATGCTGGAAGAGACACTCAAATGGAGATCGACCTATAAGCCCGAGGAAATACGTTGGGTAACATATTTTTCTTCCTTCGAATGTTCAGAAAAATAGAGTTAATGGTGGTGATTAGTTGATATTTTGTTGTCAAGATGAAGTTGCAGTAGAAGGTGAGACCGGAAAAGTATATCGAGCCAATTTTCACGACCGTGATGGTAGGACTGTTCTTATTTTGCGACCAGCAAAGCAGGTAATAAGTTCAGTTAAATCAAAACCAAGATCTAGGCTTGTTAATTCTAATCCGAACCCGAAAACCTGTTTCAATTTATCTTTAATATGATTCAGCACAATTTAACCATAGGAGTCAACAACCGAATCTGTCAAAGACAAAGTGACCAACTTGAAATCCGACAAACTCAAATGATATGAACCCCAAACAGTGTTTATGTAAACACAAAATAATCCAAATGACTTGAAAATCTCGAATTGATCCAATCTAGATTGTTTTAACCCGAAATCAATTTAACAAGTCAGTTATTGTAAGTTTTGGAAACTAATATGGCCAGAAATGTTGCAGAACACTACATCCTTGGACAACCAGCTCCGGCATTTGGTGTATATGATAGAGAATGCTATCCTAAACCTTCCAGAGGGTCAACAACAGATGGTATGGTTAATAGACTTCACCGACTGGAGCTTGAGCACGAGTGTTCCGATCAAGTCTGCTCGTGACACCATTAATGTATTACAAAACCACTACCCTGAGCGGCTGGCTATGGCATTTCTCTACAGACCCCCCAAAATTTTCGAAGCATTCTGGAAGGTGCGAATTCTATATGCATTTTCACTACATTCTGATTCTTGTTGATAGCAAGGCTTGCAAAGTTAAATGAGATAACATCTGTGCATTTACATTTACACCGGTATTTATAACTTGCTTAATTGGGCAGTCAAGTTTAAACTCATGTCTGACGCTCAAATTCAGATCATTTCATTTCATTTCATTTCTTTTTTTGAGTTCGGGTAAAACTCGACAGTTAGGCTGACTTGATCTGATACAAGTTGAACCAGCTTGTTTTGGTTTGATTTCTTCAGATTGTGAAGTATTTTCTAGATGCCAAAACCTTCCAAAAGGTGAAGTTTGTGTATCCTAAGAATAAAGATAGTGTGGAGCTGATGAGATCATATTTTGACGAGGAAAATCTACCAACAGAATTTGGAGGGAAAGCCATATTGGAGTACTAGCATGAAGAATTCTCCAAGCAAATGGTCCAGGATGATACTGTTGCGCGTAATAAGTGCTACGCAAATGTGCAAGTATACACGTCGCAAGTTATAGTATAAAAGATATCGTCTCCACAGGGATTGGTGCTACTTCAAGAATCTAGTCTCTTGCACTGTAAAAGTAAAAACACAAATAAAGGATTATAAAAGTTTAACTAATCTAGAAAGCAAATAAGTAAATGAAAAGATGAGATCGAATGAGAGAGATAGGCCAGGTTATCGTGAGTTGAGGTGTGATAGCCGTTTGGATCGTTTTGGTAAAAGAGTGCACGGGCAACTCAGTTGCCGTGGCAACTTGCACAACGGGGTTGCCTTGGCAACTAATCGATGGTTGCACAGGCGACTAGTTGGGCAACTACTTGGCGCGTCGGGCAGCAACCTTCAAGGTTCAGCAGAGCGTTCTTCAATGGTTTCTTCTTATCCCTAAGTCGAAACTCTAGCTACTTGTGCATGCCTTGATAATACATCCCTGCGTGAATCAAGGGTGAACAACAACCAATCTTGCGCTCCTCTTAGCCGTTGAAATCCTTAACTTATTCCTAAGCCGGATTAATCTTCACCATCATTGGATTGAATAAAGATCATATTCATTCGTTTCTTGAATCTAACTCTCCCGATATTAGATAAATGGATGAAATCACGAGATCCTCTCTCAATTCACTCGCAAACATAATAAGAACCAAGAATGAATAAACCTTGAAATAGAAAAGTGCAAACTCTTATTACCTAAACAAAAACCAATAGTTTCTCACAACCAAAAAACACAATAACCATAGCCAAGTAAATTTAGTTCATGGCTAGGTTCCAAAGAAACACAAGATAAACAATCCCTAGCATGAACCCAATCGAACAAGGAAGAAAATATGAAGCTTGTCGAAAATTCCCCTTTGCTTCCTCTCTTGGTCTTGTCGAAATTCCCTCTTGCTCTCTCTATTTGTCGACAATTGCCATGGCAACTGGCTCGGCGTCTCCTTCATGCATTGCCCTGACAACTAGCTCGGCATATCCTTCATGCATTGCCCTGGCAACTAGCTCGGCATTGCTTTGGCAAGTGATCCTGCACATACACACAAAGCACACCAAAGCAGCATCTTTTCCACAAAAAACTACCAAGTTATGTAATCAAGCTCAACGATTGAAGGAAACATGGACTAATGCATGAATAGCTAATTATGCAACTAATATGAGCCTAAGTCTAACAATAATATGAGTAAAAAGGGTAAGAAAAATAGTACTTTTGAACACTTATCACACCCCCAAACTCGAACTATTGCTTGTCCTCAAGCAATGCAAACTCATAATTACCTGCCAAGACTTCAATTTTCACAAACTCAGCTTTGAACTTGATTTCAATTCTCTGAACCGGGGCACAAAGTATGATTGGCTTTTTATTTTTCAGAAAACTGAGGAATTACTCGGAATCAAACTATAATCCTTGTGAGTGTGTGCGGAGTTGTGTGCAAGTTGATTTTTCGGATCCTATGCAAACAATAGGTTTTCAAATTACTTTATTGGGTTTTTTTTAACATGTTTTAGCTAGAGCCAGTTTTGGGCACCTCTAGTGTTTTATTTTTAGTTTTCTTAAGTTAATTTAATCGATTAGAGCCGGTTTCGGGCACCTCTAGTTAAAAAAAAATTTTAACGCCTCCTAGAGCCAGTTTCGGGCACCTCTAGTGATCAATTTTTTAGCACATGCTAGAGCCAATTTCGGGCACCTCTAGCATTCATCCAATTTTTATTCTAATCCCTCAATTTGTTAATTATCGACCTAAGTTTACTAGAACTCCTTAAATCAATCAAACCACAACAGTGTTTCATCAAATTTAGCATCATAGTAAAATTCTAAGTTTTTCCATGGTTATCCTAGAATAAAAATTCTATCAATTAAGTGCATTGGCAAAGTCATCATCGAATATTTATCAAATCTAAGCAATTCTTGTTCCAATTAAAGGCATGGCAAGCAATTTATGTATCCTAAATGTAATACTTAAGATGAATGTAACTAAACATGGTAACTACTAATAACAATCCCCCCAAACTCGAGTGAGGCATTGTCCTCAATAAATGCATAAAAATAAAGAAAAATAAAAATAAAAATGCATACGAGGACTTACTCCGAGAGTTCGTCGTCGTAGATGATTAGTTTCCTTCTAGTTGGCGTCTTGATTTTCTTGCTTGAACGCGATGGTTTTTTTCTTGTTGCCGGTGGTGGAATCGATCCTCGTACGGGGTTGTCCTCATCGTCCTTTTCATCAATGTCAATGGCTTTTCGCTTTGAGGATTCAATTGGTGCGGTCTTTATTGGTTCAATGGAGGACTCGTCCGAATCTGAAAACTCAGAAAATGATTCTGTAGGAGTTGATTCGGGCATAGGTGCTTTACCTTTGGCTTTTGCAGTGGTTGCCGGGGCATCTTCAGGGTTGGTTGCCGTGGCGACTGCTTCATTGGTTGCCAGGGCAAGAATCTCGGCGGGAAAGATTGGGAACGGCACACGATTGTCCGGGTACTTTTCTAGGATGACTTGGGTGATGGCATTGTTGTGCTCCTTCATGTACCGTATGAACATTAGTTGCCGATCTTCAATTTGCCTTAGGCGGCTTGCCAATGGGTGCAAAAGTGCTTCAAAGTGTCCCGGGATTAATGGCCGAGTTGCCCTGGCGTTAGGTGCTTGGGCATTAGGGATTGCCGCGGCGGCAGGGGTTGTCGTGGCAATTGGAGGCCTTGAAGAATCTCCCGGTGCCTCTCCCATTAGTTTCCGGATTAGTGCTTGATTCCAACCAGACTTGGGTAGGGCCTTTTCATCGGTGGACTCACTCGGGACATGCATCTCCTTGCAAAGATTAGAAATTAAGCAAGGGAAGAAAAGATAACCCTTATCTTTTGAGCTGCATACAAAAATCTCATCACAAATAATTTTTCCAATGTTAATGATGCGATTATACAAAATAGAATGTATGAGCAAAAGACGTGGTATATCAACGGTAGTATTGTGTGTGGAGGGCATTAAAGAAGTTTTAACAAACTTATTCCATAGTTTTGCCTCGGGTTTAAGCCGAAGGCGATTTACCGTGCCCTTGTATTTACCGTTGTTCCAATGAGTTCCCGGTTGAGTGAGTTCTTGAAGCACCTTTTCGAGTTGCTTGGGATTGATTTGGTCAACGAAGGCTTGATGCTCATCCTTCTCAATGTAAAGTCCGTAAAAGGTGTTGATGCTTTCGGGACTTATAAGTATGGCCTTGTCACGAACAAAAACATAAGGATTATCCGGGTTAGATGAGTGAGCATAGAATTCTCTTACCCATGAGATGTTACCCGGTTCCGGTTGATGGCAAAAGATTTGCCACTTTTGATGTGCAATCCTCTTGAAGATGGATGGTTCAAGGCCGAAATCTTGATGAGAGTTGGAGTATTCAAAGCCTTGTTTTTCATGAATCTTCCGGCTTTCAAACTTGGATTGAAATCTTTCTTGAACCACCGGTGTAGCAAACTTCTTGTATCTTGGTTCTTTGGAGGAACTTGGATGAACTAAAAGTTTAATCTTGGATGCCATGTATGATCTTGGTTGTGAGTAAAAACAAAGAAAATAAAAGAAAAGAAACTAAAAAGTTGCAAGATAGAAAGTAGGAATAGGTTAAGGGTGATGGGTTTTATAGAAAAGATAGGTGGTTGGGATTGGGGGAAATCGAAAAAGGGTTTAGGGTTTGGTAGGAATTTTTGACAAAGGGGTTTTGGTTAGGATGAATTGGAGGCTTTATATAAGCCTTAGATTCAACCCATTAGTTTCCTTGTTGAAGATGTTTTCCTACTTGGTTTAGAATTCCTTCTTTATCTTGAACTTCCTTTCCTACAATTCAAAAACAAATCAAATAAGGATTAAAATTAAAGATAAACTAATAAAGAAAATAAATAAAGATGTGTAATAGGATTCTTAAACTAAAAAAAATCTATCCTAAAACTACTTAATAATCGAAAAAAAAATAAAAAAAAATCGGAAAAAATAAAATACTTAAATAGTCGAAAAAAATAAAAATAAAAATAAAATATAAAATATAAAAATATAAAAAGGGAGAGCATGCTCATGCATCTCCTAAATTGACCACTTCCTTGTTACGTTCCACATGGGCACCATTGTAGTGCTTCAATCTTTGTCCATTAACTTTGAATTCATGGTTGTCAGAGATGGACTTGATTATCACGGCACCATGAGAGAATGGTTTGACGACTTCGAATGGTCCCGACCATCTTGATTTCAGCTTTCCCGGGAAAAGTTTTAGCCGAGAATTGAATAGGAGAACTAGTTGCCCTGGCGTGAATTGTCATGGCAATAGTTTCTTGTCGTGCCATCGCTTTGTTTTCTCCTTGTAGATTCGTGCATTGTTATAGGCGAGTGCACGGAATTCTTCTATCTCATTGAGATCCATCAAGCGCTTTTGTCCGGCACTTTCCCAATCCATATTCACGGTCTTGATTGCCCAGTACGTCTTGTGCTCGATTTCCACCGGTAGATGACATGTTTTACCATAGACAAGTCGGAAGAGGGACATACCTAAGGGTGTTTTGAATGCCGTGCGATATGCCCAAAGTGCGTCATCTAGTCTTAATGACCAATCCTTCCTTGAGGGATTTACAACTTTCTCGAGTATTCCCTTCAACTCCCGGTTGGAAATTTCTGCTTGCCGTTGGTTTGTGGGTGATATGTCGTGGCGATCTTGTGTGATATGCCGAAGCGTTGCAACATCTTGGTAATTAGTCTGTTGTCAAAATGCTTGCCCCCGTCACTGATAATTGCTCTCGGCATCCCAAACCGTGTAAATATATTTTTCTGCAGGAATCGTTGCACGGTCTTGGAATCGTCGTTGGGAACTGTAGCTGCCTCTACCCATTTAGACACATAGTCGACGACAAGTAAGATGTAGAGGTTGCCGAATGAATATGGGAAAGGTCCCATAAAGTCGATCCCCCATACATCGAACAGTTCCACCTCGATGATGTTCTGGAGCGGCATCTCATGTTGTCTAGAGATATTGCCCGTCCTCTGGCAACGATCACATTGCTTGTAAAAGTCTTGGGCATCTTTGTACAATGTTGGCCAATACAACCCGGATTGCAAAACTTTGGCCGCGGTACGAGTTCCTCCAAAATGTCCTCCATAGGGTGAAGAATGGCATTGCCGGAGTACATTCTGTTGCTCTTCTTCAGGGACACATCGGCGTATAACCTGATCTGCACATTGTTTAAACAAAAGAGGCTTGTCCCAAAAGTAATGCTTAGCATCATGGCGGAACCGCTTCTTCCCTTGGTGAGTAATGCCATAAGGAAAAATACCACAAACAAGGAAGTTAACTAAATCCGCGTACCAGGGTATTACCGAGGCATGTGCCGCCGTGGCGACTGCTCCCAAGATTGCCGAGGCGTGCGCGTCAAAGACTGTTGCGGCGTCGAGAGTTGCCGAGGCGTGTGCATCCATGGTTGCCGAGGCGTCGAGGGTTGCCGAGGCGTCTAGGGTTGCCGAGGCGTCTAGGGTCGCCGAGGCGTCAAGGGTTGCTGAGGCGTCAAGGGTTGCCGAGGCAACTAGAATTTGTTCATTCGGGAATGCATCACATATCTCTAGATCCGCGTCCTCCTCCCTATTGCGTTCCAAACGTGATAAGTGATCGGCCACTTGATTTTCTGTTCCTTTCATGTCCTTAATTTCAATATCAAATTCTTGTAAAAGTAATATCCAACGAATCAAACGAGGTTTAGCATCCTTTTTAGCAAATAAGTATTTGATTGCGGAATGGTCCGTATGAACAATTACCTTTGTACCAATTAAATAGGATCGGAACTTGTCAAATGCGAAAACTACAGCTAGTAACTCTTTCTCCGTTGTTGTGTAATTCACTTGAGCACCATTAAGAGTTTTACTAGCGTAGTATATCACATGGAAGGTCTTACCTGTGCGTTGGCCTAGGACTGCTCCTACCGCGAAATCACTTGCATCACACATGAGCTCAAAAGGTAGCGTCCAATCTGGTGGAACGACAATGGGTGTCGAGGTAAGCTTTTTCTTTAGGGTTTCGAATGCTTGGGTGCAAGAATCATCAAAATCGAAGACTTTATCCTGTTCAAGCATATTACACAAGGGTTTGGTGATTTTAGAAAAATTATGAATGAACCTCCTGTAAAAACCTGCATGTCCGAGAAAACTTCGAATTCCTTTAACCGAACTTGGTGGGGGTAATCTCTCGATCACGTCCACCTTGGCTTTGTCAACTTCAATTCCCTTGGATGAAATCTTGTGGCCGAGCACTATTCCTTCATCTACCATAAAGTGGCATTTCTCCCAATTGAGGACTAAATCCGTTTCTTCGCATCTTGCCAACACCCTCTCTAAATTGCCGAGGCAGCCGTCGAAGTCATTACCAAAAACTGAAAAATCATCCATGAAGATCTCAAGGAAGTCTTCGACCATGTCTGAAAAGAGTGCCATCATGCAACTTTGGAAGGTTGCCGGGGCGTTACACAATCCGAACGGCATCCTTCGGAAGGCATAAGTACCGTATGGGCATGTGAAGGTTGTTTTTTCTTGATCTTACGGTGCTATGGCAATCTGATTGTAACTGAATAACCATCAAGAAAACAATAAAAGGGTTTACCTGCAAGACGGTCAAGCATTTGATCAATAAAGGGTAATGGGAAGTGATCTTTCCTAGTGGCTTTGTTTAGCTTTCGATAGTCCATACAAACCCTCCAACCGGTCACAGTCCTGGTTGGGATAAGTTCATTATTTTCATTGCTTACCACTGTTATACCTCCCTTTTTCGGTACACATTGTACCGGACTTACCACGCATACTATCGGAGATAGGGTATATAATGCCGGCGTCAAGCCACTTGATGATTTCTTTCATTACAACCCCTTTCATGGCATGATTCAATCTCCTCTGGGCCTCAATTGAAGGTTTGTGATCATCTTCCAACAAGATCTTGTGCATGCACACCGCCGGGCTAATTCCCTTCAAGTCGGCAATTGTCCACCCTATTGCCTTTTTGTGTAGCTTTAACATCTTGATCAGCTTCTTTTCCTGCTCAGGCTGTAACTTAGAAGAAATAATTACAGGCAATGTATTATCGGTCCCTAAGTATACATATTTTAGTTGCTCTGGCAATTGTTTCAACTCAAGAATTGGTGGATTTTCGATAGAGGGTTTTTCGAGTTTACCTTCCTTACCTGAGTAATCCAGTGGTTCAAAGTATGTACCTGGTCGGTTGACTAGCCAATTTGCCTCTTCTTGTTGTTCCTCATCGATCGGTTCTTCATACTCCTCCGGTTCCTCTTGATCGGCAATGTAGTTGCCGAGGCAACTAAATTCCTCATCGAAGTTAAACTCTGCCGTGGTATGAAGTAGTTGGCATTCTTCTGGATCATCGGCATGCCTTAGTGTTTGGAACACATTTAGTTTGACTCGCTGGTCATTCACCCTCATTGTGAGTTCTCCTTTTCAACATCAATCAAGGTTCTCCTGTTGCTAGGAATGGTCTCCGAGAATGATGGGTGCATGCTCATCCGCTTCACAATCCAAAACAATAAAGTCGCGGAAAAATAAATTTATCAACTTTTACCAAGTATGTCCTCGATTTTTCCCTCTCGGATGCACATAGGATCTGTCGGCTAGCTGCAGCAGATAATCAATTGTAGGTCTTGCCTTCCCGATTCCTAGTTTCTAGAAAACCGATTTAGGCATCAAGTTTATGCTAGCCCCAAGGTCGCATAATGCTTTCCCGACATAGTGATTTCCAATGGAACAGGGTATTGTGAAACTTCCGGGATCCTTCAACTTGGGTGGCATACGATTGTGCAACATTGCCATGCATCCCTCGTGTCGTGATAATCGTTTGAACTCTCATAGCCTTGTTCTTTTGGACACAATGTCTTTAACAAACTTGGCATAGTTTGGCATTTGTTCAATTGCTTCCACCAGTGGCAAGTTGATGTGGACTTGCTTTAGGATATCAAGAAACTTCTTGAATTGATATTCTTGCTTTTGTCGCTTCAACCTTTGTGGGAATGGTGGTGGAAGTCGGATATCTTCGATCCTTTCATTGGTTTGAAACCTGATTGATGGCATTGCCGGGACATCTGGAGTTGCCGAGGCATTATCAACTGGGGTTGCCGAGGCATGCTTATCGCAAGTTGCCGAGGCGTCTTTATCGTCGGTTGCCGAGGTATGCTTATCGCCGGTTGCCGCGGCAATTCCTGGTTCGGCATCTGAGGCTTTGCCGCTAGGTTCGTCTTGATCTTTTTGTGGAGTTTTGTTTGTGAGCGAGTTTGAACCTCTCTAAGTTGTTGGCCACTTCTAGTGGTGATCGCCTTACATTGCTCATGGCAGTTCCTCTCGCGACTTGAGATCGCTAGGTAAACCTCCTTGTGGTCTAGTATTGATTTTGAGCAAACCGTCCGACTTGATTTTCCAATGATTTGATTGCCGCCTCTTGGTTTTGCAATCTCATCTCGGTCTGTTAATAAAAGCATCAATTCTTTTTATGAAATTACTATTCTCACCATATAAGATTCAGTTTTCATCATAAAAGCATTTAGAGAATTTTCCAAAGAAGTAGATGTTGTCGGTTGTTCTTTGCGGCATCATTTTGCCGTGGCATATTCTCTTTGGAATCCCGATGCTTGTGCATTCGATTGTTTCGGTTTAGAGCATTGTTGGGATTACTCCATGAAAAATTCGGGTGCTTCTTCCAAGCTGGATTGTATGTATTGGACATCATGTTGTTGCTCCAATTGTAATTCCCCCACAGAGCTTCGGATTCAGATTCTCGCATACATTCAGAAGAATTATGGTTATCACCACATAACTCACAAAAAGAATCCATTACCTTGACTTCATGTGTGTTGTTTGGTTTTTGCATGTTCTGGACCATCTTGGTTAAAGCAGCCAATTGTGCCGAAATTGAATCTGATGATCCTAGTTCATGTATTATGGCTTGGCGTCTAACTCCTCATCTTCTAGTAGATGGGAATTGATAATCATTCTTGGCCAGCCTGTTTAAAATTTGCATTGCTTCTTCCGGCGACTTATCTAGGAGTATGCCGTTTGCCGAGGCGTCTAGCATCATCCTTGTTGGTGTATTCACGGCGTTGTAAAATATTGTTACTTGAGTCCACACTGGGAATCCGTGTAAAGGGCATTTGTGTAGAAGTTCTCTATATCGCTCCCAAGCCTCGTACATGGATTCATCATCTGCCTGCCGAAAAGAAGTAATATCGTTACGATGCTTATCAGTCAAATTTGTAGGATTAAATCTAGCAAGGTAATCACGACAAAGATCAGTCCAAGATGCTATGGATCCGGCAGGAATGCTATTCAACCATGCTTTCGCCCTATCCCTCAGTGAATAGGGGAATAATCTTAATCGTAGGACATCGGGGGTGACTCCGTGTATCTTGAACGAGTTGCAAATCTCGAGGAAAGATTTCAGATGTTGTCGTGCATCTTCAGTTGCTGAGCCGCCAAATTGACCTATTATGTTGATCATATTAAACATTACCGGTTTCAACTCAAAGTGGTCGGCTTCAATTTCAGGTGCGACAACTCCTGGGTTAAGTCCATCAAGATCTTCTTCAAGATAGTCTCGAATAGTTCTGTTTCGTGCAAGAATCACTCCTCCTCCTGCTCGAACATCTTGATTTATATTGCCGTCTTGATTTGCCATTGCTTCTCTTATTCTTCGTCTAAGTCTTTGTAAGGTTCGTTCGATTTCTAGATCAAAGGGATATTCTGGTGAAGTCGGTCTCGCCCTGGTCATATACCAATGCAAAACCAAAGTTTGTTAGCCCTTTGAATTTTAAACAAGAAAAATAAAAAGAAAGTGCAAGAAAGTAAAAACAAAGTCGCTATTGTCAATCCCCGGCAACGGCGCCAAAAACTTGTTGCGCGTAATAAGTGCTACGCAAATGTGCAAGTATACACGTCGCAAGTTATAGTATAAAAGATATCGTCTCCACAGGGATTGGTGCTACTTCAAGAATCTAGTCTCTTGCACTGTAAAAGTAAAAACACAAATAAAGGATTATAAAAGTTTAACTAATCTAGAAAGCAAATAAGTAAATGAAAAGATGAGATCGAATGAGAGAGATAGGCCAGGTTATCGTGAGTTGAGGTGTGATAGCCGTTTGGATCGTTTTGGTAAAAGAGTGCACTGGCAACTCAGTTGCCGTGGCAACTTGCACAACGGGGTTGCCTTGGCAACTAATCGATGGTTGCCTGGGCGACTAGTTGGGCAACTACTTGGGCGTCTGGGCAGCAACCTTCAAGGTTCGGCAGAGCGTTCTTCAATGGTTTCTTCTTATCCCTAAGTCGAAACTCTAGCTACTTGTGCATGCCTTGATAATACATCCCTGTGTGAATCAAGGGTGAACAACAACCAATCTTGCGCTCCTCTTAGCCGTTGAAATCCTTAACTTATTCCTAAGCCGGATTAATCTTCACCATCATTGGATTGAATAAAGATCATATTCATTCGTTTCTTGAATCTAACTCTCCCGATATTAGATAAATGGATAAAATCACGAGATCCTCTCCCAATTCACTCGCAAACAATAATAAGAACCAAGAATGAATAAACCTTGAAATAGAAAAGTGCAAACTCTTATTACCTAAACAAAAACCAATAGTTTCTCACAACCACAAAACACAATAACCATAGCCAAGTAAATTTAGTTCATGGCTAGGTTCCAAAGAAACACAAGATAAACAATCCCTAGCATGAACCCAACCGAACAAGGAAGAAAAGATGAAGCTTTTCGAAAATTCCCCTTTGCTTCCTCTCTTGGTCTTGTCGAAATTCCCTCTTGCTCTCTCTATTTGTCGACAATTGCCATGGCAACTGGCTCGGCGTCTCCTTCATGCATTGCCCTGGCAACTAGCTCGGCATTGCTTTGGCAAGTGATCCTGCACATACACACACAAAGCACACCAAAGCAACATCTTTTCCACAAAAACTACCAAGTTATGTAATCAAGCTCAACGATTGAAGGAAACATGGATTAATGCATGAATAGCTAATTATGCAACTAATATGAGCCTAAGTCTAACAATAATATGAGTAAAAAGGGTAAGAAAAATAGTACTTTTGAACACTTATCAGATACCAAGTCTGCAACTCTGTGGGGATTTGATGATAAACACCAATCTATTGGCAACGAGCAGTCTGGACCCGAGCCTGTCTGCCTTGCACCAGCGGCCAGTTGATCTACTCGGCCTCGGCTTACCGTGTAATAAATTATAGCCAATTGAAACATGAACTTATGACTAACACTCAACTTGTTGCTACTCGTTAGGGGGGTTATTTTGTGCCATTCCCCTACCGATGGCTTACCTGTTTTCAACCTTTGGTATCTAGAAAAGAGGAAATAAGCATGTGATGCCTACTCCAAACTTAATGATTTATTATTTCAATGTTACATTCATCGACTCAGTTTTGATGAATAAATTGAGATAAATTTCGATTTTATACGATGTCTAATTTAATTTTGAAAACATTTAATATTTGAATTTGTCTTAAACATTTAATTATATATGAATTTGAAAACGGTCATAAATAAATGTATATATATATTAATCTAAATACATAACTATAATAAAATTTTAAACCACATGTGTCATTAAAAATGAATCCCTACCAACAACTAGTTTAGTCTAACAGGATAAGATGTTAGATCTTTTAAGTGACGTTAGAGGTTTGACTTCTAGCTTTGTGAATAGAAAAAATTAATTAAAAAAAGTTGTCTCCATATTAAACCTTTGTAAATCTGATTTGAATTAATCGACTAATAAGTCGAATATCGATGATTAAACAAAAAAATAAACCTTAAATTTATTTTTGAGGATTTAGTTGGTATCTAAGCTCTTTTTAAACTCACTTGGTATTTAAAGATTTTTTTCTAAGCAACTTAGTATTTGAACTTAAAAGTTGTCATTACATTAATTAGTCTAAAAACTTAACTTCATAAAATTTTACTAACTTATCATATCTAAACAATCCGACATCATATATCTTTGAAAATGGACTTTTGTTCAAATTTAATTTAATATTAAAATACAAAAATATTCTATTTAGTTATTAACGATTTTACAATTCATTTTTGAGTAATTTTTAAAGTTACATTTCACATACTTTTCTATAAATGAGAATTCATCTCCAAATTCTCACTTTCAACAATCCTATCGAGTTGAGCAAGCACATCTGGTCGGTTGGTCAAGATGTTTATTTTTTTTCTCTCATATTCTCGTAGGTTATGAGTTCTAGACTCACTGAGAATACTCCTCTTCCTTTCTCTAGAGTCCCCTTTTCCCTCCCCTCTAAAGTAAGATTAAGATTAAATTTAGATTTGTCAAAAAAAAAAAAACAATCCCATCTAATTGTGTAGATACAAACAAAAAATCTTTACATCTCTTTTTACATTGAAATATAAATCCAACTCAACTTCAGAAGATTTTTCGAAAATGTGAGCTGGGAGATAAATTGTTATATATTGGAAAACTGGTCAAATGGGAGATTTTGGATTGCAAAAATGGATTGTAAATCCTTTAATTGAATAGAATGTGTTTTCATGTCGAATAAAAAATAAAATTAAGTCTGAAATTTTATTAAAATTTTAATAAGATATACTACACCAACAATGAGATTCATTTTTAAAGATATGTGACATCAATTGATTGGTTGAAGATAATATATCAACAAAATTTTAATAAAGTTAATATATATAGCGGTTTTCATAATCAGATATCAAGTAGATTAAAAAAAATCAAATATCAAACAAGTCTTAAAAATGTTTAGATACCAATTAAGTACTTAAAAAGTTTTAGGGGCTAGTTTAACGGAACTAAATTTCTGAACTAATGTTTATGTTGGTTTCAAGTATCAAAGGTAAGTTTACGGGGCAAAGTGTCTAAAAAAGTTTAGGGGCCAACTAGGCACCAGGGAAAGTTCAAGGGATAAAATATGCATTAACCTTGTATATAGATAACTTAAAAAGGCACTTGAATCTCTTTTTGCCCCTTCAATTGTACCAAATAATCAAGTGAATCATCATTTTCAATTATGAATCAACTGGGCCTTTATTTGAAAAATCACAATAAATTAAATCCTTTTGATTGTAGTTGTTAATCAAACTAATCATCATTAAGTTTACTGACGTGACATGAGATTGGTTAAAATTGGTTTCTCTTTAAAAATTATTAAATATTAAAAAAACTAAAATCAATCCTAACATTAATAAAAAAATATCTAATTTATAAATAATTTTAATAATTATAAAGAAATATAAAAAATCAAGAAAAATATAAAATTGTACTCGTTAAAGAACATGAAAATAATTGGAAGATGTAGCATTGAAACTTTTTTATATGAAAGTGAATAATTTTAACAATTTAACTTTATGATATATAATAAAATGACCGAACTATTATTTTTTTTTATGTATTACACACCACCTGTAAATAAGAGGATAGTGATAAGTGTTCAAAAATACTATTTTTATTACCTTTTTTACTCATATTATTGTTAGACTTAAACTCATATTAGTTGCATAATTAGTCATTCATGCATTAATTCATGTTTCTTTCCACCGTTGAGCTTGATTACATAACTTGGTGATTTTTGTGGAAAAAAATGCTGCTTTGGTGTGTTTTTGTGTGTGTGCAGAATCAGTTGCCTAAACAAGGCTAGAACCAGTTGTCAAGGCAGTGCATGAAGGAGATGCCGAGCTAGTTGCCAAGGCAATGCATGAAGGAGACGCCGAGTTAGTTGCCAGGGCAATTGTCGACAAAGAATAAGGTGATATGGTAGTCGAAATTGATGACTAGACAAGCCCAAGATGACGTTGAGCAAAGCTAAATCCCAAAGGAGTTTGATTTCCATGAAGAGGTTAAAGAAGAATTAAATTCCAAGAAGATAGGAGAAGTTCTAGAAGAAATATAATTATAATAAAGAATTATATTCTTTAAAGATAATTTAATTCCAACTTAACTTCCTCCTCAAAGAAGGACTTTGACCTAGCCCTATAAATAGATCACCAAGCCGTCAACTCCAAGAGAGCAAGAAGAGGGAAAATTTCGACAACTCCAAAGGGCAAGAGGAGAGAAATTTTGACAAGAGAGCAAGGGGGAGAGAGTTCGATTTCTTCTTCTTCTTCTTTGCTTCCATTAGATTCATGGTTTGGGGATTATTCTTTGTATATCTTTTGAACCCAACCATGAACTAACTTGATTGGTTGGGGTTATTGTGTTTTGTTGTTGTGAAAAACAATTGGATTTTGTTTAGGTAATAAGAGTTTGTACTTTCAATTCAAGATTTACTCATTCTTGGTTCTTATTCTTGTTTGCGAGTGAATTGGGAGAGGATCTCGTAACTTCATCTATTTATCTAATATCGGGAGAGTTAGATTCAAGAAACGAATGAGTATGGTCTTTATTCAATCTATTGATGGTGAAGATTAATTCGGCTTAGGAATAAGTTAAGGATTTCAACGGCAAAGAGGAGCGCAAGATTGGTTGTTGTTCACCCTTGATTCACGCAGGGATGTATTATCAAGGCATGCACAAGTAGCTAGAGTTTCGACTTAGGGATAAGAAGAAGCCATTGAAGAACACTCTGCCGAACCTTGAAGTTGCTGCCCAGCCGCCCAAGTAGTTGCCCAGCTAGTCGCCCAAGCAACCATCGATTAGTTGTCAAGGCAACCCCACTATGCAAGTTGCCACGGCAACTGAATTGCCCTTGCACTCTTTTACCAAGACGATCCAATCGGCTATCACACCTCAAACTCACGATAACCTGACCTATTCTCTATTTTTCTTTCATCTATTCTTTTAGTTTATTGCTTTTACTTTACTTGTTAAAATCAACTCCTACTATCAATTGTGTTTTTACTTTTACAGTGTGATAACTAAAGCAAAGTGGCCCAAACCAATCCCTGTGGAGACGATACTCGATACTCGTATCACTTTATTACTTGCGACGTGTATACTTGCACAATTGCGTAGCACTTATTACACGCAACAAGTTTTTGGTGCCGTTGCCGGGGATTGGCAATTGGTGTTAGTTATTTTTGTTATTGCATTTTTCTCTTAGTTTTACTAACTTATCTTTTTGTTTGTTTTATCAAAAAAAATATGTGCGCTACAAGTTAAGGGACATCAACATGTCGGGAAATAAAAGTCGATCTATTCGAGAGATGATGTTGGAATATATGAATCAATCCAATCAAGAGTTTCTTGCACCCTTTGATGATTACCTATACCAACCGAGAAAAGCCCAAAGAGCCTATACCGTGGAAAAATCTTGTGCTATGTGTGGAGAACATCATGTGTTTGAAAATTGCCCTCACATTTTCGGTGCATATGACTACATGGCGGACCATAGAGGGAACCAGCAGCAAAATTCTTCATGGTATGGTCAAAAAGCTCAAAATTTTTTTACCATAATAATTTTGCCGCAGCAATAGATATGCCATGACAATGTAGTCCTTTTCAAGAGCATTCCAATTCCTTGGAGGAAACGTTGCTAGCTTCCTTGGCTAGACTTGACCGATCAATTAAAGAGATTCAAGAGCTATCAAAGTCCATGGATATGAGGATAGTTCAGTGGGATACAACCTTGTGGGATTTAGAAGATCAGTTGAGGATATCCACATATGTCATGGATAACATGCACCAACAATTCATTCCTAGGGATATTGAAGTCCCAAGGCAAGAGGACAAGGAACAATGCAAGGAAAGCTCTCTGATGTGTGAGGAACAACTAAAACCTCCAAGTCAAGAGCCTGCCAATGAAAGAGACCGCCCAACACATGATGAGCCTGAGTAACAAATTGCCTCGGCAGTGATTGAGGAGCCTAAAAAGAGCAATGCCGCGACAACACTCAGTAAAGCTGAGAACAACAATACTACAGCAAATTCTGAGGAACCTGATGCCCAGAAGGTTACAACGTTGATGTTGAAGCATGAATATTTAGATTGCTCTCATCTACAGTTACCACGACAATTACACGACCACATGCAAGATCAACGAGATGATAATACTTTGCTAATGGAATATGAGCAGGTAATGGTTGAACCTTTCGAATTCTTTAAAAACTTACCTCGTCCATTACAGGCATGTCTTGAGGAACCGATGTTGGTAGATTTGAAGCCATCGAAATCTCTACTGATGGAGATGTTTGAGAGGCCAAAAGAAAACGGTGTTTGGACTCGTGAAGCTTTTCAGAAAATTGGTTTTTGCCTTGACTTACAGCGAATTTTGGCAACTGATTGCCATGGCAATTGGCTTAAGCAGTAATTGCCACGACAACAAAGGATACATCCAACCATGATAGAAGTCGACAAGAATGAGGTAATTGAATGGTTGGGAATGGATATAATTTTTCCTATTAATATATTTGTGCCTTCAAGAATAGTAGCAAGGTAGAGGGCATGCATGGACTACAAGGGAACACGAAAGAAAGACACATCCACCATTGTAACGCAAAAGGGAGTAGCTGGGAGCACATTGGCCCAACTCTTTTTGGGTAATATTATCACTCGGTGGAGGGTGCGGATGGACTATAAGAAGTATCGAAAATGACCATCCTCAAGTTTCTCAGATATGCAGTAACATTAGAAGATGCATGATGGCACTCTTTTCAGACATGGTTGAAGACTTCCTTGAGATCGTCATGGATGATTTTTCTGTTTTTGGTAATGACTTCGATAGTTGCCTCGGTAATTTAGAGAAGGTGTTGGGAAGATGTGAAGAAACTAATTTAGTCCTTAATTGGGAGAAGTGCCATCTTATGGTAGATGAAGGAATAGTGCTCGGCCACAAGATTTCATCCAAGGGAATTGAAGTAGACAAAGCTAAGGTGGACGTGATCGAGAGACTACCCCCACCAAGATAAAGTCTTCAATTTTGATGATTCTTGCGCCCAAGCATTCGAAACCCTAAAGGAAAAGCTTACCTCGGTACCCATTGCCCAGATTGGACGCCACCTTTTGAGCTCATGTGTAATGCAAGTGATTTTGCGGTAGGAGCAGTCCTAGGCCAACTCACAGGGAGGAGGACGTAGATTTAGAGATATGCGATGCATTCCCGGATGAACAACTTTTAGTTGCCTCAGCAACCCTCGACGCCGCAGCAGCTCTTGACGCGCACGTCTTGGCAAACTCCAGAGGTGCACGCCTCGGCAACCCTCGATACCGCAGCAACCCTTGACGCCTCGGCAACCATGGATGCGCATGCTTCGGCAACCCCTGACGTCGCAGCAGCAGCTCTTGACGCGCACGCCTCGGCAACTCCAAACGTGCACGCATCGGTAACCCGATGCCTCGGCAACCATGGATGCGCATACCTCAGCAACCATCAACACCGCAGTAGCTCCTGACGCGCACGCCTCGGCAACACTCGACGTCGTAGCTGCTCTTGACGCGCACACCTCGGTAACCACTGATACGCATGCCTCAGCAACCATGGACGCGCATGCCTCAAAAACTTTAGACACACACGACTCGGTAATCTTGGGAGCAGTCACTACGGCAGCACATGCCTCGGCAATACCCTGGTACACGGATTTAGTTAATTTCCTTGTTTGTGGTATTTTACCTTATGGCCTTACTCACCAAGGGAATTAGTGGTTCCGCCATGATGCTAAGCATTACTTTTGGGACGAGCCTCTTTTGTTTAAATAATCTGCAGATCAGGTCATACGCCGATGTGTCCCTGAAGAAGAGCAGCAAAATGTACTCCGGTAATGTCATTCTTCACCCTACGGAGGACATTTTGGAGGAACTCGTACCGCGGCCAAAGTTTTGCAATTCGATTTGTATTGGCCAACACTGTACAAAGATGCCCAAGAGTTTTACAAGTAATGTGATCGTTGCCATAGGACGGGCAATATCACCTACAAACCAATGGGCAAGCAGAAATTTCCAACCGAAAATTGAAGGGTATACTCGAGAAAGTTGTAAATCCCTCTAGGAAGGATTGGTCAGCAAGACTAGATGATGCACTTTGGGCATATCGCACTGCATTCAAAACACCCTTAGGTATGTCCCCCTTCCGACTTGTCTATGGCAAAACATGCCATCTACTGGTGGAAATCAAACACAAGGCATATTAGGCAATCAAGATCGTGAATATGGATTGGGAAAGTACCGGGCAAAAGCATTTGTTGGACCTCAACGAGATAGAAGAATTTCGTGCACTCGCCTATAACAATGCACTAATCTACAAGGAGAAAACAAAGCAATGGCATGACAAGAAACTATTGCCGCGACAATTCATGCCAGGGCAACTAGTTCTCTTATTCAATTCTCGGCTGAAACTTTTCCCGGGAAAACTAAAATCAAGATGCTCGGGACCTTTCGAAGTTGTCAAACCATTCTC
The DNA here is from genome assembly GCA_019671005.1 of Hibiscus mutabilis. Classification (NCBI taxonomy): domain Eukaryota; kingdom Viridiplantae; phylum Streptophyta; class Magnoliopsida; order Malvales; family Malvaceae; genus Hibiscus; species Hibiscus mutabilis. The sequence continues at coordinate 66,639,672 of CM033716.1, forward strand.
CCATGGTGTCGTGATAATCAAGTCCATTACCGACGAACATGAATTCAAAGTTAACGGACAAAGATTGAAGCATTACAACGGTGCCCATGTAGAACGTAACAAAGAAGTTGACACCTTAGGAGATGCATGAGCATGCTCTCCTTTCGATATTTTCTTTTTCTTTTTATTTTTTTTGAACTATTTTGTTATATTATTTTCGGTTATTTTTTTCTCTTTATTTTTTAGGAGATATTTTATTTTTCTTCATTGTCTTTAGTTTCCAGGTTTTCTTTATTTTCTTTTCTTTTCCACAACAAGACTCGCAACCAACATGTTAAGGAAATTTAATGCCGACTACTTGCCATGGCAACCGCAACAGAGGATGCCCCTACAACTACCTCAGCAGTTGCCACGGCAACAGAAACTACTGATGCCCAGGCAAGTGAACCTGCCTCGACAAACATGGATCAAATCAAAGCAATGCTATTCACGCGGTACCAGCCACAAGCATTCAACCACTGACCGGAAAAATAATCAAGCAAACGGCACGAAAGAAACTTATCACTCGAGGTGACGACCTCTCTGACTAACTCATTTCATTTAGTTTCTTTTAAATTTTGTTTCACTTTTACGTGCATTGAGGACAATGCTTCTCTCTAGTTTGGGGGGAGTTGGTTTCTAGTTAGTTTCATGTTTAGTTGCATTCATCTTTAGCAATCACATATAGGTTGCATATGTTACTTGCCATGCCTTTAATTGGATTTAATTGCTTAAGACTTGTTGAATATCCAATGATGAATTTTTGCCACTGCACTTAATTGAAAGAACCTTTAATTTTAGGATTGCATGAAAAGAACTTAGAATTTTACTATGACGCTAATTTTTTTTACACGGTTATGGCTTGTTGATTGAAAGAAACTTAGTGAACTTAGGTTGCTTAAAATTTGGGTAAATTTAAAATTGAAAATTAAAAGTTAAATTCTTGCTAGAGGTGCCCGAAATTGGCTCTAGTAGTAAATGCACTTTCTTGCTAGAGGTGCCCAAAACTGGCTCTAGTAGTTAATGCACATTAAAGAATCGCTAGATGTGCCTGAAATTGGCTCTAGTCGACTAAAATAAAATGAGAAATTGCTTACTTTGCTAGAGGTGCCCGAAAATTGGCTCTAGTGAAAAAATAAATAAATGCCCCGATAATTAAACTGATAAAAGCCTATTGTTCACATAGAATCTTGAAAATCAACTTGTACACAACTACGCACACACATTGTCACGAGCATTATAGTTTGGTAATTTTTGTGCTATCCGAAAAATTAAAAGGTGGTCATACTTTGTGCCATGGTTCCGGGGTTTGAATTCAAGTTTGAAGCATGTCTTTGATGATTAAAGTCTTGGCAGGTAATTGTTAGTTTGCATTGCTTGAGGACAAGCAATAGTTCGAGTTTGGGGGTGTGATAAGTGTTCAAAAGTACTATTTTTATTACCTTTTTTACTCATATTATTGTTAGACTTAAGCTCATATTAGTTGCATAATTAGTCATTCATGCATTAATTCATGTTTCTTTCCACCGTTGAGCTTGATTACATAACTTGGTGATTTTTGTGGAAAAAGATGCTGCTTTGGTGTGTTTTTGTGTGTGTGCAGAATCAGTTGCCTAAACAAGGCTAGAACCAGTTGCCAGGGCAGTGCATGAAGGAGATGCCGAGCTAGTTACCAGGGCAATGCATGAAGGAGACGCTGAGCAGTTGCCAGGGCAATTGTCGACAAAGAATAAGGTGATATGGTAGTCGAAATTGATGAGTAGACAAGCCCAAGATGACGTGGAGCAAAGCTAAATTCCAAAGGAGTTTGATTTCCATTAAGAGGTTAAAGAATGATTAAATTCCAAGAAGATAGGAGAAGTTCTAGAAGGAATATAATTATAATAAAGAATTATATTCTTTAAAGATAATTTAATTCCAACTTAACTTCCTCCTCAAAGAAGGACTTTGACCTAGCTCTATAAATAGATCACCAAGCAGTCAACTCCAAGAGAGCAAGAAGAGGGAAAATTTCGACAACTCCAAAGGGCAAGAAGAGAGAAATTTCGACAAGAGAGCAAGGGGAGAGTTCGATTTCTTCTTCTTCTTCTTTGCTTCCATTAGATTCATGGTTTAGGGATTATTCTTTGTATATCTTTTGAACCCAACCATGAACTAACTTGATTGGTTGGGGTTATTATGTTTTGTTGTTGTGAAAAACAATTGAATTTTGTTTAGGTAATAAGAGTTTGCACTTTCAATTCAAGGTTTACTCATTCTTGGTTCTTATTCTTGTTTGCGAGTGAATTGGGAGAGGATCTCGTAACTTCATCTATTTATCTAATATCGGGAGAGTTAGATTCAAGAAACGAATGAGTATGGTCTTTATTCAATCTATTGATGGTGAAGATTAATCCGGCTTAGGAATAAGTTAAGGATTTCAACGGCTAAGAGGAGCGCAAGATTGGTTGTTGTTCACCCTTGATTCACGCAGGGATATTTTATCAAGGCATGCACAAGTAGCTAGAGTTTCGACTTAGGGATAAGAAGAAACCATTGAAGAACACTCTGTCGAACCTTGAAGTTGTTGCCCAGCCGCCCAAGTAGTTGCCCAGCTAGTCGCCCAGGCAACCATCGATTAGTTGCCAAGGCAAGCCCGCTGTGCAACTTGCCACGGCAACTTAGTTGCCCTTGCACTCTTTTACCAAGACGATCCAATCGGCTATCACACCTCAACTCACGATAACTTGACCTATTCTCTCTTTTTCTTTCATCTATTCTTTTAGTTTATTGCTTTTACTTTACTCGTTAAAATCAACTCCTACTATCAATTGTGTTTTTACTTTTACAGTGTGATAACTAAAGCAAAGTGGCCCAAACCAATCCCTGTGGAGACGATACTCGATACTCGTATCACTTTATTTCTTGCGATGTGTATACTTGCACAATTGCGTAGCACTTATTACACGCAACATATAGTATACACTTATTTAAGTAAAATGTGATAACTAAATAAATATTACTTTTTGTATTATATATATATAGATGACACCACTCTACTTTTCTTTATATAATCACTTTTTTATTGTAGTCCAATTTAAATTTTTAAAAATTATCATAATAATCGTAAATTATTTTTTGTAAAATAACTATTTATTAAAAAGATTAATAATATCTAAATTGTTAAAATAAATATATATGTTATAAATCAAAGAAAATTGGAACAAACGTGTAACTTTGCCCCGTATCCAATTATTTCAAAGAATGTGCTCATCGAATAAATTTGTGATAAATTGTATAAATTTTTTGAGATTCTACTTGTTGAACTATCTTTTTGTAATGCTAATAAATGATTTTTTTATAAAAAATATTAACATAAAAGAAAAATTATTCATCAATATCTAAATACCCTTATTAAAACTATCTTTAAAATAAAATATAATTAATTTACTTTAATGTTATAAATACAAAAGTTAAAACACTTATCAAAACTAGTCCAATTTGATATTTAAGACTTTTGTTTATCACATTTAAGTTTAACATAAATCATATTTTGACTCATTTTTATTATGGCACTATTTGACAATTAGCGGATAGCTGATTACATTAACTGATAGTGTAGTAACCTATTTTAGTTTGGGCCATTGAACCCAAATATATTACAACCCATATTCAAATAACATAAACCAAACCATAACCCATTTTATTAACCCAAACCCAAATACAATAAACTAACCCTAACCCATAACCTAAAACCATCCAAACCCTAACATGTTAACCATCAGCTGCCGCTGCCATCACATGTAGCCGCCGTCGTCGCCGCTCGACGTCAAGCCACGTCATCGCGATCTCATCGGCTCCAAGCTGTTACCGATAGCCAAGATAAACCCAAAATATAAAACCCAGATCTTTATCTCTGCTCCACCGCCTTTCACTGCTATCACCGCCCAAACAATTATGCACCGGCCACCATCTGTCCCTAGCTTTCCACATAATGCAGATTCAAAACCCTATAAAAGAGAGTTCGACTGGCAAAACAAAGATTTTTAGAGAGGATTACAAACGAAAAACCAGACTAAAAACAATAGAAAAATGGTTCAAACCAAAACGAAAGCAGAAAAAAGGTAAAAATATATAATAAAAAAATCTTTCGGTTTTGTCATAGATCTAAAGAAATAGGGGGATTTAAAGGAAACCAACCTTAGATTTGAATTTAGGACCCAAAACAGAACCAAACCCATCAACGGCATGAACTCTCGCCGCCGTTCGCTGCATTTCTTCGTCGCTGGCAAACGGCAGCTCACGACGGACATCGGCTGGCATCTAGGCTCAGGGCATGGGGTTTGAGAGAGTTTGAGGGGCTTTGTAATTTTTTTGGTGTAATATCAAACCTAGATGAAATTTTTGGGCAAAAAAATCAGTATTTAAAGCCAACATAAAACGACGTTGTTTTGGCCTTGGTGTAACTCGCGCTCGGATCTGACCTGGAGGGAGGATCCGCGCGTTTTTGCTTAATGGGATAATTGCGCTTTTGGTCATTCGACTTTCGTATCCTTGCAGTATTACCTTTCGGTTCTTACTTTATTTTATTTCAGCACTTTTAATTTCTATTATTTATTATTATTACCTACTGTTGTTGTTTTTGTTGTTGTTGTTATTATTATTATTATTATATTACTATATATATTTATTATCATATTACTATTATTACCGTTGTTATGATTATATATTATTTATACTATATATTCTGCTAATTATCATTATTGTTATCAATATTGTTATTCACTTATTATTAAAATATATTTATTAATCGAATTTTAAATGATCTTTTTAAATAAGGATTACCGTAAAAAATGTACCCCAGGCATAGAGGTGCCGCCTTCCGTTAGTCTCTATTACGAAATATCATTTTTAATTCTAAATTATAAATTTCAAAGTAATTTTCCTTTATTCGAGAATTTAATGGAAATTATGCCTCCAACATTGGGGGTGTAAATTTCTTTTATATAACGAATTTTTCTTTTAAATGTTTTAAGGGATCACAATTTTTAAATTAAATCTGAATTCATAATTTCCGACATTAAAACAACTTGTAATCGACTAGGTACCAGTTTTGGGCGTTATGGGGGTGCTCACCCTTCCCCACACGTAACCGACTCCCGAACCTATTTTTCTGGTTTTGCAGACCGAAACTCGTTGTTTTAATAAAAATGAAAAAAAACAAGTTTTATTAAAACAACCGGGTTTTCAGATGATTCAACCTCACCTAAACTAAAATTAAAAAGATTGGTGGCAACTCCATGTTGTTATAGCTTAGCGACTCCGCTGGAAACCTTTTTTTAGAGTCAAGCCACGAGTCGATTACCTTTTGTTTTAATGAGTAGAAAATATAAATTTGGTTTAATTTAATTTTGTGATCCCAACCCTTTTTCTGATTTTTTTTACAAAATTTTCATAAAATATGTCTTCTAAGTTTTCATATCATGAGCTCTGGACCCGAGCTTCGTCCCTTTTTAAGTGGGAGCGAAAAGCTATTCCTTCGTGAGGTCCCCTTTTCGTGTAGGATGGTGAATTGCTTCTGGGATATGTGTCCCTTTGTCTTCGTGAGATTTTTGTCTTCGTGCAGACCTAGGGAAACGTATCCCCCTGAATTGTGCTTACTACCCTTAGCAGGATAGTGAGTACCATTTGGGTACCTTTGTTAGAACCTAACCACATGTAGTGAACCGTAGAAACCCACCCTGTCTAGAGCCATGCCAAACCTCTGCCCATTTAGAAAGTCACCCGATAGGTGCATGATAGAGAGAGATAAGGGGTTTAATTCCTTTTAATTATGTTCTTTAATTTCAGTTTTGTTCATTTATTTATTTCCTTTTCGCAGTACAGTATGCTAGATACCAGGCCTATATTTATGCAAGACAAGCATGCTGGTAGATATCCTGATGGGATAGGATTTTGTTTTTCTGAAAGCATATGGGGTAGAAAAGCATGTTCTAGGATTATTTTAATTCAGGCTTTATCTATTATTTCGATATTATTTATTTATTTTGAGACTAACATGTTTCCTTTGTTTTTGTTTTTGTTTTTGTTTTCTTGTTCTAGTATTACATTTTTTATTCTTTTAAGTCAAAAGGTGTTGAGGCGTGCGGAGGTGTTGAGACTAACAAGTTCAGCCGTTATAAAGGATCAACTATGGAGAACCGATTTCTTGATAAGGTGGAAGGAAACCTAGGCGTGTAGAGGTGGTCAAAAGAAACTTAGCGCCAGAAAGAGGACAGTCTATTAGAAGGTGAAAAGCCAAAGTTCGAAGATTCCACTAGCATTAGATCGACTCAGAACCAACTACAAGAGTCAAAAGAAATTTGAAACCAGTGGGACGAAGAAAATAAGCAGTTGTTCTACGCCAATTAAGGTGATTTGTCTTATCTGCTAGATGTTAGTATCGACAAAGCTTTGTTCTGAGCCCTTGCCCAGTTCTGGAATCTTGCCTACAGTTGTTTTACTCTGAGAGATGTTGATATGGTACCAACCATTGAAGAATACACTGCCTTCATCCATTGCCCAAAAATCTGGGTTTGATAAAGCATATTTCAAGTCTCTCGATTCTCCAGCATTTTAGAAAAAGCTGCTAAAGATAACTGGCATGGACGAACAGTGGGCTAAAGCCAGGATTAAGGTAAAAGGGGAAACTAGGTGCATCGCCTGGAAATTTATACGGGACCTGATCCAAGTCGAGTCCAAGCAAAAAAATAGGTTAAAATGTTTGCCCTGGCCATTTACGGTTTGGTTATCTTTCCCAAATAGTTGGGATACATAGATGATGCTATTATGGAACTGTTCGATTACCTTGATAAAGGAGTTACACCGTTCCAGCCATCCTAGCCGAAACTTTCAGGTCTCTCAGTGCTTGTAAAAGAAGCGGCGACGAGAGGTTCATCAGTTGTGCTCAGCTTTTGTTGTTCTGGTTTCATTGCCACTTTTGGAAGCCAGAGAAAATCTCTTATCGGGCATGCTTCGAAAGTTACTCACCACTCAAGTATCTCGTGTCCATACAAATGCATGAGAACATCTCTTATGACAACTGGAAGGCCATTTTTCGAAACCTCCAAGAAAAAAATATCGTTTGGAAAGCACGCTGGTTCTTCCCTGACAGTATCCTATACAAGCGTGGAGACTATGACTGGGTCCTCTACTCGGGATATGGGGTGCAACTGGATATGCTCCGATACTAGTATCCAGACAATACAGATCAAGACAGTTTATCTCGGCGATAAAGGGGCTTGCTACTTTTGAATTTCCATACAAAGGTAGAGACTACAAGAAAAATATTTCCATGATCACTAAGGTGTGGAAGCATCTTTGTAGGATGAACCGTTCGATGAAAAACCTAGAGTTACGCTGGAGTATCGATGATGGAAATGCGTGAGAATCAATGACGATGTCCCTTTACCAAATCTAGAAAATAATGTACCGGTAGAGGAACATTTGCAAATCGATCCCTCAGAGATGGAAATCGCGAAGCATGATTTTGAGAAAAAGGTACTTCGTGATGGAAAGTCAGTTGTCGATGTTAGAAAATAAAATGAACTAGTTGAAGTTCGACATGCAGTCTTAGGAACACAAGATCGAAAGGCTGAGAAAAGGAAAAAGCAATGCTGAGGAAGGTTTGAGCGGTCTACGGAGCGATTACAAGAAACTTCGTGCATCGGCAAGATATGCTGGTCTCGAAAAGACATCAGCCAAATGGATGCTTGAAATCTGAGAGGAAAACGAGAGAGCTGGCCTATGGGAAAGGAAGTTTAAAGATGTCCAGACACGACAAACAACCATGGAAGAAGAAATGTCCAGAAACAGAGCTGAGAATGTAAGTTTGAAAGGCCGAATTGTTGAACTAGAAGACTCTCTACAGAGACATCATAACTGAAACTTTGTAGCCGAATTAAAAGTAAAGAAAAGAATGAGACTCTGCAAAAGCAAGTTGAAGAATTAGAAACAACTATGCAGACTTATCAAGGGAAAATTAAAAATTTTGAAGAAGTCCAAAAGTAGAATGATCAACATTGGCCGACACAATTGGAGCAATCTCGGGATGAAGTCTGGGATAGAGACGTGTCATGGTTGAAGCTCTCGTCCAGGTACGAGAAGTGGCAGAACACCTGCAGACTCTAGCCATTCAAGCTGATGTTTTGAGCCTGCAAACTGAGTCAGAATCTAACAAGGGCAAAAAGCTAGCATGGCTCTTCAAGAAGATTAAGATCTTGGGTGTTAAGGCTAAGCAGTATATGTGAAGTAGGCCTACCTTATGTAAAGAAACTTGTTATGATGCGAGTTTCCTTTTGAAAGTTGTACAAAAATCAACACCTTTTGTGTAAACTATGTTGTGGTACTAATATAATATGTGTTTTTCATGTACATCACATTTTCTCATTTGCATTCGCATCATACTACATCATATTGTATCATTTTTACTAAGATTTTAATTCTTAAGGAATTATTATCACAGTAAAATCTGGGGCATACAAAACCACACATTCGACACCCTTACTTCACTAGAAGCAAAGCTAAAGACATGGAAGAAAGATTGGCAAAAGTTGAACAAGCACACGAAGACTTTAGGAAGGATATTGAAAGCAAGTTAGAAAGAATGTAGCAGGAAACTCGTGACCATATTTTGCAATCGCAAGAAGATCTATTCACTAGGATAGTCGCAATGCTAACCGAGAAAGGTTCTGAAAAGAAGAAATGGGTTTTTATAGATCCCAGTGCATTGATAGAAGACTCGGGGCAATCTCTTAGTAAGTTACATCTGTCAATAGAGACTCTAATGGCAAAGCAGTCGGTCGTTCAAGCCGAGTCTTCCTTGCAAGGGGAATGACAATTCATAATGACCTTAGCGAGTATGTTGTTCCAGATTTCAATGAGATCGGAAAACTAAAATTTGAACTACCCAAACAGCTTGAGGATCGATGCAAATAGTTGGAAGAAAAGTTCAAGGCCATGGAAAGTGTAGATCAGTTTCCAAGGATGGATGGAAGAGAGTTAAGCCTGGTTCCCGATTTGGTGCTTCCCCCGAAGTTTAAGATGCCTGATTTTGAAAAATATAATGAGACCACTTGTCCTGAAGCTCACCTCACAATGTTCATCAGGAGGATGACGAGATTCATTGACAACGACCCCCTCTTAATTCACTGCTTTCAAGATAGCCTAACAGGGTCCGCTGCAAAATGGTACAACCAATTAAGTCGTGCCAAAATCAACTCTTGGAAGGACTTGGCTCATGCATTTGTAAGACAATACAACCATGTTATTGATATAACACCTGACCGGGTGACGCTACAAAACATGGAGAAGAGACCTGACAAAAGTTTCAAACAATATGCACGACGATGGAGGAATGTTGTAGCCCAAGTACAACCACCACTGTTGGAGAAAGAAACATTGATGCTTTTTGTTGGAACGTTGAAGAAACCCTTCCTCGGCCGTATAATAGGGGATGCCAAAAAGATTTTTTCAACATAATAATAAATGGAGAAATGATTGAGAACGCAATCTACAGTGGAAAATTAAAGATGAGGAAAGCACAAAGAAATCCAACTATAGGAGGAAAGAGGGTGAGGCTAGCAATACAAGTGTCTATAATGTCGGCTATACAAAGCAGCTAGCAGTGGGACAACCCAAAGCTGCAACCTCGAACACCCAAAATTCCTTGAAACAAGGATCAAATCAGAAAGCGAAAGTAGAAGATATGGAATTTACTCCTATCCCGATATCTTATGGCGAGTTATATAAGAACTTGTACAATGCACATGTGGTATCTCCATTCTACACAAAGCCGATACAACCCCCTTACCCGAATTGGTACAACGTCAATGCCTAATGTGACTGTCACGCCGGGGTTGTAAGATACTCCATCGAGAATTGCATCGTTTTTAGAAAACTCGTTGAAAAGTTTATAAAGATGGGGGTTGTAGGATTCAATGAAACGGCAGTACAGAATCCACTACCCAATCACACTGAGTCATGGGTAAATACAACTTTCGGCAATGGGAACAGAAGAATCAAAACCAACGTCAAAGAGGTAAGATCTCTGTTAATGTGGGTTTGGAAAAAGATGGTCGAGATGGGCCTAGTGCAACAAATCTCGGGAGACATGAAAGAAGCCTCCAATGACTATTATCCATACCATGGCGAAAGGAATCATTATATCCAAGACTGTGCAAAGTTTAAGGCTCTTGTTCAAAAATTGATTGACAACAAAGAGTTAGAATTTTTTGAAGAAAGAAAGATGGAGGAGACAGACGTATGTGCTTCAGAACAAGGATCCCCTAAGAATTATGGGGGAATTTCCCGGTTATCATTATCTCAAGACCAATAATGGGCGAAGGATGTGAGAGTTCGAGAGCGAAGGTTACAGTTCAAAAACCGGGGCCTTTTCCTTACAATAATAAGAAAGTACCATTGAGGTATGATTGCAAAATAACAATCCAAGAAGACGATGCTCCAAAGGCCACTTCAAAAGAGGTGAATGATGTAGGTTTCTTCACCAGAAGTGGGAGGCAATATGTTCCCAAGGAAACAGAAGATCCAAAAGGGAAAGCCTTGATAATTGAACCTGAGAAGGCAAAAGATGTTGAACCCGAAGCATCGATCAACGAGCCAATTAAAGAGGAAGAGATGAAAGAATTCTTGAAATTCCTAAAACATAGTGAATACAGTGTCGTTAAACACCTCCGTAGGCTGCCTGCTCGTATATCAATATTATCCTTGTTGTTGAGCTCAGAAGCACACCAAAGTGTGCTACTCAAGGTGTTGAACGAAACTTTTGTTCTTAACGACATTTCGGTGAACAAATTGGACAGGTTTGGCAAATAATCTTCATGCTGATAACTTTATCTATTTTAATGATGATGAGATACCTTCAGGAGGTATAGGATCCAATAAAGCCCTACACATTACTACTCGCTGCAAAGGCTATACGTTGCCAGGAGTCCTGATCGACAATAGATTCGCCTTAAATGTCCTCCTATTGGCTACTTTGAACAGGCTTCCAATAGATAGTTCTCATATGAAGGCTTGTAGCACCTTAGTTCGAGCTTTCGATGGTACTGAGAGACAAGTGATGGGAAAATCAAAGTTCCGTTACTGGTGGGCCCAAACACATACGATGTAGACTTCCTGGTAATGGATATCAAACCTATATATAATTGTCTATTGGGAAGACCCTAAATCCATTCGGCTGGGGCAGCTCCATCCTCACTCTACCAGAAACTAAAGTTCGTTTTTGACGGACGACTGGTCACCATGAATACCGAAGAAGACATTATAGCTTCCATCACTAGTGACGCCCCTTATATAGAGACTGGTGAGAAGTTCGTAGAGTGCTCATTCTGGTCATTTGAGTTTTTCAATGCAACCTTCATAGCTGAAGGGAGTCGGATTCCCACTCCAAGACTGTCTAGAGCCACAAAGACGAGAATCAAACTAACGATGGGAAAAAAAGCTCAGGTCGACCGAGGACTGGGGAAATATCTGTAAGGTAGGGTCAGTATGTCGGTCGTAATCAATAAGCAAGACCATTTCAGCCTTGGATACAAGCCAGATGCCAAGCAGAGAAGGAGCGAGATTGCTAAGAAATAAGAAAGGAGGAAAGCCCGTCTGAAAGGAGAAGAGGTCAACTAAGAACCTATAGCTTTTCCTCGTCTGTCTGAAACTTTTTTGTCAGAGGGATTCATCCACCCCAAACAGGTTAAGAAAGATGAAGAAGCTGAGCTGGGAAAATGTTAGAAACCTTGGATATTAATGTAGTGACTGAATGAGGGAATGAAGGAATATACCTAAGGGAAATCCGTTCTTATACCCCTAAAACTGTTCTGAACAATTGGACTGCTGAAGAACTCCCTACAGTGTTTAGGAGTGTTTTAGAGTAATGTCCAGAACACACTTGTTACTCCTGCCCAAGAGCAACAAGGGTCTTTTTGTAAAGGGCATATGCTTACTGTCCTTATGTCAATGAAATAATACCTTTTGTTTGTATTATCTAGCTAACATCTTTATTTGTTTTCCTTTTTCATCCATACACTTATACTATTGTCCATTTTTTTTCCATTTTTCTAAATTTAGTTTATTTGTTCAAGTGCACACCATTACTTCGTGTCAGGTCCCCTGATATCAACGTATCAAGCGACACTAAAACTAATCCATACCTCATTTTTGAGCAAGACGTGTGTCTAAATGGACCTCAGGAATTTGAAGAGGATCAAGATTATGATCTATCTCCTGATTTATTGAGAATGGTTGAGCAAAAGGAAAAACAAATCTTGCCTCACAAAGAGCCAGTAGAGATAGTGAACTTGGGAAATGGAAGTAAGAAGAGAGAAGTGAAGATTGGGACATGCATTACTGTGAAAACACGAAGTGATCTCGTCAAGCTGCTCTTGGAATTTAGAGATATCTTCATATGGTCCTACCAAGACATGCATGGGTTGTACACGGATGTGGTTGTACATAAACTTCCCATAAAGGAAGGCTGCAGACCAGTCTAACAGAAACTTTAGAGAATGAGGCGTGATGTACTCCTAAAAATAAAAGATAAGGTAAAGAAACAGCATGATGCGGGGTTTCTGCGGGAAGTCAAATGTTTAGAATGGGTGGCTAACATAGTTCTTGTTCTGAATAAGGACAAAAATGTCCACATTTGTGTTGATTATCAGGATCTAAATAAAGCCAGCCCAAAAGATAACTTTCCACTTCCTCACATTGACACCCTGGTCAACAATACAACAAAACATTTATTGTTCTCCTTTATGGGAGGTTTTTCAGGTTATAATCAGATAAAGGTGTGTCTTGATGATATGGACAAGACTACATTCGTGACTCTATGAGGAACTTTTTGTTACAAGGTAATGCCTTTTGGACTTAAAAATGCAGGGGCGACATACCAACGAGCCATGGTTGCTCTGTTCCATGATATGATGCACAAAGAAATTGAAGTGTATGTCAACGACATGATTGCCAAGTCCCAAATAGAAGAAGAGCATATCGCGATTTTGAAGAAATTGTTCTCGAGACTGAGAAAACACCAGTTAAAGCTGAATCTGGCCAAATACACCTTCGGAGTCATGTTAGGGAAGCTGCTGGGTTTCATAGTCAGTGAAAGATGCATTGAAGTTGATCTAGTTAAAGTTAAGGCCATTCAGGATCTACCACCCCTGCGCACTCAGAAAGAAGTTTACAGAATGTGAAGTGAGATATTCGCTAATGTGATCCCACTTTTTGTCTTCTCAAAAAGTTAAGGCCAAATACATTGCTCGGTTCATTTCACAGTTAACCGCAAAATGTGATCCCACTTTTTATCTTCTCAAAAAGCATAACCTGGCGGAATGGAATAATGAATGTCAATAAGCTTTTGCAAGATCAAGCACTACCTGTCAAAAGCCCAAGTTCTAATGCTGCATATCCCAAATAAGCCATTAATTTTGCACTTGACTATCTCCGAGAATTCTATGGGATGTGTACTCAGACAACATGATGAGTTCGAAAAGAAATAAAGGGTAATCTATTATCTCAGTAAGAAGTTTACAGAATGTGAAGTGAGATATTCGCTAATCGAGAAATTGTGTTTTACCCTAGTTTGGACTACCATGAGGCTAAGACAATACATGTTGTATCATACGACCTGGCTAATTTTAAAATTAGATCCTCTTAAATACTTGATGGAGTCGACTGCACTGACAGGAAGGATGGCCATATGACAGATTTTGTTATCTAAGTTTGATTTGGTTTATGTAAGCTAAAAAGCAGTGAAAATAAGTGCAATAGCTGACTTTCTAGCTAATCGAGCTCTAAAGGATTATGAACCACTAAACTTTGATTTCCCAAATGAAGACTTGATGTGCATTACGATAGTGGATGAAGATACCCCAGAAGCTAAATGTTGGAGAGTGAACTTTGATGGCGCCTCAAATGACGTGGGCAAAAGAATCGGGGCAGTGTTAGTTTCGCCAGAGGGTGACCACTACCCTTTTGCCAGCAAGCTTGATTTTGATTGTACAAACAACATAGCAGAATATGAAGCATGTGTCATAGGGACTCGAGCTGTTATTGAGCATAAAATTAAGTTGTTAAAGGTATACAGGGATTTCATGCTCGTGATCTATCAACTCCGAGGAGAATGGGGGACCAAAGATTCCAAATTGATGGATTATCAGAATCTTGTTCTAGATTTAATCAAAGAATTCTATGAGATTACCTTCCACTATCTTCTACGAAAAGACAATCAGATGGCGGACGCCTTGGCTACCTTGTCTTCGTTGATGAGAGTCAACAAGTAATCTGATTTGAAGCTTATACAAATGAGTATATATTAGTCTCTTGCCTATTGCTATAGCATCGAGGAAGGTGAAAATGACAAACATCCTTGGTTTTATGACACTTTGAGGTACCTAAAAACTCGTGAATACCCAGAGCAGGCTACTGAGAACGAAAAGAGAACATTGCGAAGGCTAGCAAGCGAGTATGTCCTAGATTGGGAGATCATGTACAAAAGAAGGAAAGATCAAGTGCTATTGCGATGTGTAGATGTTGTCGAGGCCAAAAAGATTCTTGAAAATTTTCATGAAGGTGTATGCGGAACACACGCCAATAGATTTACAATGGCGAGCCAAATTATGAGATTTGGCTATTATTGGTCAACTTTGGAAGAGGATTGCATCAACTATGCCAAGAAATGCCATAAGTGTCAAATTTATACCGACAAAATTCATGTTCCTCATCACCACTACATGTCATAAACTCTTCATTGCCATTTTCTATATGGGGCATGGATGTCATCAGGCCTATATCACTGAAGGCTTCCAATGGGCACCGGTTTATCTTTGTGGTTATCGACTACTTCACCAAGTGGGTGGAAGCAGCCACTTATGCCAATGTCACCAAATTAGCTGTATGTAGATTACTGAAGAAAGAAATCATATGTCGATACGGGATGTCATAAAGTATCATATCCGACAATACATTAAATTTGAATAATAAAACCATAGAAGAAGTATGCAAACAGTTCAAGATACAGCATCACAATTCATTGCCATACTGCCCTTAGATGAACAGAGTAGTGGAAGCAGCCAACAAAAATATCAAGAAGATTGTCGGAAAGATGGTGGAAACTTATAAAGATTGGCATGAGAAGCTACCATTTGCTCTATATGCCTACCGTACATCAGTCATGACCTCTACTAGGGCAACCCCTTTTTCCCTAGTTTATGGAATGGAGGTGGTACTACCCATTGAGGTTGAGATTCCTTCCCTCTGAATTTTGACAGAACTGAAATTAGATGAAGCAGAATGGATCCAAGCCAGATATGATCAACTTACTTTGATTGAAGAAAAAAGACTGAAAGCCATCCGACATGGTCAAATGTACCAAAAAGGATGATGCGAGCATTTAATAAGAAAGTTCACCCAAGGGAATTTCGGGAGGGAGATCTAGTGTTAAAAAATTTCAAGCCCACTCAGAGATATTCTTGAGGAAAATAGATGTCGAATTGGGAAGGCGTGTACGTTGTGAAGAAAGCCTTTTTAGAAGGAGATTTAATTTTGACTGAAATAGACGGTAAAGATTTGCCCAGCCCTGTGAACTTAGATTCAGTCAAGAAATATTTCACCTGAAAAATGAAGGAAACTCAAATTTTGGTAGAGAAAAGCTAAGGCTTGAAATGATCAGTTCCCTTGAAGCTCCGCGGTACGAGGAGAATTTGTGCATGTTAAGATATCGTCAAAGCACTTAAGGCCTCCTACACACATGATGATTTTCGGTAAACCAGTTCAGCAAAGCTCGTCAGCTAGATATCTAGGGCACCTAATTTTGTCTTTTTGCTTGATTTGTGTTCAATGTTTGCCATCTAAATGTTATGAACTTTTTTTCAATAAATTCTTTCTTTCATCTTATATTATTGTTTACAAAAGTATTATACATTGACATAAGGATCAGTGAGCTAACAAATACAAGAAGATCTCTTTACATTACTTTTGAAAGATTCCTAAAAGTACAAGGACCAAAGGCAATCCTGATTCAAAACAAGACATTCTCGTCGGTAAATAGCTTAAGAGAAAAAGAGTCACTACTCGGATAGAATGTGGGGCAAATAGTTTTTGCAATCTGATCAAACCTGAAAAGAGATAGCCTAGGGACTCAAATAGAGTTCGAGCAGACAATGATGCCAGATACTTAAGCTATTCTCGAGACTAAAAATCATTCTCGAATGGCATTTTGCATTCATGCTAGAATCATCCATGCATTCATTAGACATATTTAACCTAGGATCATTTGATTCATGCTAATCATAACACCCCAAATAGTCCAAAAAGTTTTACAGATCCTATCCCCCAACAAATGGTAGAACAGATTAGCACAACAATTTCATCTCCCTAGAATTACAGCAGAATGAGCACGACAACAACTTTATTTGCTGCAGAACAAGAACGACAATAAGTTCATCCCCTTGAAATTGCAGTAGAGCGAACACAACAAATAGATCATGTCTTCTTGAGGATGCGATGGAACAGATCATTTAGTTTACTTACCCAAAGAAGTAGAATAAAAGAACAATTAGGGAATGCTGTCCCCTTTTAAAAGAATGAGACAAAGTGATCAAAACCCAAGAGGGTCTTGATTCCCTGCCACGATATAGTAGGTCCCACATTTTTTTAGATTTCATCTTGACATTAATGGAAAAGTAGGACATTTTTTTCCCAGGTCTAGTTTCGCTGTTGATGGTGCGGCTAGACCAAATATTTTCTTCGGATCTTATCCCTACTTATAAAAATCAAAAAAGAAATAAAAAGAAAATAATGAAAATACAAAAAAACACAAAAAAGAAAAAAAAGAGGAAAAAAAGAGAGAAAACCAAAAACTCTCTTCCAATCACGCCTCTTTGTTAGAGTGGAGGCCTGATCAAAACTCTTTCCATATCACGCCTCTTTCGTCGGAGTAGAAGCCTGATCAAACTTTCTCTAGATCCCCACTTCGTCAGAGTTGTGTCGAATCAAACTTTTTTCTTCAAGATTCTGTCACTTC
The DNA here is from genome assembly GCA_019671005.1 of Hibiscus mutabilis. Classification (NCBI taxonomy): domain Eukaryota; kingdom Viridiplantae; phylum Streptophyta; class Magnoliopsida; order Malvales; family Malvaceae; genus Hibiscus; species Hibiscus mutabilis. The sequence goes on from CM033716.1 coordinate 66,656,740, forward strand.
GTTAGAGTTGTTGCAGATCAAACTTTCTTATTCAGATCTTGCCACTTCGTCAGAGTTGTTGCAGATCAAAATTTATGCATTCGATCATTCCTCTTCGTCAGAGTTGCAGCTTGATCAGCATCTTTCTCCAAATCCTGCCACTTCGTCAGAGTTGTTGCGGATCAAATTTTCTTATTCAGATCTTGCCACTTCGTCAGAGTAGTAGCAGATCAAACTTTCATCATCCGATCACACCTCTTTATCAGAGTTGTAGCTTGATCGGCACCTTCTTCAGATCACGCCTCTTCGTCAGAGTTGTAGCTTGATCAACATCAAACTCTCAGATCATGTCTTTTCGTCAGAGTTCTAGCTTGATCAAAATCAAATTCTCAGATCATGCCTCTTCGTCGGTGTTGTAGCTGGGGCAACTTTACTAAATCCTGGCATTGCCTCTTCGTCGGTGTTGTAGTTAGACCGAATTCAACTTCAGATCCTGCCTCCTCGTTAGCATTGTAGCCGGATCAACCTTACTAACTATAGACCTTGCCTCTTTTTTTGGTGTTGTAGCTAGGTCAAAATTTACTGACTTTTTCCTTCGCTCGTAAATGTTGTAAAAACGAGAGAGAGAGAGAGAGAAAAAGAGAAAGAAGAAGAAAAAAAAAGAAAAAGAAAAGAGGAAAGAAAGGAAAAGAAAAATTTTGTCAGATCTCGTATCTTCAATCAGAACCTTTATCATCCGATCCTGCCTCTTCGTTAGTGTTGCAGCTGGATCAACCATCTTTATTCGATCTATTCTCTTCGTTGCAGCTGGATCAAATATCAAAACCATCATTCGATCATGCCTCTTCAATAGTGTTGCAGCTGGATCAAATGTTAGAACTTTCATTCTTTGATCATGTCTCTCTATCAGCGATGCAACTAGATCAAGTTTTGCAGACCTTGCCTCTTCATCAGTGTTGCAGCTAGGTCAAGTTTTCTCCAGGTGTCGCATCGTCGTCAGAGTCATAGCAAGCCGAACTCATTTTGTTCCCCCAACAGACCATCTTCCCCAACAGGTCACTCCATTTTGAAGATTATGCCCATAAGAGCAGCCGAGCAAATCAAATGAAGTAGAGAAAGAAGAGCTGTGCCAAGAATGAAGAAGCCCAACTAGACCGGATAAAATGGGTTCCTCTTTATCTTTGCTTCATTGTCGTTATACAATAATAAGTAAAGAGGGGCAGCTGTAGTAACCCATTTTAGTCTGGGCCTTTGAACCTAAATATATTACAACCCATATTCAAATGACATAAACCAAACCATAACCCATTTTATTAACCCAAACCCAAATACAATAAACTAACCCTAGCCCATAACCTAAAACCATCCAAACCTTATTATGTTAACCATCAGCCGCCGCCGTCATCATATGTAGCCGCCGCCACTCGATGCCAAGTCACGCCGTCGCGACCTCATCGGCTCCAAGCCACTGCCGACAGCCAAGATAAACCCAAATATAAAACCCCATATCTTTATCTCTGCTCCATCGTCTTTCACTGCTATCACCGCCCAAACAATTATCCACCGGCCACCATCTATCCCATAGCTTTCCATGTAACCCAGATTCGAAACCCTATAAAAGAGAGTTTGACCGGCAAAAAAAGATTTTTAGAGAGGATTAAAAATGAAAAACTAGACTAAAACAATAGAAAAAATGGTTCAAACCAAAACAAAAGCAGAAAAAAGGTAAAAAAATATATATATAATCTTTCTGTCATAGATCTAAGGAAATATGGGGATTTAAAGGAATCCAACCTTAGATTTGAATTTAGGACCCGAAACCGAACCAAACCCATCATCGGCATGAACTATCGCCGTCGTTCGTGGCGTTTCTCCGTCGCCAGCGAACGGCAACTCACAACGAACATCGGCCGGCATCTAGGCTCAGGGCATAGGGCTTGAGAGAGTTTGAGAGGCTTTGTAATTTTTTTGGTGTAATATCAGACCTAAATGAAATTTTTGGGCAAAAAATCAGTATTTAAAGCCAACATAAAATGACGTCGTTTTGGCCTTGGTGTAACCCGTGCTCGGACCTGACCCGGAGGGAGGATCCGCGCGTTTTTGCTTAATGGGATAATTGCGCTTTTGGTCCTTCGACTTTTGTATCCTTGCAGTATTACCTTTCGGTTCTTACTTTATTTTATTTCAGTCACTTTTAATTTCTATTATTTATTATTATTATCTATTGTTGTTACTTTTGTTGTTGTTGTTGTTGTTGTTGTTATTATTATTATTATTATTATTATTATTATTATGTTATTGTTATTATATTACTATATATATGTATTATCAAATTATTATTACCGTTGTTATGATTATATATTATCTATACTATATATTATGCTAATTATCATTATTGCTATCAATATTGTTATTCACTTATTATTAAAATATATTTATTAATCAAATTTTAAATGATATTTTTAAATAGAAATTATCGTGAAAAACGTACATCGGGCGTAGGGGTGCCGCCTTTTGTTAGTCTCTATTACAAAATATCATTTTTAATTCTAAATTATAAATTTCAAAGTAATTTTCCTTTATTCGAGAATTTAACGGAAATTATGCCTCGGGCTTTGGGGTGTAAATTTCCTTTATATAAAGAAATTTTCTTCTAAATGTTTTAAGGGATCACAATTTTTAAATTAAATCTGAATTCATAATTTCCGTCATTAAAACAATTTGTAATTGACTATGTACCAATTTTGGGCGTTGTGGGGGTGCTCACCCTTCCCACACGTAACCGACTCCCGAACCTGTTTTTCTAGTTTTGCAGACCGAACTTGTTGTTTTAATAAAAATGACAAAACAAGTTTTATTAAAATAATTAGGTTTTCAAGTGATCCAATCTCACCTAAACTAAAATTAAAAAGATTGGTGGCGACTCCCTGTTGTTACATATAGCATTAATTGATTTGACTAGCGAATTACATTAGCTGATTGTATAAAAATATTTGGTAAAATTAACTGATGGCTGATAGTTGTTTGATTATTTGAACAAGCAAAATGATATATAAAGACATGGTTATAGTTGATACTTGTTTGAATAATTTATTAGTTATTAACCTTTTGTATATATTAATATTAATTAGATTATTAAAATTAATTTTTTAATATCATTACTAAGCATATATGAGACGTACATATTAATATAATTTGTGAAATTATATTTTTAATATAATTTTAATAATTATTAAATTTAGATGTATATATTAATTTCTTATCTATAAAATTATATTTTGTATATAATTTTATTAATTATTAAATTTATATGTATTTATTAATTTATATATTAATTTCTTATTTATGAAATTATTTTTTAAATTTATGTTATGTAGAGATTTTTTATAATTATTAAAGACAAAATATTCTTTACAAGTCTTTTATCCAAACCTCTAACTTAAAAAGCTCATAAAAGGATCTAATGTTCACCTCGGTGCTTTGGAACCTTTGGTGTCATTGAAATGTTGTGGTTTTTGGTAGCTCGGTTGAGGTTTGGGGCTCGCTTGTTGCTCGAAATAAATGGCTAGCGAAAAATACACGTGAGGCTCTTGTGGGGAGATTATCTTGGACGATACGTCTATTGCACAGCAGCAAGTTTCTTTGCATTGATTGCCTCCACCAAACGGGTGGTCCAAGCTCAATTGTGACGGCTTGTATGGCGGGTCAAGTGGTAGAGCTAGCTGTAGTGGCGCGCTTCGGAATTATTTGGGTGAATGGGTGCGCGACTTCGGTTTGTTCATTGGATATTGTTCGGCTTTAGAGGCTGACCTTTGGAGCATTTTTCTGGCCTTTCCTTTGCATGTGAAATGGATTTATGTCACATTATTGTTGAATCAGATTGTGCCGAGGCTATTGAGCTAATTCATCAAGATGATTGTGTTGGGGGCACGCTTGCTATTATCTAGTACATTAAGGAATTGTGTAGGAAGGATTGATGTGTTTCTTGTCTTTATATTCTCAGGAGTGGTAATCGAATAGTTGATGCTCTGGCGACAATGGTTAATATTGTGGACCTTGATTTGCATGCTTTTGATGTCCCGCCAGATTATGTTGTGCACCTTCTCAATGAGGATATGTTGTCTTGTGATGTTTCGACTTAGTGTCGATATGATGTAATTTGTTATCATGTGTACTTTTTTTTTCTTCCATTAGGTTCAGGGAGGTTTTTAATGAGGCACGTGATAACAATACTTTCTTTATTAGAAAAAACTCCTAAAATGAACTTTTTCAAAATGAGAGGTTTCGCCTCAATCCGCTATTATAATCTTCTATCTACCTAACATCTAAATTAACGGATTTGACTGGTCAAACCTCTAAAAATGCTTCAAACCTCTAATTTTAGCTAAAACGCTATTTACTAAACAAAACCAATATATTACATTTTACAATGTTATTTTTAATTATTCAATCACAAAAAAATTTAAAATGCCACATTTTCTATTTGTTTTTGTACTCTAGAATGAATAAAATTAAGTTTTTAGATTTTTTAAGATTTTTTAATGTTTCCTATAATTATTTAAATTATGTATAATTTAAATTTACGTTTTCATTAGTCTTATTTTTTATAATTTTAATGAATGTTAAAGAAAATTAAATAAATTCCAACTAATCAAATATTATCATATCAACAAATTTAATGACGATCAATGCGATTAATAACCACTATAATTAGATAGATTTAGGGTCTTTGACATGGCTTAAAAATGAGCTTTAACTCAAAAAAGTGACTTTTTACCCATAAGTCATGACAAACACTTTTTTTTGAGTGAAAAATAACTTTTAGATGTGAAATTATTTTTTACCCTTAATTATTAATATTAATATTAATATATTAAAATAATATAATAATAATTATTATATTAAACTAATATTTTAATATTAAATACAATATTTAAAAAATTAATATTTTAAATAAAAATAAATAATAAAAATATTTAATATTATAAAATAATATTAAGTATAATAATTATTAATATATTAAATTAATATTTAGTTATATTACAATAATATAAAAATGTATAGTTTAGACTTTAGAGGTTAAAATTTTATATTTAATTTAAAATTTTATATTAATTATTTAAAAATATTTAAAGTTTATATTTTTTATATTTTTACTATTTAAGCTGATTATTCCATATATAATAATATTAATAAATTTTGTGATAACGAATTTAAATACCATTTACGTTCATTTATTTTTACTTTACAATATCATGTTTAAAATGGAAAATTTATCTTTTCAAAAATATTTTTTGACAGCAATGCCAAATACTAAAATCTTACATTTAACTTTTCACAATCACTTTTTAACAGCACTTTTAAAATCATTTTTCAAAAGTCATGTCAAACTGACCCTTAATTAATTTTAATTTTTTCAAATAAATATACAATCATTTCATAATCAGAAAGGATGTTTCATTTCATTTTTTTACAATTAAAAAGTCAAAAATATATTAAAAAAAAGAAATTGTAAATTTAAATTACATTTAGATGATGCTAAAATAAATTAGATTTTTAGCATTTTAATTCAATTACAAAGTAATATTATAGTTTGGTTTTAAATTTAGATAAACCCAAACACATTTACAAATTACGGTACTTGAATCAAGATCACTTAGGAGAAACAACGGTATTCTTTACTACAAGAATCAAATGAGTCCTAAAATAAATTAGATTCAAATATGTTATTTATGTTTGGCCTCACAAGTCACTACCTCAATCAATGGGATAGTAATTGGTGTACTTCCGGTAATAGGTTCAAAGGTAAAAACAAATTATATTACAAACTATTCTCACTACATCAATCATAATTTTAGTCGATAGAAATGATGAAGTAGGTAAAATCTTTATATAATATATTAATCTTTCAAATCCTTCGATTAAAAAAATAATGCGCGCTTAAATGTACTTAAACTTAATTTCTCTTAAATGTTAGAATAACCATACTAACTGAGCTGAAATATCTTTTATGAAAGCATATTTCCTTTTTAAATAATAATAATTCGTGAAAAATACTATTAAAGGGCCATTTTAGAGGGCCTATGTAATGTAGAAAGTAGATTAATCAAAGGTAAGCCTATAATTGAAACCAAAAGCCCAAAATCATCTGAGAATAAAATGGGGCGGGCAACCATGAGAGACGCAGCATTTTGCCATTTTCTGTTGCTTGTGGCTTGGTGCTGTGAAAAAGATTCGATATACCAAAACATCACCATTTTTCAAAAGGTCCACACTCGCGCTTCTTTACCAGCGTAAACTTGGCTGTTTCCTTTGTTTGGGCGTCGCTAAAGAGTCTGAAACACCGGTGTATCAGATCCCCTTGTTGTTTTCTGATCTTAGATTCTCCAGGTGACCCTTCTCTTTCTGCGTAAAGCAAATTATAGCCGCTAAAACTCTGACGTTCTTGGTTACTTTCTTTGTTAATCTTGGACTTCGTCAAGCATAATCGTTGCGTATCATGGAATTTTCGAAATGGGTTTTGAGTTTCAAGTCAAGAAAATGCAACTTTTACTTGGTTCTTTTGAGAAAGTTATTTTCATGTGGGGATGGGTTTGGGGGGGTATTTAACTTATGATTTAATGGGTGGTTTCATTTTCTTTTTCTGGGATTTTCATAACTGGAAGGTTGAACTAGAAAGAAGATTGGAAAGTTTGATTATTTGTAAATTTCTGGGATTTTCATATCAATGTAACCATGTATCAATTAATAAGATTTATCATGGGGCCAAAATTTGGGGGGTAGATAGTTTTTTAGTTCTCAAAATTGGTTCTTTTCTCAAGTGTCAACTTTAAAATTAGTCTACGAAACATACATTTAGCAAAAGCTTATCTTATTGGCTTCCAATAATTCAAGAAGATGGTGTTTGTTTATGGGAAGTGCAAGGTTCTTATTCGTGCTGTGAAAGATCTGTATTGTAGTTGGCTTACTCAATTTTCTTTTGCACATTTGTCAACACAAAAAGAGTGATTCATTTGTAGGTATACTTTCGTGAAATTGAAGAGTTTCTAAGAATGTGATGGCACTTTCTGGTGTAGGTTATGGCACACCCTGCGCCTCAGAATGTGCAGAGGGGAAAGGTACCGATCACCCCCGTCCCGAGAAAACCCCGGATTTTACTTGCTGCCTGTGGAAGTGTGGCTGCCATGAAGTTTGCTGTAATCTGTAAATGCTTCTCCAACAGGGCTGAAGTAAAAGCAGTTGCCACACCAGCCTCGTTGAGATACATTGACATAGCATCATTTCCTAAGAATGTAGACCTTTACACCGATGAGCATGAGTGGTCCTGCGGGGGGAAAGTAGGTGGTGACAATGTGCTTCACATTGAGCTTCAACGATGGGCTGATCTTATGGTCATTGCCCCGTTGTCTGCTAACACACTTGCCAAGGTAACATGATTCGGCCATCTTTCGGAACATCTGTTGTTCCTGCATTACCTTTTAATGAAAAGAGCATAGGAAATGTGGAAAGGGGGTGACTAGTCTAAAAGTATGTGCCTTTTCTAGCTGTGGAGAGATGCCACTTATTTGATGCCTTCATGTAGACTGTAACTCTGCTTTAAATAACCTGCAATTTCAGATTGCGGGTGGTATATGCGACAATTTGCTAACTTGCATTGTACGAGCTTGGGACTACAGCAAGCCAATGTTTTTCGCACCGGGTATGAACACGTTCATGTGGAAAAGCCCTTTAACAGATAAACATCTAACGACAGTCGATGAGCTCGGAGTTTCTTTCATTCTCGGCAACAATGCAATGGCAGAACCGTCTGAAATCCGCTCAACTGTGATACTATTTTTGCAGTCACGGCCTCCACCTCTCAATTGAAGAACCGGTTGGTTGATTCAACCATGCATAGCAAATACTGATTTTTTTTGTGTTGTAAGCCAGTTCTGCACTCGGTGCACTTCTGTTAGCTACTTACCAAGCTTACTATACATTTTATACCTCCATTTTTGAGTTTGCATATGATGTCTTGAACACTGCTGAAACATCATTGATTTTCTAAGCTGATGATATTGAAGAGTTAAAGAAATAGTATGAGATTGCTGGAAGCTAAATTCCATGATTCTTTTTTCTTTGAAATGGTTGTGATTCACGTACATGTTGAGCTTGCATAAATAGTTACTGGAAATGCAAAGAATTTATTCGAAATAGATTGAAAATGAAATTGATATCTAATAAACTTTTCTGAAAGTTGGATTCTGGTTAAGTTTCATTCAATCGCCTACACTTGCAGACTTTGATTGATAGTTCCATTGTACTTGAAATATTCTCAGGTTAGGCTCAGAACCAAATATGTTTAAATTACTAATACGAAAGAGTAGATGAGTGTGTTACTAATGAATGGCTATTAAAATGCCCTTGAGTTCTACTCTCAAGTGGAGGTAGGAGAAAGATATTGTATGTATCCTAAGAGACTCTTAAACCCCCCCTTATAAAATTATTCCTTAATATTCCTAATACTTGAAAGATTTTGTAAATTTAGGAAAATGTGTTTGAATTACAATTAATAAAAATATATATGGGTCAGATTTTAAAAATCTTATCTAATTATATTAATTGATGTTATAAATATATTCTTGTAATATTTTATAATTTATGTTATAATTATTTAAAAAAATGTTATTTTTTCTGCCTCACAAATTTTGTCCGTAGTTTTAGGAAAAAAGTTTGTGTAAGATATGCCTTGTAGAATAAATAAAAGACATAAAGTCAAAAATAACCCCCAATATTTGACATTTTAGTCATTTTAACTCCCTTTTTTTTGTGCAAACAACTACCTAACGTTTCTTTTTCGTATAATTTCTACTCTTGTTGGATAAAAATCGTTAGTCAATTAACGGTCAATGCATTTTGATGATGTGGCATCAATATTTTTTAAAAAATATTTTTATTATATTTATTTTTAACCAATCAAATGATGATACGTGGCGTCATTTGATTGGCAAGGTAAAGGAAAGAAGTAAAAAATGAAAGATTTATAATTAGTAGGAATCAAACTCAAGCTTACTAGGTAAAAGGCACAACGCCTAACTACTAGGCTAACATACTAATTTGTTGAATTCTTCCCAAATATTATATTTATTCAATTACTTACTGTCTCTCCCATTGCTTGCCATCGTAGATGGCGAAATAATGGAAGCCAACGGCGGCAGCCTCCTGTCTTTAGCAGTGAATAGCGACGACGTTGAACATTTTGAGTTCAGTAGCTTACATTACTTTTCCAAAATGCCATGTGGAATTAAAATGAGAAGTAATTTGGGTTCCTGTTAATCTCCTTACATCTCATGGCTGCCATGGAGAAATTGAAGCGAGCAACATTCATCCTGGCCCTCAATAGTTTCTGAGTTTAAACAATCTCTACTTGTTGATTTCATAAACTTTTTTCAGAGTTAAATTGATTTCTATATATGTTTTAAATGATCTTTATCTTGGGTTCCTGTTAATCTCCTTGCATCTCACTTGGATTTCGTGATTTTATTTATTTTTAAATGGGTACAGATTTATTGTAGGCAGCAACGAAAAGCAGAAAAAGAAAATGAGTTGGCCAAAATTAAAAAAATTAGGAGTTACCACATGTTATCTTTATAGTGGGTGTTATTTTTTTAATAATAAATTAAAAATAAATAATTCTTTTTAGGTGTCACCAATGCCATGTTATTTTTACACGTGTTAGTGCCACGACATCCCCATGACACGTTAGCATGTCAGGTCAGCCTTAAACGGTCAACGTTTGTTGACTAACGATTTTCATCCAACAAGAGTGAAAATTGCACGAAAAAAATATTAGGTAATTGTTTGCACACAAAAAAAGAATGGAGCTAAAGTGATCAAAAGGTTAAACGTTGGGAGCTATTTTTGACTTTATGCCTAAATAAAATGACTATTTCATCCTTAAAATATTAAAATTTATTTTGTTGGAAAATTAAAAAGATGGTAGAAAAGGAAATGTGTCTAATAAAAATGGTTGGGTTTTTCAATGAGATAATTAAGTTTGAGGTGACAAACGAGTCATTCGATTCGGGTTATTTCGATTTTGACTACATTTGGTTTAATTTCGATTCAAGTCTGGTTCGGACGCTCGATTTTAGTTCGGGTCTATGGTGATTTTGGTTCGGGTATCGGGTCGATTAATTTTCGTTTTGATATTTTCGGGTCAGGTATTAGGTTAATAGGAGATCGATCGGTTTCAGCCATCTTTTTAGGCTGAGTTAGATTTTTACACCCTATATATCACTTTACATAGCACGTATATTTAGCTTTTTGGTGAGTTGTGCAACAGTTCACATTCTATCTTTCTTTCTTTATTTTAATATTTTTTCTTTATTTTGGGTTGACTTTTGTTTGGGTGAACACGGTTCTGGTCTATTCGGCTTGGTTGAAAAACAGTTCTGGTCCATTCGGTTCGATTGAAAATCATTTTAGGTCTATTTTTTGTTCAACTAACATTTGGGTCGGTTTCAGTTCTGTTCAGTTTGTTTTGAGTTAAATCCAGGTCATCCTGTTCGAGTCAATTTTGGGTCTCAAAATTAAATTTGTCAGTTCTAATTTAAGTGGAATAATTTTAAAACACAAGTGACTTATTGGACATAAGGATTATAGTTTATTTATTTATTTTTTTGAATGAGAGCGACGAAGTCGATAAGATTAAATAATAGACGTTCTGCAATAAGAGGACCTGAAATGTCCCCGTCAACTAAACTAAAGACATCAGGAAGAGTAGAATGATAAGTGATAAGTGATAAGTGATAAGTGATAAGTAATGAAGTGAAACTGTGAAGAATCAACCATCTTCTCAAGCTTGTCCACCACCATGTTGCATTCACGTGTGATGCATTAAAAAATTGACATTTAACGACGATTATAAAAAATTTCATTATGATTTAACCTACCACATTAATTATAGTTTCATCCAATAAAAACTACCTACTTTATCTTTATTTTTATATCATTAATCTAATAATACAATAACTTCCAAAAATTAGTTTTTCAAATGTCATGGAAAAACATTAATGAAGATTTATTGGTTGGAAAAACGATGAAAAAAGATAATGGTGAAGTGGGTGATTTTTTTATGAGATTATAGCTGATGTGGTAAGCCGTACCCAGAATATAATTTTCCCACGATTACATAGCTTAGTGATTGATCTAATCATCGAGAAGAAGTTGAGGTAAGCAGTATCATTTTCTAGACATTTTTAAATCAAAAACTGCTTTTAAATATTTGAAAAATGACCCTCAACTTGTTTTGTGTTGAGTAAATTAGAAAAAAAATAAAAATAATAATTTATCGTGTTTTCTAACATAGAATTCGCTTTTTGTAAAACGCGAGTTTACCTTACTAAATTGAAAGAGGGTCAAATTTTTAAATAATGTTGGCAAAGATCATTCTTCTAATTAAATATCTAAAAATTATTTTTGATTTAAAAATGCCCATTTTCCAACAATTTGATAGCGTGCAAAATATTTCACTGCATCTGCAAAAATTGAGCCTTTACTAATAAGTGTTAAAAAAATAAGCCTCAAAGAAAAAATATTAAAAAATATTTTTTTAATAAAAAATATTAAAAAACAATTTTAAAAATAGATATATAATAATAAATATTAAAAAATATGTCATAATATCAAATATTACAAAATTTTATGCCTTGAGCGGGTGCCCCTTTTGTCATGCCCAAGGCCTGCCTTGCACGGTAATAATATGCTTAATTTTTTTGGATAAAATCTTTTGATATCCAGTAATTATATAAACTTTAATTATAATCAAAATTAAATCAAATTAAATCCTTAAATAAAACAAACTTTCTCGAAATTATTTCTTCATTAATAAAATTTGAATCTAAATTTTTATTTAAAATCCATCCATCTCTTAAGCACTCTACCCAAGAAAACATCAAACAATGATAATTTGATTGTTGTTTCGTACATCTGTTCTTACGCACTGGACAGATTCTCCCCTACAGCCTAAGGCTAAAGTATTGTATCGCATAGTTTTATAAGTTCATGAATGCACCTTTTATGTAACAATATATGTAACACTGACGAATTCAAAAAAATATTATTATTTGGACAAATATAAATAGAAAAAATTTACTAACAATTTATTATCTAACCCTAAATTATTTATGTAATTATATCATTATTATTCAAGATATGTAATAAAAAAACCTATTAATATTAAGATAATTCCATAACATAATATGACAACAAAAAATGTCATTGAGAATTACTATAGCAGCTTAGCAAACATACTATAATTTTTATTGTACCACCAAACTAAATAATAAATAAGTGGTTCCAAACTAAATAAAAAAGCAGTAAGAAAGGAACAATAAGATGCCCTTACTTTTAATTTTGGTTGTTTGAAAACAATGGAACTAATTTTTTTGGTTTAAATGTTTAGAGAAACTAAGAAAAGAACTATAATAAATACTCTACCTCTCAAAATTAGGATATTTAGGTATTAGTGAAAACAAAAAAAAGTTGACATAGGTGGGCCCTGGCCCAGATAAACCCACTCCTAAATTTGCCATTATATATAATTAAAGGCGAAGTTATTTGTTTTCTACCCCTAATTTTTTTTATATTAGTCTTCTTATATAATTTTTTAAAAAATTAATTTATTTTTGCATTTTCTCTTCACTTATAAATATTTATGTTCTGTTTCTAACCCTAAATTTTAGCTCTGTTCCTAATCGTGACTTCTCACATTGAGAAAACATAGAGATAAATTCAACCACTTTCACTAGAATCTTAATGTGGGAACCAAAATTTTGTTGTGGTTTCCAAATGAGAAAGTTCGTTCTTTTATTTGATGATATATAAATTCGAACAATTCCTTTTCAGTAAAGTTATGTAATAATTAAGCTGGCTGTTAGAGGAGCACTATGAACGATTGTTAGTGCTCTAACTAGCTTGGGCTCCTAAAACTTATTTATCCATTTCACAAATTTATTTTAACAAATGAATAAATTCATTTAATGGTAAAATTTAGTTTTCTTTTTCAAATTATTTTTCTTTTTCGCAACTTAATTTTTTGTCTTACTTTTCTCCAATTTAACGGTAAAAATAAATGAATGATGCAATATTTTTCTATTTTTTATATTTATTGTTTAAAATCAAGCCCCATTTAATGTATGAGTTATATTTTGATATACAAGTTGTGTAAAAAAACTATATAACATTTTTATAAAATTTAAAACCTAAATAAACCCTAGCATCCTAAAATCTAAACCTTAAACCCTAAACTCTAAATTCTAACCATAAACCTTAAATTCTATACCTTACACACTAAATTCCTAAACCCTAACCTAAAACCCTAAATTCTAAAGCCTAAAATTGAAAGGTTTGTTTAAACTAAAGTTTACACAAGCTTGTGTACCAAAGTATTTTCCTTAAAGTATTTTTTATCAAAACAATACAAATAATGTGATTGACAAAGCTTAATCATGTTTCTATGGTTTATTAATTAATTATTAAATTAATTGTTCAAATTAATGAGATATGCTTTCGTTATATATGAGTTCTTTTTGGAGTTTTCGTTTAGGGCCTTGAAAATGTTTCAGACGACCCTGGTAATAGTTGATCTAAGAAGATAATATATCAGGTTCTTTAAGTAAAGTTAGGAGGTCAAATCTTAACATTGTGAATGAAATAAATTAAATTTGGAGAGTCGCCCCCCATAACTGATCCTTATAATAACTGATCCAGATGAGTCGATATATAAATTAGATATCAATTATTATAAAAAAAGTTTATATACTTGAAAACAAATCAATAAAATTATCCATTGTGCATGGTAAGTCTTGCTTATGAGTACAAGTCTCGTACAAATCAATAAAATTATCCGTATATGAGTACAAGTCTCATACCAACATTCCTTTGAAGTAGTGGAATCAAGGAAGTATCTTTCTTCCCGTCTCAGAATAGAATAAATCCCATCCGGGTTTTTATTTGTTTTTAAAGCGCTTTTATGTGAATTTTTAATAGTCTAAAAGTAGTTACAAGATATTATCTGTTTATATATATTCTTAACCTTTTGATGATATGCATATATCTTATAGACAAAACAATTTAAACATGTGTCTCTTAAAATGGATCACGATTGTTTTTTTAATATATAGAAAAGGAATTTATTCATTTTCTCTTTAATTTATACTTTATCTTATATAATGTTCGATCACATGTATTATGTGGTCTATGAAACCTACGATTTAATTAAATTAATAAAAAATTATATTTATTGATTATATATACTCGACTTGCATTTGGTAAACCAACATTTAACTTTGCAGTAATTTTTGGGTAAATTTACAGATGGTCATTAAATTTTGATCAATTATTTAATTTGATAACTAAATTTTTAATTATTTCAATGTTATCATGAAATTTTTAGTTTTTCCAATTTGGTCACTGACTCTAAACAACGGTTAAAAGGGTGACATGGCTGTTAGAATATTTTGTATAGTAACACATTTAGCCCTCAATATTTATATATTCAAAAATTTAGTCATAAATCGAAAAATAATAAATTTAACCTTCACTATTTATACATTTTTTGCAATTTGCCCTATTTTTGATTAAAAATACCCTAAACCGTAAACTCTTGCACCATAAACTCAAAACCCAAAACTCTAAATATAAAACTCAAAACCCTAAACACCTAAGCTCTAAACTCTAAACCTTAAAAGTTTATATATTACTATTTACAAACCCTAAAAATTTTAACCCTAACCTTTCATCGGCGCCGTCATTCCCGATGAATCTTTCATCATTTTCCACACCTCCGTGCGACCTCGCATGTACCCGCAGCTTTCTTTGCGGTAATTAGAGACAAGAGAATTAGAGTTGTATTGAATCCTGCTGGGGCAGAGCAGATTCATTATCTAATTGAATTTGTGGGAATATTTCCTAGACTTTCAGCATTAATGCCATTACCGTATCGAGTGGATTAAATGGTTAACTCTGTATCCTATGAAAAGGTTGAGGAAAATACTGAAGAAGTACAACAAAAGAACCGGTGCTTTGATCCGTTTGCCTTTCATTCAAAGGGTGTTGCAACTTGCAACAGCCCTTCTGCACCACGGACTTGCTTTACAAGTTGGTGAAGGAGTGTGAGGCGATGCTGGAACATGTCTTCCACAAGAACGAAGAAGCGAAGAATGTGGAGAGCTTATATATGAAAAGCACAATATCAGCATTGAGGCCACTAAAGGAAATTCGTAGCGGAAGACTGTTAGTGTTTTTTCGTTGCCTCCACTGCAAATCAACGGATGGACGAGACATGGAAGATGAGTCCTGTTTTTGAACAAGCAGCCAAGTAGTTTAATTTTGGTAATAGGTGAATTATGCTTGAAAACGATTCCTCTTTTTTTTTTCCCAACTTTTCTTACTAAATTTCATGCTTTGACTATGCAAGTTTTAGATACCAACACATGTAAATCCTATGCACAGGGACGACCATGAGCTTTTGGTGGCCCAAGACGAATCTAAAAAATATACATTAAATCAGGGATTTAAATTACGGTTACGGTTTGTAATCACTCATTTTTATCCGGTTTGTAAATATTGTTAATATATTAGCGTAATAATTAATGAGGTATTATTATTGCACGTATACATGTTATATTATATGATTACTATATATGTGATTAATGTGTACAAAATGTGTGTAATATATGTAAGCGCATGCGTATTATACATACTATGTGTGGTGTATGTGTGTCACATGTCACGTACGTTTTAATAGTTTATATATGTACTAGGGGGTATTTGGTTATACTTATTTTGTGTGTATAAGATGCATGTATGTGTGTGCTTGGGTGTATGTGATATATGTGGTTAGCATGTGCATGTACTATGTATGTTTGTAGTATGTATAATCTTTGTATACTTACATTAATTAAGTGTGAGAGCAAATATATGTATATGTGTGTTCGAATGTTATATGGTATATGTTAATTTGCATGTATTGTTATATGTACATAAATTATATATGTGTATATGTTATTATTATCGTATTATTATTATTATTATTATTATTATTATTATTATTATTATTATTATTATTATTATTATTATTGAACTAATGTAAAATGAAATCCAAAACATAAAACCCAAATATTATAATAACAGTCCAAGTCCATATTATTACAATATATATATATATGTAATTTACAAGGCCCATTTTCGGCCAGCCCAATCCCATCTAATTAACCCTAAAACCCTATATGATATCTAATATCATATTTTTCTTTGCAGCAGCTGAATGAGGGCCATTGGATCAAATCCAAATCCAACGGCCACGATCAACCCGAGATAAGCCATCCAGCGCGCGTGAAACACACCTCCAGGCTGTTCGACTTCTCACTCACGCGTGCAACGCACGCGCGAGACCGTTCGATCCCCCTCTGCCACGTGTCGAGATCAGATGCAGCTTTACTCATCCCAAGGTCGGATCTAAGTCGTTCATTCCCCATGCAATCACAGCCGTTGAATCAGATTTGATCCAACGGCCGTGAGTAAATCTGGCCGAAGACGATGCTGCCATACGCTCCATACCGGCACCACTCCGCCGTACCAACCATCATGCTCAGAATTTCACCAGAAAAACACAGAAAATAAAGACCATGTCAGTGACCAAATCGCAGAAAATATGTATTTTATGTCATATCTTCTACCAAATAGAAAGCAAAATATATATGTATCAAAAATTTGTAAAGAGGGGGTTTTTCATATTCCAGAGAAATACAAAAAAAAAGAAAAAGAAAGAGGCTAAGAGTTTCTAGCGGTAATGATCGAACTTTCTTTTTACTATGCATGCATTATTTTCATCAAAAAAAGAGGGGAACAATAAACCAACAAGGTACTTACCCCGACCGTCGATCCTTCTTCGCATCGGTGATAATCCCACTCCTAGGGTAAATCGGTCGAGAGGAGAGATGTCAGGGTTGTGAAAAGGAGGTTTTTTTTCTTTCAAGGGCTTTAGGTTTTTCAGATCTAGGCAAATCTGAGTGTTTTCCCTAAAGTCTAAGTGTATACTCGGGTTTTAGAGATAGGGGAGAGTTTTTTGAAACTGGTTTGGGTTCCGCCACCGCCGGATACGACATCAGAAATGAAATGGGTGAACGGCGATGTCGAGTGTTGAGAGAAAAGGAGGGAGGCTGAGTTTTTTTAGGTTTAGGTTTAATATTTTACCGGTTATAAAACAAATAATAACCCTTGGATAGTTAAACGGTCTAATTACATGAGGGGTCCTTTTCGTTTTTCCCGCTTTTACTTTCGGTCCTGGGATAATTGCATTTTCAATCCCTGTTCTCTGTTACCGCATGCTTTTGCATCATTTTTTTATTTCAAATCAGCATCTCCATTTCACTTTCATTCGATTCAATCCCGAAATTAAATTGGATCAGATTTTAAATGGCATAAATACCTTCGAAGTCCTTCCGCGTTTCTATTTCTTGCACTTCGAGCTTGCCCCTTGGTTTATTTGCACCCCTAGTCCCCACATGTTTATTCCATATTATAATTAGGTCCTAAATTATGCTCTTTTCTTCTTTTGTTTTGAGTATCTGGTTATCTTTTTATTCAATTTCAGTCCTTTATTTTATGTCAAATAATTGTGGTTATTTGTTTATTATTAGGTTTTATGGTACTGTAATTTTGCTCTCAATGTTTTTATCTATGTTCTTGTATCATATTTATCTAGGTTTTTATGTAATAGGTGTTTATCATGTGCTTTAGCGTTTAAGTTATTTCGTTCGTATTATGTACATATCTATTTTATATGTTACGTCTAGCTTCGTTTGAACACCTTGTTTATATATCTCTTCATGTGTTTTATGTATGTTGGTTGGCATGTTATGTGTCTTTATTTGTATTTTTTATAATGTATGTATTATTACGCATTGTGTATCTCGTAGTTTATTTGTTCATGCCATATACTTTTCTTTAGTAGGTGATCATGTTTAGCGTATTTATTTATCATGTAGATTCGAATTCTAACACGTTTATCTATGTTTTGTATTCTGGGTTACATATTAAAAATGGGTAAATTTTTTGTTACATATTAATATCATGACGTGTCATAATTTATGCATGTAAAGTGTACCTCATGATAAGGGTTTTAGTGTATTTTTGTGGTATTGTTGATTTGTTAATTTCGTACCATTTTTAGGTTTATGCCATGCATGTTATAGTTGTGGTTCATTTTAATGTGTTTAAGCATGTTAAGACTAATTAGTCTAATTTTGGAAGCAAGCATTTTCTTGTTCATATTTTGTTTTATTTTGCTTTTATCATCATGAGATGTTATGTTCATGCATTTTAATTATTTTTGTTTTATATTATAGTATTTGGGTTTTAATGCCATGTCAATATGAATGTTTGTTTACGTTTTTATGTTTTCTAAGATCGCATAATGGTATAAAATTGTCAATGCGGTGCCCTTTTATCCGAGCGTAAACGGGGCCAGTATCAGGCGTAGTGATAGTGGTTGGGCGTTTACTCTCGGATCATGGGGCCCTTAAAATTTACTCGCAATTATAATTGAATTTTAAACTAATCGTCACTTTAATCCGGAAAATCTAATATTAATGAAGCGGTAATTATTAAAGTACCAATTTTGGGCGGTGTGGGGGTGCTAATCCTTCCCCATCCGTAACCGACTCCCGAACCGAACAGCTTTTAAATCTCTGGTTTTATGGTGTCCGGCCTACCTAAGTGGCCGGTGGCGACTCCAATTTTTAATAAAATGCGGTTTTTTTAAAACCCCACGGAATAAACGTTTTATATCCGAAAAATCACAAACACTTCGAAAACCTCGTTTTTTAGCGAAATAGGGACATCGCTACAGATGGCGACTCCGCTGGAGACTATTTTTGTTTTTAAACAAAATAAAGAGAGTCAAGCTTTTTCAAATAATTACCGCTTTAATAATATTAGAAGTTCCGGATTAAAGTGACTATTAAATTAATATTCGGTTGTAATTGCGCGTTTATTTTAATGCATTTAAAATTTGGCATATAAACCCGTTTTTTAAGTGGGGGGAAAACGCTAATGCTTTCGTGGAGATATCGTTCTCCCGTGTAGGCCTAGCAAGTACCTTCGGGGCTCGAGTACCTTATGCTTTCGTATGGATATCGTTCCTTCGTGCATGCATAAGCGAATGGGTCCCCCTGAATTGAACCCGGTTGAAAGGAGCCTATAATGGGTGATGATCGGGGGCCTTGCTACTCTTAGTAGATGACAGCGAGGACAATTCGGGTACCTCATAGAACCAAAACTGCATATAGAGAACACATAAAAACCCACCCTGTTAGAGCCATGCGGATAACCTAGGTGTCTTAGATGGAATGTAAATAGGATTGCCTTGTTTGCTTATCGCATTTAATTTGCCCTTTTATTACGTACTTATCATTTTTGTCCGGTACTGACTTGTTTTCTTTTTGCTTTATTTTTGCATACCATTGCATTCGCATTACACAGGGCATTGATTCCCGAGTGATTTCTCCCATAATAGAAGATTGTTCATGATGGACCAAAGGTTCTTTGACCTAAAGGAAGGGGGTCCAATTCCAGAGTTCCATCCCAATACTAGGCCAGGGACAGCCGAAGAAGAACCATTCAAGGATACCAGAACAGATTCAGTAAGCAGTGTCAATTCTGGTGACAAACAAAATGCAATACAAGAACTAAAAAAGCAGATGTCCGAGATGATGGATCAGATGAATGCTATAATGAAAGGCAAGCAGCATATCGAACTCAGAAAAGATTCGATCGGGGAGCAGAATGTGGAGCAGAATGGTCAGAATGTCGAAACAGACAACACCGTTAAATATGACAAATCGAATCCCTTTGTGATCAATCTCAAGAAGCAGACAAGTAGCATATCTGGGGTAGATACCAAGGGAACAGAGGAAAAACCAGGGGAAGTTCGAGAATCTAATGACATCAGAAGGCATTATCCTATGCCCATGAGATACACCGAGTTACTTCCGTTGCTTGTCGAAAGGAGCCTTATCATACCAGTGAAGTTTGTACCAAGAAAACCTCCTTATCCGAAGGATTACAACAGTCGTGTCTAGTGCGACTACCACATAGGCGATTCGAGTCATCACACTGAAAATTGTAGGGCCCTGAAGGATAGAGTTCGAGATCTTATCAGAAGGGGGATTTTGGGTTTCGAAGACAGACAACCCCGATTCTGCAGCCAGCCAGCCGTTGCCCGAGAGGCAAAGTCGAAGGAGGGTCAATACCTAGCCCAAGGTTCGGGTAACACAGAAGTGGGTCACTCAAGCGGGATAAAGTTAAGAGTCAAGAATAAAAGCGTCTCAGAAGATGAACTTGCACGCAAGTGCGGCCAGCTCGAGCATGAGAGGCCCGATCTGAGCATGAAATTAAAGAATGTACAAGACGAGTACTAGAAGCTGCACTTTGAATTCAAGAGTTTCGGTCTGGGTGACACCGTGGAAGAGTGGGTCAATGGTATGATTCAACTGAGAAACGGTTCAGAACGCTGGAAGCAGAAAGGTAAGAATAGTAAGAATAAAGTCAGATCATTATCACAGAAGCTGGAAGAAGCTGAAGGCCAACGCGACATTCTCCAAAGTGAGTTGGAAAGCAGTCTGGCCATGAAAGATATCCTGAAATCAAGTCTGCAGCAGGAAAGGAATGAATCACAAGCCTTTCAAATGGAAAACGCAGCATTCAAAGAACAGATAGCGAGGCTCGAGACTGCTTTACGTACCAGTGAGATCCGTGTTGGGGCAATGACCGTTCAGCTACAAAAGGCCGAGCAAACAATAAGGGAGAAAGACCGGGACATGAAGATGGTTACGACTCAAGCCCGACAAGTAGCTCAACAGGTAGCAGATTTAGCCGATGCAGCAGCACCAATAAGCCAGAATATGGATCCAGCATTGGACCGCGAAGGAAAGCTGACAGGACTGTTGAATGAGGTCAAGACATTAGGCGCCAGGGCTCACCGCTATCTGTAAAACCCTAATACCGGATGTAATGAAACCTTATGGCCTGAATGAAAGATGTCCTATAGGGACAAATCACTTTCAAAATCGATGCTTTATTGCATTCATGCATTTGCATCACGTCCTTTGCATTGTTTAATAATTTTATCATCGCATGGCACTTCATCATTTAACACTTGGAGTTCGATGGCAGAATTAGTTGGAAAATGGAACGAACCGAAGAGTCAAGGCTTGACCAGCTAGAAGAAAAAATCGAGAAAGAGCTTAAGAAGAAAGGAAAGATAAATGTTTTCAATACGAGGGAACTCTGCCTAGTCCCTGATTTGGTCATTCCTCCGGATTTCAAGGTTCCCGAATTTGCGCAATATGACGGAACCAGCTGCCCGAAGATTCACTTAACCATGTTTTGTAGAAAAATGGAAGGATACATGAAGAACGAAGAATTGTTGATCCACCATTTCCATAATAGCCTGACGGGACCAGCAGCAGTGTGGTATAACCGTTTGAATAGAAAACAAGTTAGGTCATAGGGTGAACTCGCTAATGCCTTCTTGGGTCAATACAAATATGCTTTAGATTTAGCACCTTGTCGTCAGTTTCTTCAGAATGAGAAAATGAGACCAAGTGAAAGCTTCAGGGAATATGCACTAAGGTGGCGATGTTTGGCGACCCAAGTCCAACCTCCTATAGTGGAAGAAGAGTTGACTCCCCTATTCCATGCAACGCTTCCCTCTCCCTTCTTTGATGTGATGTTGGAGAAATCGAGAAACGGATTCGAAGATTTCATGACGATTGGAGAGACGATAGAATATGCAATCAAAGAAGGAAAATTGGGTCTAAAGTCTAAGGACCGAATCGAAGATAAGATAGATAAGGATGGAGAGGTAAATGAGTGTCATCTCCAGGGTTCGCGTGGCCGTAAAAGAATGAGACAGACTGATAAATTTGGGTCATCAAGGAAAATTCCTCGGACGAGCGCAAATTTGGAAGTATTTGGAACATCTATCTCAGACATTTGGCCTCATCTGGTAGGGGGTCACTATCTTGTTCCTAGGCCGATGAAGATTGCACCTGATCCGTATGCCCGTAGTTTTGACTCGAGTAGCACATGCGAATTCCATATAGGGGCACCAGGGCATCCCACCAGAAAATGTAGACCTTTATTGGAGGAAATCAAGAAGTTGGTCAGTGATGGAACCCTGACACAAGAGCTGATCAAGCAGTGGAAGACCAAGGATGAGGGGCAAGTCTACATAGTGCTGAAGAAGCCAGAGATGTCTCTACGTTAAAATACCTTCCTGAAGTAATACAAGGAATCAACTCTATGTGGCCCCCATGTGGTAAAGATCTTTTGTGATAGGGCATGTTTGTTGATTTTTATTCCAATAAAGAACACATTTCGCTTAACATATAATGTTTTTGAAAGCACATAGATATTTTCTCGACGTTGTAGGATACTGGATATCAATTGCAAGATGTGACATTAGATAGATGTCGTGACAACGATGATGTGTGATCTTCCCCACCGGACTCTGGTCAGCAAAGCGAGATTATTACTCTTTCGATGATGTTCAAGGACGAAAAAGCTCTAAATGTCAACCATGTAGAGTTACTTGAAATTGAAACTCTAGGCATAATCTTCCAGGTAGTAAAGAAATAAAAATAAGAATTAAAAAGGGGGTGAATTGAAGAAAAAGAGAAGAAAGAAAAAGAAAGAAATGAAAAATAAAGAAGGAGAAAATAATAATAAAAAAGTACTCCTACGTTCGAAACCTGGTAATAGGCTTGTTCGGATAAGAGTATGAGAATTTTGGGGCACTCCGCTGAAGCGATAAGGTGGAGATACATCATCCAATTCAAGAAACCTTAGCTTCATGAGTGATGGTAATATTTTCAAATCGTGACTATGCCAAGTAACTTGGGGCAGTGTTGTTTGCTCCATCGTTGTCCTCAAGACAAAGGACTGTGACGAATTGATTTCCTCATATAATGATAAAAGGAAAAAAGAAATAAAAAAGGAAAAAACAAAAAAGGAAGAGAAATATGAAAAAGAAGAAAATAAGAAAAAGAGAGAGAAAAAATGAAGAAAAATGAAAAAAAGAAAGAGAAAGAAAGAAAAAGGAAAGAGAGAAAATAGACGATATCATAGGAAAAATTAAGACTCGCACCACCCAGAACTCTATTCCTAGAGTAATATTTCTGCGCTCGAGTGGTTATACAAGCCCACCCTTTTCGGGGGCGGAGCAGATAATGAGAATTGAGAAAGAATAGTGCTCTGCAGCAATGCGATAATCATGAGGATGAACCGAGTCACCAGGGAAGACTTCACATCCTTGAATTACTGAGTGGTTGAATCTAAGCCGCTCTTGCACTTGATATCCAGAGCTCCTATGTTGTGTTTTCAAGATCATGTATGTTAATCTAAATGATACCCTTCAGTGGAACACCAATCAACAAATTGACAAGTTAAAGCAACAAAGATTTCCATGTATTACTTCAGGGGTAAGATCCAAAACACAAGGTTGCGGATACTATTGGAGCCCCTAACCAGAAACGATCCCACAATGCATATAATAAAAATGATGACAGAAGTATAGGTGTCAGATAGCTCAAGAACAAGAAGTGGATTCCAGCCATGATGCCTTGTTTGGTTCAAGAAAATGAAGGACGAAACATGACAAGAATGAGCTTACAAAGTGAGGGGACGGTAAAAAGTAAACAATGAGTCTCCAAAGAATTAAAGCACAGAGATCGATGAATGGTGCCCGTCAAGAGGCAACAAGAAGATTGAGGTTAAGAAGCATTTTGCTCACCCCGATGACGAAACTAACAAATACTTAGAATGTTGGGTCAAAAGAACTAGAGGTAGCCGAGCACGATCGAATGGGGCAATGCAGAATAGAAAGAATAGTAAGAATCTCTGCACACACATGATATAGTGTTTGTTGGTGAAGCAGGCAGAGACCCCGAAGAAGAAAGGCGGGTGCTCGTGCAAAAGAACAAGAGCGGGTGCTCATTGAACAAAATTTGACAAAAATGAAGATCAAAACTGAGCATACCGCAAAAGGAAAGAAAATAGAGAAATCCGAAGAATGACTTTTTAGGACATAAGATTTTAAAACAAGACTAACAATAAAAAGAAAAAGAAAAGAGAGTGAGAGAAAATGAGAATAAAAAAAGGAAAAAAAGAAACAAGGAAAAGATAAGAAGAAGAAGAAGAAAGCACGACATTGCATGCATCATATAGATAGGGGCATGTCAATTTTGCTTGTTCCTAAACAGGAATTTGAAGAATTATCGAAGAATTTACCAAAGTCCTGAAAGAACGGTAGCCATAGTGGCGTGAGACCCAGATGTTAAATCCTTCGGGTCATCGGTAAGTCATTCGGGCACGATGTTAAGTCCTTCGGGCCACCAATAAGTCTTTCGAGCATGGTGATAAGTCCTTCGGGCCATTAGTAAGTCCTTCGGGCATGATACGGTAGCATGAGTAGCGTGAGTCCTGAAAGAACAGCAGCCATAGCGGCGTGAGACCCAGATGTTAAATCCTCTGGGTCATCAGTAAGTTCTTCGGGCACGATGTTAAGTCCTTCGGGCCATCAATAAGTCTTTCGAGCGTGGTGATAAGTCCTTCAGGCCATCAGTAAGTCCTTCGGGCATGATGCGGCAGCATGAGTAACGTGAGTCCCGAAAGAACGGTAGCCATAGCGGCGTGAGACCCAGATGTTAAATCCTTCAGGTCATCGGTAAGTCATTCGGGCATGATGTTAAGTCTTTCGGGCCACCAATAAGTCTTTCGAGCGTGGTGATAAGTCATTCGGGCCATCAGTAAGTCCTTCGGGCATGATGCGGCAGTATGAGTAGCGTGAGTCCCGAAAGAACGACAGCCATAGCGGCGTGAAACCCAGATGTTAAATCCTTCGGGTCATCGGTAAGTCCTTCGGGCACGATGTTAAGTCCTTCGGGCCACCAATAAGTCTTTCGAGCGTGGTGATAAGTCATTCGGGCCATCAGTAAGTCCTTCAGGCATGATGCGGCAGCATGAGTAGCGTGAGTCCCGAAAGAATGACAGCCATAGCGGCGTGAGACCCAGATGTTAAATCCTTCAGGTCATCGGTAAGTCCTTCGGGCACGATGTTAAGTCATTCGGACCACCAATAAGTCTTTCGACCTTGGTGATAAGTCTTTTGGGCCATCAGTAAGTCCTTCGGGCATGATGCGACAGCATGAATAGCATGAGTCCCGAAGGAACGACAGCCATAGCGGCGTGAGGCCCAGATGTTAAATCCTTCGGGTCATCGGTAAGTCCTTCAGGCACGATGTTAAGTCCTTCGGGCCATCAGTAAGTCTTTCGAGCATGATGATAAGTCATTCGGGCCATCAATAAGTCCTTCGGGCATGATGCGACAGCCTTAGTAGCGTAGGTCCAAAAATGGTAACAGCCTCGTAAAAAAAAGAGAAAAAAGGAAAAAGAACCAAAGGTGAAGAAGTTCTATACAGGAAGAACTTACGAGCCTGAAGATTCGGCCGAGGAAAAACGAAGAGTTCCAGAAGAACACGTGATTCTGAAGTCGTGAACAGGGAAGTCGGATAAAAATGAGAGCTTTCGGTCTTTGCTTTGTTCTCGTTTCACAAGAACAAGAAAAGAGGGGCAACTGTAATCACTCATTTTTATCCGGTTTGTAAATATTGTTAATATATTAGCGTAATAATTAATGAGGTATTATTATTGCACGTATACATGTTATATTATATGATTACTATATATGTGATTAATGTGTACAAAATGTGTGTAATATATGTAAGCGCATACGTATTATACATACTATGTGTGGTGTATGTGTGTCACATGTCACGTACGTTTTAATAGTTTATATATGTACTAGGGGGTATTTGGTTATACTTATTTTGTGTGTATAAGATGCATGTATGCGTGTGGTTGGGTGTATGTGATATATGTGGTTGGCATGTGCATGTACTATGTATGTTTGTAGTATGTATAATGTTTGTATACTTACATTAATTAAGTGTGAGAGCAAATATATGTATATGTGTGTTCGAATGTTATATGGTATATGTTAATTTGCATGTATGGTTATATGTACATAAATTATATATGTGTATATGTTATTATTATCGTATTATTATTATTATTGTTGGACTAATGTAAAATGAAATCCAAAACATAAAACCCAAATATTATAATAACAGTCCAAGTCCATATTATTACAAAATATATATATATATGTAATTTACAAGGCCCATTTTCGGCCAGCCCAATCCCATCTAATTAACCCTAAAACCCTATATGATATCTAATATCATATTTTTCTTTGCAGCAGCTGAAGGAGGGCCATTGGATCAAATCCAAATCCAACGGCCACGATCAACCCGAGATAAGCCATCCAGCGTGCGTGAAACACACCTCCAGGCTGTTCGACTTCTCACTCACGCGTGCAACGCACGCGCGAGACCGTTCGATCCCCCTCTGCCACGTGTCGAGATCAGATGCAGCTTTGCTCATCCCAAGGCCGGATCTAAGCAGTTCATTCCCCATGCAATCACAACCGTTGAATCAGATCTGATCCAATGGCCGTGAGTAAATCTGGCCGAAGACGATGCTGCCATACGCTCCATACCGGCACCACTCCGCCGTACCAACCACCGTGCTCAGAATTTCACCAGAAAAACACTGAAAATAAAGACCATGTCAGTGACCAAATCGCATAAAATATGTATTTTATGTCATATCTTCTACCAAATAGAAAGCAGAATATATATGTATCAAAAATTTGTAAAGATGGGGTTTTTCATATTCTAGAGAAATACAAAAAAAAAGAAAAAGAAAGAGGCTAAGAGTTTCTAGCGGTAATGATCGAACTTTCTTTTTACAATGCATGCATTATTTTCATCAAAAAAAGAGGGGAACAATAAACCAACAAGGTACTTACCCCGACCGTCGATCCTTCTTCGCATCGGTGATAATCCCACTCCTAGGGTGAATCGGTCGAGAGGAGAGATGTCGGGGTTGTGAAAATGAGGTTTTTTTCTTTCAAGGGCTTCGGGTTTTTCAGATCTAGGCAAATCTGAGTGTTTTCCCTAAAGTCTAAGCGTATACTCGGGTTTTAGAGAGAGGAGAGAGTTTTTTGAAACTGGTTTGGGTTCCGCCACCGCCGGAGACGACATCGGAAATGAAATGGGTGAACGGCGATGTCGAGTGTTGAGAGAAAAGGAGGGAGGCTGAGTTTTTTTAGGTTTAGGTTTAATATTTTACCGGTTAAAAAACAAATAATAACCCTTGGATAGTTAAACGGTCTAATTACATGATGGGTCCTTTTCGTTTTTCCCGCTTTTACATTCGGTCCTGGGATAATTGCATTTTCAATCCCTGTTCTCTGTTACCGCATGCTTTTGCATCCTTTTTTTTTATTTCAAATCAGCATCTCCATTTCACTTTCATTCGATTCAATCCCGAAATTAAATTGGATCAGTTTTTAAATGGCATAAATACCTTCGAAGTCCTTCCGCGTTTCTGTTTCTTGCACTTCGAGCTTGCCCCTTGGTTTATTTGCACCCCTAGTCCCCGCATGTTTATTCCATATTATAATTATGTCCTAAATTATGCTCTTTTCTTCTTTTGTTTTGAGTATCTGGTTCTCTTTTTATTCAATTTCAGTCCTTTATTTTATGTCAAATAATTGTGGTTATTTGTTTATTATTAGGTTTTATGGTACAGTAATTTTGCTCTCAATGTTTTTATCTATGTTCTTGTATCATATTTATCTAGGTTTTTATGTAATAGGTGTTTATCATGTGCTTTAGCGTTTAAGTTATTTCGTTCGTATTATGTACATATCTATTTTATATGTTACGTCTAGCTTCGTTTGAACACCTTGTTTATATATCTCTTCATGTGTTTTATGTATGTTGGTTGGCATGTTATGTGTCTTTATTTGTATTTTTTATAATGTATGTATTATTACGCATTATGTATCTCGTAGTTTATTTGTTCATGCCATATACTTTTCTTTAGTAGGTGATCATGTTTAGCGTATTTATTTATCATGTAGATTCGAATTCTAACACGTTTATCTGTGTTTTGTATTCTGGGTTACATATTAAAAATGGGTAAATTTTTTGTTACATATTAATATCATGACGTGTCATAATTTATGCATGTAAAGTGTACCTCATGATAAGGGTTTTAGTGTATTTTTGTGGTATTGTTGATTTGTTAATTTCGTACCCTTTTTAGGTTTATGCCATGCATGTTATAGTTGTGGTTCATTTTAATGTGTTTAAGCATGTTAAGACTAATTAGTCTAATTTTGGAAGCAAGCATTTTCTTGTTCATATTTTGTTTTATTTTGCTTTTATCATCATGAGATGTTATGTTCATGCATTGTAATTATTTTTGTTTTATATTATAGTATTTGGGTTTTAATGCCATGTCAATATGAATGTTTGTTTATGTTTTTTTATGTTTTCTAAGATCGCATAATGGTATAAAATTGTCAATGCGGTGCCCTTTTATCCGAGCGTAAACGGGGCCAGTATCAGGCGTAGTGATAGTGGTTGGGCGTTTACTCTCGGATCATGGGGCCCTTAAAATTTACTCGCAATTATAACCGAATTTTAAACTAATCGTCACTTTAATCAGGAAAGTCTAATATTAATGAAGCGGTAATTATTAAAGTACCAATTTTGGGCGGTGTGGGGGTGCTAATCCTTCCCCATCCGTAACTGACTCCGAACCCAACAGTTTTTTAAATCTCTGGTTTTATGGTGTCCGGCCTACCTAAGTGGCCGGTGGCGACTCCAATTTTTAATAAAATGCGTTTTTTTAAAAACCTCACGGAATAAACGTTTTATATCCGAAAAATCACAAACACTTCGAAAACCTCGTTTTTTTAGCGAAATAGGGACATCGCTGCGCGGTTATATTTACAGTCATGTTAGGTTTTATTGTGGTTGTGGACATCATAGATATTATTTCAATCACTGGGAGTATTGCGGTTGTGATTTTTTTAATAATATACAATATTGTGGACATAACAATTGCAAGTATCGTGTTTTCAAATTTTGCCGCTATCGCCATGTAAGGTTCGTTGTTGCGATTACATACTGCTATTTAAATCTATGTCCCTAATAACAAGTATAAAAAAAACCAGACCCTTAACAACAAATATAATTAAAAAATAATTACAAACATATAACTTCCCTGAACGGTGGGCCCTGGGCGGGTGCCCTTGTTGCCCTTGCCCAGAGTCGGGCCTGCCTATACAAATTGGTATAATTAGAGATGGGCCTAAAGAGGGCTGGAGGAGGCGATCGCCCCCTAAAAATTTAAAATTCCTATATAATTTAGAAAATTTCTAAATAATTTTTTATGTATTTCCTATTGCAAATCTGTTTTCGCCCCCTAAAACTTTATAAGTTCGGCCACCCTAAATTTTTTATAAAGTTCTACGTCCGTCACTGAGTATAACTATAAATTTTAGTTCAGGTCTTTATTTTTATTAATCATTTATTCCGTCAATAAAGCTGCAACCGTAGTAGTTAGGATTATGCAAGTTTTATGATTTAAGGTTTAGAGTTTAAGAGTCTAGGGTTAAATTATTTTTAATTAAAGGTCAAATTGAAATAATATGTAAATAATGGTGGTTAAATTTATTATTTCTTTCTAATTTGGACTAAATTGTTTGAATGCGCAAAAATAAAGGACTAAATGTGTTATTACACAAAATATTTTAACAGTCACGTCACTTTTTTAACGGTTGTTAACGGGTCAATGGCCAAATTGAAGTAAAACTAAAAGATTAATGATGACATTAAAGCAATTGGAAATTTAGTTACTAAATTAAATAATTGATCAAAATTTAGGGATCATTTGTGAATTTTACCCCCAACAAATTATAACAAATGTAAGTAACAACGCCAAGTGTCACTTCATCATCGTTGCTTTATTTTAATGGCAAAATAATAAAAGATGACTCCAATGTTTGAATATTTTGTCATTTGGTCTATTTTTTTCGGAGCAAACAAGCTTTAACGTTTTAATTTGGTCCAAATATGCCTCTATTGAATGAAAATTGTCTGTCAACTGACGGTCAACGGCTGATGTTGACTAGACTTATCACGTGTTAAGATCTACTGACGTATTAACATCATATTCGCCATGTGTTATCATCTATTTCGGCCACGTGCCAGCATGATAGTCAGTCACGTGTCATCATAAAAAAATGGTATAACAAAATATTTTTTTAAAATCTGATGTGACATAGTAAATTTTAACGCATGACAAGTCCAGTTAAAATTAACTGTTAACTATAGGTATTTTTTTAAAAGCTTAAACATTAAAAGTTGTTTGCTCCAAAAAAAAAAAAATAGGGGCCAAATGACAAAACATACGCATTTTTTTTTTATCATTTTGCCTATTTTAATTGTGTGCGAGAGAATTGAGATAAGAAGAATTGAATTCCCTCCCTTTTGATTTCTCTCTCCCACGTTCCACTTATCAACATGGATGGATAATCCGATTCCGATTCCAGTTGTCTGTTTTCTATTGTTCATATTTGCTTTTCCCCAAACAAAGGAATTAGTATTTCAATTTTAATTGTTGGCTGTCTCTCCTCATCGTTGTTTCAGTTGGGTATCCGCACATTTCCAATATTTTTCCTCATAGGATTCAGATTCCCAGCTTTTCTCAATTTCCACTCAACTTCTTTGCCCTCTCTCCTCCTCCGTATGCCTATTTAGTTCCACCATGAGAATTCCCAAGAAGCCCGTTGCTTTTTGCCTCTCCATCTTCTCCCCTGACTTTCCCTCTCCTTGTTCCTCCCGTATTCTTCACTTCCCCTCTGGATTTCCCGCCAAAATTAAACCCATCTACGCTGCAGGTTACTAGCTCATCTTTACTCTCTCTTTTTGTTATTATTACTTTTAATTTGTTCGTGTTGTTGCATTTATCATTTGCATTTTGGAGTTGTTTCCCCCTTGGTCTGGTTGTTGTGATTGAGGTTAGGGAAGTTGTTTGTTTGGTGTAAACTTTGGGGAATAGAATGAAGCTAATTTAGTTGGAATTGGATTAGTTTTGATTGAGAAAATTGTATTTTTAGGTGTTACTTGGGCATATGTTGGAAGATTCTTAGGCTTGGAACTTAACGTGGTGCGCTGTTTGGTCTTTTGATTTGACTTCTGAGTTCTGAGGTAAGATGTCAAGGTTTTTGCCTAATTGTCTCTAGGAAATCTTGCTGTTTGTTTTCCTTAATTATTGACTTTCTTTTTTCCTTTACACGAGAAGGAAATAATATATATTTTTTAAAATTTGTTATAAGATTGAGTAGTCAGAAAGAAAAAGTCTATCATATGGCACTCAAGTTCGTACTAATTTGTTCAGTGTAATGCATTATGCTATGTGCAACCAATTAATATAAGTAATCCGACTGGTTGTATAATTTAATTCTTGCATTCTCATAATAATCTAGCAAAATGTTAAAGGTGACATGAGCTTTGAGTTGTGAATATGCCGCTGATTTTAATAATTAGGCTTTATGTTTATCATTAAAAGCAGAGTTATGTCCGTTCTACTTGTGCACTGTGAGTAATATTCTTTCTTTCTAGGACATGATTCTGTGGTTGGCATGAGATAAGTGTTAATGGATCAGGAATTGAACTTGAGATTTTTTTTACCATTAATGCTAACCCCCTTTTCTCCCTGCTAATCTATTCAGGGTTTAATCATTCAAACTCTCACTATTCAAAGGACCATAGTGCTGGGACCATGTTAGGTGAAAAAGCCTCACAATCTTATCTCATGGCCAACAGCAACGGTGGTGAGGAACCACATGTATGGTCGTCACATGAAGGCAGGTGTAAAATTGATATAGGAAAACAAATTTTCTGCAACAGGTCTCTGAATATGAGGAATATTGTTGCTGTTGGCTTTGATATGGATTATACCTTAGCTCAGTACAAACCTGAGACTTTTGAGTCTCTTGCCTATGAAGGCACAATCAGAAAATTAGTATATGATTTGGGCTACCCTCAAGAGGTTTGTCGACTTTCTACAAAATTGTAAATCCATATGGGAATGATGTTGCCAAACTTTGAGTGATGTGTAGAGCCATGTTGATAGTGATAAAATTTCATGCAGTTACTAGCTTGGAAATTTGATCCAAAGTACATGGTTAGAGGCTTGGTTCTAGACAAAAAGAGAGGCAACATTTTAAAGGTTGACCCGTTTCTTTTCCACTACTGTTCTTCCTAGCCAGCTTGACTAAATATTTGCCTGTCGCTCTCTGACTATCTTTGTCATCAACCGTGATTAAGTATGGTTTATGTCATGTAATGGTTGTGTCTTTTTAACAGATGGATCGACATAAGTATGTTAAAGTAGCATACCATGGGTTCAGAGAGTTGTCCAAGGAAGATAAAGTTGGCACCTATGGGAATACACTCATTCGAGATTCTTTTGATGAGCCAGATTATGCCCTTATTGATACACTTTTTTCACTAGCTGAAGCATACTTGTTTGCTCAACTTGTTGACTTTAAGGACAATAATCCTGGGAAAGTTCCGGAGGGAGCTGAGTAAGAAATTCAACTACTGCTTCTTCAATAATTTTGTAACTCTTTTAGAAACCCAAATAGTGTTTAGAGTCGCAATCAATTGGGTTTCCATTTGTTTGACAATTGCCATAAGTGCAACAGAAAGTTACTACATGCTACTAGAAGCTTTTAGCAAGATCATATTAAGTTAGAAAGTAGCACGTCTTGGTTGGAATTTTTTATATAGTTGCTGAACAGTACAAAAACAAGCTCTGTGGATTGATTCTCAATTATAAAATAAAGGGGGAACTGTTAGGTACTTAAATCCTGATTCCTTTTATCAAGTTTTTATATTGAGCAATGCCTACTATAAATGATGCTTTCAGTTATGTCCGCATGTACAAAGATGTTCGTGCTGCTGTTGATTTGTGCCACCGGGATGGAACTTTAAAGCAAATGGTTGCAAAGGATCCTAAAAGGTAAGTTAGACTGAGATAATTTTTATAATTTTAGATTATGACTAAATTTAAGAATGGTTGTCAATCACTATTCAATTTAAAGGAACTGGCAAAATGGAGCTGATATTTATTTGTTTGAACATATTCTAATAATGCATTTTTTGGACCCTTTTTTTATCTATTTTGTTATCCCTTTCATTGCCAGGTATATCAATGAGGATAACTTTATAGTACCTATGTTCAAAATGCTAAGGGATTCTGGCCGTTCAACATTCTTGGTGACAAATAGGTATGTATCTCTAGCTGATTTCAAATCTTAATTGTTTAGGCATGAAGAGTGTTATGGGTTTCAATGCAAATTTTTTTGTCTTTTTTTTCTTCAAAGAGAATTTGCCCAAAGCTGGAAGTTTTGGCATGCATGCTATATATGGTTTCACTTTTCTAGTTGGTAGTTCTCGAGGTTTTTTGTATTTTAGTAGGACATGTGTATATATGCATCTTTATGTTATCATATCTGACTTCCATTTTCTAAAGGTTGTTTGAACAATCAGTTAATAATTGACATCTCTTGCAGTTTATGGGACTACACAAATATTGTAATGAACTTTCTCTGTGCGTCCCGTACATTGAATGGTAGTTTGACTTGCAATTTTGATTGGCTCCAATATTTTGATGTTGTCATCACTGGCAGGTTTAGTTTCATCCAAGCTCAACAGACTAGTAATAGTTTTATTCTTTCTTTTTATTAATATCTGTAACAAATGTTATCTGCTTTTATCCATTGATTTCTGACATTAAAGATGAAAGTAACCTTGCAGCGCAAAACCTGGCTTCTTCCATGAAGACAACCGTGCCAATATTTTTGAGGTTGAACCTAAGTCTGGAATGCTTCTCAATACTGATAATGGAACTCCTATGGCCCAGGTTGGGTAAAGTATGCTATTTTCATTCTGTATTCACTCAATAGTACGACTTTGTCTTACGGTAATTTGATGATTTAAACATATCTTTGGATTAAAGGTGGGAAATACATCACCAAATCTTTTATCAAAGGGATTAAACAAAAGTTGCCGAGTCTTCCAGGTATTCTGAATATCTAGCATTGGATATTGAATGATTTATCTTGTAGTCATGTCAGAGGTAGAATTAGATATTATGAGATTATAACCAACACTCTATTTGAACTTGTTAGGGTGGCAATGTGGCGCATCTACAGAAGTTGCTTTCTATAGAGTCAAGTTCGCAGGTGATTCTTTTTTGATGTGGTGAATCATAAATGACTTGTGGTCTTCATAAATTGTTTTATTTAGATCATCCTTGTCTTTGGCTTGTTGAATTCCATAGTAAATGCTCTACATAATTTGGTCCCTAAGTCCATCTTGGAGGCCTTTGTTTTGATGTTTTTCTTTCAAAATCTGATTAGTTGCATGCTTCTATTAGGTTCTTTACGTTGGTGACCATATCTACGGAGATATTTTGCGCAGCAAGAAGGTTCTAGGTATGAATTACATATTTATTTTTCATCACCTTTCTGTTTTCTGTAGCATTTAAATAGGTCATTGTTGTCTAACATAGCATTTAAAGATCATTGTAGTAATTCAATGTATGTTAAGTGGAAACTTTGGGCTCAAATCTGGATAATATTTCCCTTGCTTGCAATGAGATGTTCTCTCAATATTGGCCTTAAAGAGATACACTTAATATCCATTATAACATAGAATTAAATAAATAACACAGTTAATTAATAGAGCTTAAATAGAATTATCACTTTAATTAATTAGAATGACCAACTTAATTAGTGAATATTATATGAAATTTAAAGGTTCTGAGAGTGATGGTATTCAAGCAATTGGTACTGTCTCATAAAGGCCTTTAAATTTAATAATATTCATAGTCTAAAATAATTTAATTAATTAGAGCCTTTTTAAGTTATAACTTAAAATAAACAAGAAAATAATAAAACATGCATTAAAACCTTTTATGTTGGAAATATATTTTTAGAATATGAATAAGGGTGCTTCGTAACAGGGCATTTTTAATCTCATACTCGGTTAAAAATATGTTTCCTTATAAAAGAATATCTTCATTTAGAATTTAAATCAGTTAATAATTAAGGGTTAAATAAAATTCGAATTATTATTTCCAAAATGCCACGTAAAGTTAAAATGTACCGATAATGGGCGTTTGTGGGGGGTGCTAATCCTTCTTCATACGTAACTGACTCCCAAACCCAAATTTTTAAAGAATGAATCTCTGGTTGTTTTATGGTGTTCGGTTTACCAAAGTGACTGGTGGTGACTCCAAAATATTTTTAAGATTAAATAAAGGAAAAAAATCCAATTTAGCATGAAAAACCTAATTTTCAAGATTAAATAAATAAATGTTAAACCCCCTAATTTTCAAACCTTAGTCGTCGAGTTATTTTTATACCCGGTTAAAAAATGGTCACGAAAGCTTGACGACTCCGCTGGAGATATACTGAGAGTCAGGCCTAACTAATTAATTTTACGTGGCAATTTGGCATTTTAGCTTGAATTTAATTTTTTTAATAATTATTGGATGGATTCTAAAAAGAATGGAGGTAGATTTTTCTTTGTGTGATATAAATTGTCATTCATGCATAAGCCTTCTACTCGGGCTTTCACCCTTAAGTGGGAGTGAGACATTATCCTACGTTGAGTTATCCAGCTCCGTGACCGAATTTTTGTCTTTCTTTCTGTATACTAACCTTATACACCGTGAGGTTGTGCCTCCACTATAAAGGGTCGTATACTCTCGAATCATTGTCTTGCTGTAGTAGTAGATATCAACGACAGTTCGGATACCCAGAGTCTAGAACAAAAATCGCATACTGTAATTTAGAAGCCTACCCCACTAGAGCCAAACAGGGACCTAGGATAGGGTGATGCTGATTTAAATACACTTCTCTGGTTGTTCTCTTTGCTCAATATAACATGCCCTGCTATATTTAATTCATTTATTTGCTTTTCTATTCCACGGTCGTATTCAAATTTGTTGTCTTACCTCGTGTAGAGTCACTTGTTGATGGCAGTGCCTCGAAGTTCATAAGTCTTTTCATGGCATAGTTTTGAAACACAAGAGTAAGTGATCTCATCAGAACTAGACATTTATGTTTTGAGAACAAAGAACCCCGATTTGCTAGAAGAATTGAGATAAAAGAGAAATTACAGAGTCTACAACAAGCTTTTATGGGTGATCTACTACAGTTTGGGGTCAACTAGAATCAGAGTAATGTTTTGACATATATCCCTTCAATGTTTCCTTTATAATATCCCAAAGTCAGATGCTCAAGATGCTCTTGTCAGTGGAAAATCAAAGACTAAATTGGAACTCACTCATGTTTCCTATCGTGAGTTGTACTTCAAATTGCTCGAAGCTTCACCGCATTATTTGAAACTTTCAAAGCCCTGTCATCCAAGTTGTCACAAAATTTGTGAGTATCATAGTGGAGTTCATGATCATGACATTAAAGACTGTTACACTTTCAAGCAACAAGTTCAAAACCTTTTGAATCAGGAGATTTTGAAAGTCGACATTGAAGGTCAGTCTATTAAGATTTGTAACCCAAGAGGTGATCACCTGATCAGAGCCAATGCAACTGGATTGCCTAAAAATCAAGTGCTAAAAGGCATCAAGAAAATAAAGAGAAAGAAAAGCAAGGTGAAACGAATTGAGAATCATTAGCCGTCAAAGAAGAAACCTCGAATATGCGTGCCCATTAAAAGCTTCAACATATTTAGCCAACATTATGAAAAATAGAGTTCACCCAGAAGTCGACCAAAAGATGTTGTTAACTTTTACATACAAATGATTGAACATCCTACGGAAAAGAGCAAGCAACGAGGAAACTCTTAGGAAGGATAATCTTAATTCAAGATTCGATGAGAACATCATAACATAAGCATGTCTTTGCGCTATCAATGGAAAACTAAAGAATGGTCACCAAAATTTTCCTTGAATAAAGATTGATAATTAGAACACGGGAGATCTGTCTGCAGTTTTAGGACCGTTACAGAGTAGTACTCTGAACCATCCCAATCGCTTTTGCCCGCGAGCATTGGGTTCATCGTAAGGGACGCTATTTCAGTTTATTTGTTTACGATGCTTGCTTCCTACAAAAATTTTCTCAAATGGCAAACATTTTACATTCTTTGATTCTTTTAATGTTTCATTTATTCTTTGTTATGGGTTAATTTTTGTTTTCCCATACATATATGTATATATCTTCATTATCATTTTCTAGCATGTGCTTGAATATTAGCTGCAAGAGTGACCAAGAATCGAATTCAGAGATCAATTTCGAAATGTGATTCTCTTATAAGTTACTTAGGCCAATGGGAAGACATTAATGAGTGTTCAGGAATCACAGGAAAATCTCAAGTACAAATTTTGAGTGAATTTTCCTCTCAGGCATTGTTGACTAAGGTCTTTGAATAAAGTGATAACCTAAAACATCTACCACTTGAATATAGCTTTTCTTCGAAGATATCCGTATATGGGAGGACATTTGGCATTCCTTCATCTCCCTTCACAAAGAAAGAAAATAAGAAAAATATCACTTAATGTCCCATTTGAGCCTAATGATTTTCTTTCGATTCAACCCAAACCAAGATCACCCCCACACTAGGGCAAAGAGGATGAAAGTTTGTTTGCAAATGAAAAATGTGTGGTTTTGATCATGCTATGATGGCAATGCCTTGTGAATTAGGGGCAAGAAAAAAGTGAATGTTTTGAGTACAAGAGCAAGAAAGGCAAGTTTGAATGAAGACAAATATTCAAAATAAAATCAAAAAAGAAAAAAAGGGAAAAAAGAAAAGAAACAGAAAAAGAGGAAAAAAGTGGAAAGTTTGTGATCAAAAGGTCAACTAAATCAAGTTGAAAATTATTGATATAAAAGTTGAAGTAATTGAAAGAGAGAGCGCTAAATTGAGAAAGTGCAAGAAAAAGCAAGCGACACATGTAAGATCTTCCATTCGAATGAATCTCTATATGAAAGAGTCACAAAGGATTGATCATATTTGAATTCGAGGAAAAGAAATGAACTTTAGGGTGAAAACTCAGAAATAGGCAGTCTAGAGCGACCCACAGAAAAAAAAGAGAAAATAAGAGAAGAGAAGAGAAGAGAAGAAAAGAAAACATATGTAGATTAAGGGGTGCATAAATGAGATTTCGTTTGAAATGAATGATCCTTGGTTTCATCACCCTTAAACACTTATTTGAGTTTATATATCCTTTCTTTCATAGCCGTTTGAGTTTATATATCATTTTTTTCATAGTCGTGAGCTATATCCTACATTACAAGCCTCAAAAGACCATTTTGATCATATACGAGTATTAGAGTAAGGGGAGTTTATCTTTAGAATACATCTCGCTTATTAGGGCTAACCTTTCTTCAAGGTTTTCCAGTATTCTAATGCCTGATTGAGATCATAAAAGAGGGAAGGATTGGGCATGGTGAGTTAGTGAGGAAAAGAGTACCACTTAAATGGGATAGAATTAGGTATATGAGAAATGTTTCTCTCGGAGGTCTAATAAGTTGGAAGGGGTCACATTTGAGTTGATTTTTGCTAATTTGGCTTAAAGGCTATGTTGCACTTGATATTTAAGGGCCTAATTTTGGTTTTATTTTCTCATATGTTTGCCATGACTTATAAAATTGATCCATTTTTTCAAATTTAGTTAAATAATATTTTAAGCCTTTCACTTATTGTTTCAATAAGCATATTGCAGATAAGTCGATTAGATACAAGAAAAGTAAAGGATTTCGTGGGTGTTATTATGATGTATTAATCCTTTAAGTGCAGGTAGAAAAGGAGGTGGCCTCGTTACTTGGTTAATGATGAAAGTATGTCGGGGAAAAGACACAACTCTAAGTGTTAGAAACATTTAAACAAAGCTACAAGAAAGCGACGCAGTCAACTTTGGGGCAAAGAAAGAACATGGACCATCTTTTGGGCAAAAACAGTAGCAAAATCAATTTGTTAAAGGTTCATACTATCAAGGATCAGTATTGCTGAGGTATTGCAAGATATGAAAGCTTTGTGAATGTTAGAGTGAATAAAGATGATAGTTGATTTCAAGACTGGGGCAATGCTACAAAGAACATTACAGAAAAATATGTTGCAAATTCGATGAATAGAGTCCACAAGCTGGATCAATAGAAGTGATGACCCCTTTTGGAACCATGAGAAGAATGTTGCCAAAGAAGCTGGATGAAGACATATCAAGAGTAACTTTACAAGAAAAGAGTCATCAATGCTCGAGTTTTTTCGACGTGGAATGCACGATAAGGTTTGACAAGAGAAAGGTTTATGTGAAGAATCTATGAAAGGCAAGTGCGAGTTCCATCAGAATTGAAATCAGTTTTGTTTGGAACAAAAGGAAAACATCATTCCAAGAATGAAAAACAAACGAGGTGAAAACCCGCAATGAGACTTCAAAAAAAGAAAAAAAGAAAAAAAAGAAAAAAGGAAAAAAGAAAGAAAAGGAAAAGACGAGGTGAAAACCTAAAAGGGCGCATTGAGAAAAGAGAGAGAAAAAGAAAAAATTGAGGTGAAAACTCAAAAGGGCGCCTTGAGAAAAAAAGAGAAAAAATGAAAACCCGAAATAGCTCTTTGAGAAAAGCAATCTAAAGTGAAAATATGAAAAGGCGCTCTAGAGCAAAAGATGTAGAGATCCTGAAGATTGAACCTGAGTGTGAGATGGTTTACTTTGGCAGCAAAAGAGTTTTTTTTAAATGAAGCAAAGAAAATTTGAGCTTCACTGAACACGAAAGCTCACCAAAGTGGTCCCCAATTGACAACATTCATGCATCATATATAAATAGGCATCCATAAGATAGGAGCATGCTAATTCATACATTCAAAACATTTTTGTATATTTTGGCAGGTGTAATACCCATTTTCTGTTTAGGCTTTAAAACCAAAATATATTATATTACAATCCATAAACCCTTAGAAACCTGCACCCCAAATACTCAACATCAAATCTGATGACCCAATTACATTTAACACATACCCAATGGCCCAATAACCTAATACCCAACATAACCCACCCAATACCCATTAAAAATATAACCTAACCCTAAAAATAAAAAACCTAATAACCCTAGTTGTTTATCTTTCTGTCGCCGCCGCCTTTTAACCTTCCATCTCCTATTCGGTAGTCGTGGCTTGCACGCGCGACACCATTGAACTATAAATTCAATTTATTTTGTGATCTCTTCTTTTTATTTTTGAAATTTTTACAAAAAATTTTAAAACCTATTTTTTGGTTTTTCATATCATGAGCTCTACACCCAAGCTCAGTCCCTTTTAATTGGGAGTGAGAAGCTACGCCTTTGTGAGGTATCGCCTTCGTGCAGGTAGTGGATCGCTTTCGGGATACATCTGTACCTTTCTTTTCATGAGATCTTTATCTCCATGCAGACCTAAGGAAATGTATCCTCCCAAATCGATGTCACAGGGACAGTTCAGGTACCATTACTTTAGAACGTAAACCGCATGTAGTGAACCATAGCAATCTACCTTGTTTAGAGTCATATCGAACATCTGCCCATTTAGAGTCACCTTATGAGTGCATAATAGAGATAGACGATTTTTTTATTTCTTTCAATTATGCTATTTAATTTCAACATTATTTATTACTCCACAATATTTTGATATGAACATTTATGTAAAATAAGTATGTGGGTAGAAAAGCATGTTCGGGTAGGACCCATCTTTTTTTCAACATATGCGGTAGAAAGCATGATTGGGTAGGATTTCTCTTATTCAAATAAAGCATGTCTACTTATAGGTTCTATACCTTTTAAATATTTTGCAATAAATTATTGATTATTTAATCTGTACTAACCTGTTTTGTTTTGTTTTTGCATTGCATTAACATATCATCTTGCATGCATTTATATTACATCATATTGCATAATCATTTCTTGATCGAGCTTCTAATTTTGAGAGAACTACGATCGCAGTGATTTAAGGCCATCCGATCTGGCCGAGTCAGCATTGGTTTTTCACTCGAAACAAGGCTAAAAGAATAGATGGCCGTTTGGAAAAGATTGAAAGAGTGTACGAAGATATAAGGAATGACATGGAGCAAAACTTGGAAAAGGTGCAACAAGAAACTCGCGACCATATCTCACAGTCACATGAGGATCTACTAGCCAAGATAGCTGTGATGTTGGAAGGCAAAGATCCTGAAAGGGGAAAAAGATTAGCCATTGACCTCAGTGCTCTACAAAATTCAGAAAATCCTTTTGACAAGACACATCCGCAAGTGTCTTTTGGTTGAAAAGCAACAAGGTCCTCAGGCCGAATTTTCGTCGCATAAAGGAATTAATAACCTTAGTGAGCACACTGTCCCTGATCCTAAGGAGGTGGCTAAAGTGAAGATCAAACTACCTA
This sequence comes from Hibiscus mutabilis, assembly GCA_019671005.1. Taxonomy (NCBI): domain Eukaryota; kingdom Viridiplantae; phylum Streptophyta; class Magnoliopsida; order Malvales; family Malvaceae; genus Hibiscus; species Hibiscus mutabilis. The sequence continues at coordinate 66,698,178 of CM033716.1, forward strand.
AGCAGTTTGAAGTTTGGTGCCAACAACTTGAGGAAAATTTTAAAATTGTAGAAATGTTAGATGCATTTTGCGAGATTGATGCAAAATTGAGTCTACTCCCTAATCTGGTGTTACCTCTAAATTTCAAAATACCAGAGTTTGAAAAGTTTGATAGAACAATCTCTCTATCTGCTTACCTCACCATGTTCTGCCGAAAGATGACGGGGCATGTTAATAATAACAAGCTTTTAGTTCACTGTTTTCAAGACATTTCAAAAGGGTCTGCTGCCAGGTGGTACAAGCAGCTTAGCCATGACAAGATAAAATCATGGAAGGATATGGCTAAAGCCTTTACAGAGGAGTACAAACATATAACAGACATTGACCCAGATCAAATAATATTGCAAAACATGAAGAAGATGCCCAACGAGAGCTTTAGGCAGTATGTGCAAAGGTGGAGGGACATTATAGTGCAAGTACAACTGCCTCTACTTGAAAAAGAGATAATGGCTACTTTTGTTAAAACGCTAGAAGATCCATTCTTGAAGTATATGTTGGGAAATTCAACTAATAACTTCAAAGACCTTGTGATATCAGGTGAACTCATAGAACAAGCTATCAGACAAGGGAAGATTATAGATTCTAACAGTGCGATCGTTAGAGGAGGAAGTGGATCAGAGGTTCATATAGTGGGGTCTCATCCATCCAATCAACCTTGGTTCTCGCACCAATCAAACTATTCGTACTCACGTCGACCTACGACATTTTAGAAAGTTGTCCATCAAATTCCGGTAACATATACAAAGTTGCTTCTGATGCTTGTTGAGAAAAACTTGTTAGCGCTGGTTCAGTCTAAACCAAAAGAGCCTCCTTACCCAGAAGGCTATGATGTTCATGTTGTGTGTGATTATCATCTAGGAAGCACGAGCCACATTACCTAGAATTGTGGAGCCCTAAGAAACAAGGTGCAAAATCTGATTGAAAATGACACTTTAAAATTCAACAATGAAGTCCCTGAGATGAACTGAGAATGAGATAGTTTTAGATATGTTTGATCTGTAGACAACTTTTTAAGACATCTTTGTCGTTTAAATCTCTTTTTGAGTAATGCTTGGAACAAACCTTTTGCCTAGGCACAAAGGCAAAAATGAATCCTTTATAAGGGCGTTTGTGCGTTTGTTTTTAATGAATAATGCATTTCTACAAATTTTCTTAAAATTTAACTTATTCATATGTCATGATTTTTCCATACATATATGGATATACGGGGGCCCTATTTTTGAAAAATCATATTTTAGAAAAATAATATTCTTTGCTCATTCATATAAGCATCTTGCATGGTTGAGAAACAAAAGGTTTCTTGCATTACTCTTTATAGAGATTTAAAGCACAGGGATCTAAGGCAGGTGTCTACTCGGATCAAAAATGTAAAGCCTTCAAAGTACCCAACAATGATATCCGAGCCCAAGATTAAGTGGGGCATCAAAACAAACTTGAGAAGATTTAACCAATGATAAATTCAATTTCCCTTGAGAAGAAGAAAAGTGATGATGTCAAGGTCATTCAGCTCAAAAGTTCAAATTTAGAACGAGAAAAATGAAATTTGGGGGGCAAATTTTTTGCTGGGGCAAATTTTGAACAAAAAATTAAGTTGAACCAGAAGGAAATGACGTCTGCAAGTATCACATGCATCTTCATTCATCTTGAGGGCATACATGAAAGCATATGCATCGTTTCATCATCAAGCATGTTCATACAACACGACATCTAGCAAAAAAGTCATCACAACTGAAGATTCCGAGAAGAATTCCATGCATCTCTGCATCATCACAAAAACATGCACATTCATGTCATTTGCATAAATACATTATCGGAATCTAACTTTGCACTTGTTACCCAAAGCAATTTTCTGAAATCAATTCCTTCTATAAGAATATTTTTCTTAAAACATGAGTTTCTTAATTCCGTCATTCCATAAGGACATTCTTCTCAAAAACATGAGTTTCTTAACTTCGTCCTTCCATAAGGACTCAAAAACAAGAATTTTTTAATTTTATCCTTTCATAAGAATACATTTTTCTTGAAAATAGGAGCTTCTTAATTCCGTCCTTCCATAAGGACTTTTTTCAAAATTAGGAGTTTCTTAATTTTGTCATTTCATAAGGACATTTTTCTCAAAAATGGGAATTTCTTAATTTCGTCCTTTCATAAGGAAAATTTTTCTTAAAACAAAAATTTCCTAATTCCTTAATTTTATCATTCCATAAGGATATTTTTCTCAAAACATGAATGTCTTAAGTTAATCCTTTCATAAGGATATTGTTTTTCTAAAAACAAAATTTCTTAAACGAATCTTTTCTCAAAAGAATTTTTCTTAAATCAACTATATCTTTTCTCAAAGGTATTTGATCCTTTCTTAAAGGACCAAAAATTTACAGGTTTGATATCCTCAAATAGGAAGGAGTAGATATTTGTCAACAAATTTCAGTATCATTGACATGAAGAAACGGGGGCAAATATTGGCTGGCACCTTCAACCTAGAAGGAACAGATAACTATTAACAAGATCCAACATCCTTGAAACGAATGAGTGAACCAATCAAAGTCCCATCTCACTCGTAACATGGTGAAGTGGATCAAAATCAAACTCTTGGATCATGCCTTTTCGTCAGAGTCGTAGCTTGATCAACAAAACCTACAGATCATGGCTCTTCGTCAAAGCCGTAGCATGATCATAATTAAATCCCAAGATACTGACTCCATCAGTGGTGTAGCAGACCAAACTTCTTTCCAATCTAGTCTCTCCGTTAGTGGTGTAGTAGATCAAACTTCTTCCAGATCTTGCCTCTTCTCCAGCGGTGTAGCAGATTAAACCTTTTCCCGATCTAGTCTTTCCATCAATAGTGCAACAGATCAAACTCTTTTCAGGTCTTGCCTCTTCGTCGGTGTTGCAGCTAGACCAAACTCCTCTCGAAAATCACCTTTGAATCATAGTTAGTTTCAAAAAAATAAAAATAATAAGGATCTAAAAGATCTGAGCTTTAATCCTAATCTTGCCTCTTAGTTAGTGTCGTAGCTGGACCAAATGTGCCAAAATTCTCAGATCTTGCCTCTTCGTTAGTGTTGTAGCAAATCAAACACTCAGATCATGCCTCTACGTCAAAATTGTAACTTGATCATAATCGAACATTCAAATCATGCATCTTCGTCAGTGTTGTAGCGGATCAAACTCTCAGATCATGCCTCTACGTCAGAGTTGTAGCTTGATCAGAATTGAACTCTAAGATCTTGCCTCTTCGTTAGTGCTGTAGTTGATCAAACTCTTAGATCATTCCTCTACGTCAGAGTTGTAGCTTGATCAGAATCAAACTTTCAGATCTTGCCCCTTCGTCAGTGTTGTAGCGAACCAAACTATCAGATCATGCCTATTCGTCAGAGTTATAGCTTGATCAAAATTAAATTCTCAGATCACGCCTCTTCGTTAGAGTTGTATCTAGATCAGAATCAAACTTTTAGATCCTACCTCTTCGTCAGTGCTATAGCGGAGTAAACTCCTAGATCATGCCTCTTCGTTAGAGTTGTAGCTTGATTAGAACTTTCTCAAGATCCTGCCTCTTCGTTAATGTTGTAGCGGATCAACATTTTTTAAGATTCTGCCTCCCCGTTAGTGCTAGAGCAGATCACCCAAATTTACAGATTCCACTTCTCCAAGATTGGGCAGAGTAGATGAACCACCTTATCATCAATCCTTTTAATTTTAAAAAAGAAAAAGAGGAAGAAAAAAGGAAAAAGAAAAAAGAAAAAAAAGAAAAAAAGGAAAAAAATTATGTCAGATCTTGTCTATTCGTCTTTGTTGCAACTTGATCAAACACCAGAGGCTTCATCCTTCGATCTTGCCTCTTTGTTAGTGTCATAGTTGGATCAAATGTCAGAGCCTTCATTATTTGATCCCATCTCCCCATCGGTGTTGTGGTCAGATCAAATGTCAGAACCTTCATCCTTCGATCTTGTCTCTTCTTCTGTGTTGTAGTTGAATCAAGTTTTGTAGACCTTGCCTCTTCGTTAGTGTTGCAACTGGATCAAATTTTTTCCAAGTATTGCGTCATCATCAGAGTCGTAGCAAGCTGAACTCATTTTTGCTCCCCCAATGGATCACCCTAATTTAAAGATTTTGCCTCTCCAGTAGATCTCCCAAATTTTGCACCAAGAGTGGTGAAAAAATCAAGTGAAGCCTAAGAATGAGCAGTGGCCAGAGAAAAGAACATGCACCAGACCAAACAAAATTGGTTATTCTTTTGTCTTTGCTCTATTCCTGTTACACATCAATGAGAGAGCAAAGAGGGGCAGCTGTAATACTCATTTTTTGTTCGAGCCTTAAAGCACAAAATATATTATATTACAATCCATAAACCCTTACAAACCCATATCCCAAATACTCAATATCAAATTTGATGACCCAATTATATTTAACCCATACCCAATGGCCCAATAACATAATATCCAACATAACCCAACCCAATACCCATTAAAAAATATAACCTAACCCTAAAAATAATAAAACCTAATAACCCTAGTTGTTTATCTCTCGACCGTTGTTGCCCCTTAACCTTCCATCTCCCATTGGCGCGTGCATGCCACGCGCCGACTATTTGGCAGCCATGGATTGCACACACGACACCATTGGCCACGTCTTCTGCTCGTGCTTGCTCCACCGCCCTGACTCCTCTGTTCCACCGCCCCACTGCCTAAAAAAACAAGAGTTAAATATGTTTTTTATCTGAAAAATATAATCAAACTCGGGTATTTAAAACCCAGCATGCAATCAAAGAAGGGAGGTTTTTTTAGAGTAAAAAAACTAGAGGGGGATTCGAATAAAAAATAACCAAAAAAAGATCAAAAAGGAAAAAACAACCAAAACAAATTTTAAAAATAAAAAAGGTAAAAGCATTTCGTTTTTTGTTAGATCTAGATAATTAGGATAATATTCAAGTAAAACCCACCTTATATCTGGATTTAGCTAGAAAAATTAAGCATTTGAGACCCTTTGCATGTACTTCAGCCACCATGGACAGCGACGTTAGAAACCGAGTAGTTGAGAGTATTTGAGAGAGTTAGAAGTTTTTTTGTATTATCAGACTTTAAATGATTTTTTTTGATAAAAATGGATATTTATAGGGATATAAAATGACGCTGTTTTGGTATCTCTTGACCCGTCCAAGGAGACCCGCATGTTTTAAATATGGGAAAATTATACTCGCGGTCCCTCTATTTTATATCTTTTACAATTTCGTCTTTTTAGTTCTTTTTTTCATAATTTTATCATTTAATTCACGTTTATTTACATTTTGATCTGCAATTTAATTTATGTTTTTTAATATTATTACTATTATTATACTCGTAATATTTATGATCTAACATATATATCCGTGTATATATCTTGTACATTGTTTTAATCAGATTTTGAATTAAAATATTTTATTAGAGATTCTCGTGAAAAACGTACCTCGAACGTAAGGGGTGCCTCTTTCTGTTAATCTATATCACAAAATACCATTTTTAGTTCTAAATTATAATTTTCAAAACAGGTTCCCTTCATTTGGGAATCTAGCGAAAATTATGCATTGGGTGTAGGGGTGTAAATTCTTTTCATACAAAGAAATATCTTTTTAAAATGTGGTAAGGGGTCACAAATTTTAAATTAAATTCAAATTCTTAATTTTCATCGTTAAGACATTAAATAATCGACTAGGTACCAATTTTGGGAGTTTTTGGGGTGCTCACCCTTCCCCACACGTAACTGACTCCCGAACCTATTTTTTTGGTTTCATAGACTGAAACTCGTTATTTTAATGAAAAACAAAAATGAATTTTATTGAAATAATCGGGTTTTTAGGTGATCCAATCTCACCTAAACTAAAAAAAATTGGCGGCGACTCTATCCCAAATATTTTCGTAAAAACGCGTCAAGCACCACCGCAGACGGGGACCGTTGTTACAGCAGGAACTCGCAGAATTAGCAAAGAATAAGCAAAAATCTCAATTTGCAACTTCAAGATTGGAGAAGTAGACCCAACAAATATTTGAATCACATTTTTGTGAAGCAAAGACATCAACCCGTTTGAAGAGGCAGATTTCAGCAAAAATTTCCTGATTGTTTGCACAAGACAGAAATTGCATTATAATCCTAAGCCCTTCGGGTCATCAGTAAGTCCTTCAAGCATGATGTCAAGTCCTATAGACCCGACACCTCCGAAAATGATGAGAACTTTTTGGATGGTGTCACAGTAAGACAGTGGAGGCATGGTGTCAGAAAAGTTTTAACCTTTTGGACCATCAGTTTCAAAGAAAAGAAGAAAGTTTAGGTTACCAGGTTGGAAAACAAGATAGATCAACTTCGGGCTCAGATGAGGAAGATTCACAATTTATTTTGTCAAAAGTTTCAGAGTCTCTTGTTGAAGCACCTAAAGTTTCTCAATGATTTACCCAAGTGATACATTTTCTTTACAATTAATGTTGAAAGATTAATGATAAATTTGAATTTTGCAGGTCGCATGCACGTTCCAAGCATAAAAGGAGATCAATCAACATAAGAAGAGGAACAAAAGAGCTTATGCAAGCTTTAGATTGAAATATCGAGACACTTTAGTCTGAAAAGCAGTGACTCTAAAGATCCTAACTCTTCAAGCAGAAAATAGAGGATATTTCATATTACTTCAGGTTGAATTCTTATTAATTGATTATATTTTTCTTTTTGCAGGTTCATTTTTTCCCAAAGGATGAGGTGAATCAACACTCTTAGCAATTAATGAAGAGCTCCTAATGTGAAGAGTTCCTAATGTGAAGAGTTCACTCAACAAAGACAGAGCTCCTAATGTGAAGAGTTCGCCCAACAAAGAATATAAGAGCTCCTATGTAAAGAGTTCGCTAAACAAAGACAAAGTTCCTAATGTGAAGAGTTCGCCCAACAAAGACAGAGCTCATAATGTGAAGAGTTTGCTCAGAAAAGACAGAGCTCTTAATGTGAAGAGTTCGCTTAACAAAGACAGAGCTCCTAATGTGAATAGTTCGCCCAGTAAAGACAAAGCTCCTAATGTGAAGAGTTCTCCCAGCAAAGATAGAACTCCTAATGTGAAGAGTTCGCCCAACAAAAACAAAATTCCTAATAAGAAGAATTTGACCAACAAAGATAGAGTTCCTGATGAGAAAGTTCACCCAACAAAGAATCCAAAGTTCTAAATGAGAATAGCTCGCTTGTTCAAAACCTTTACAGAGAGGTGGATCAACATTCTAAGAAGAATGAAGAGTGTGTTTTGCTCTAGACTTCGCAGCGTTTCAGAAGAATGGATAGTTCATCTTTTTCAGACATCATCAACATTCCCAATAGTGAATGAGGATCAGCATTTTACAGAGAAAAGCATATCGACATTTCCAACAAAAATGAGGAGTTCCAAATAAGAAGAGCTTGCTTATTCGACGCCTTTACAGAGAAGAAAGATAGTGTTCGCAAGAAGAACGAGGAGTTCCAAATAAGAAGAGCTCGTCAGTTCGTCACTAATGTAGAGAAAATGATCAACATCGCTAAGAAGAGTGAATGGGTTCATGAGAAGAACCAGCTCAGATTTTGCGGTCAGCTTTGATAAGAAGAATTTGTTTAGGCTTTCTTAAGAAGAATGAGTGAAATTTCATAATAGGAAGAACTTGCAGCTCAAAGCCACGGTCGGCATGTACAGGTAAAATCCGTGCCTTTGCAGTCTTTGCTTAATTCTTATTCCACGGCAATAAGCAAAGAGAGGCAGCTGTAATACCCTAATTTTACCTGAGTATACGTATATTTATGATATATTATCTCTTAAATAATAAATAAATAAGATTCCAAAACCCTTTCAAGTGTCTATTTTACAGCTCAAAGCCCAAATTACAAATACAAGGCCCAAATTCTCATATGATACAACTCATATCAGATATGTACCAGCCCAAGAAACACATATAATCCAAAAATCAATTTCCCTCTCAAATAAGGACACGTAGCAGATGGGATTAGCCCGAAGTAGCTTCACAAGGATCATGGTTTTCTTCTCTCCTAGTTGTCAATAGCTAGCATGATATCATCCTCATGACACCAGCAATGACGTCATCGGTCAGCCCACCTATAAATAGAGAGATAATTTTTGTTAGATCATTAATACCATAATTAATTAACTACCATAAAAATAATAATAAAATAAATAATATAATAAAAGTAAGAGAGAGAGGGGTAATTTGGGAATTTCATCGCCATCAGAAGTTGAGCCGCTAAAAGTTGAGGCGTCATTGAGATTTGAACCGTCACTGAAGTTGCAATTGTCGCCGAGAGTTTGATCGAACGCCGGAGTTGAGATCAGAGCTTTGCAAATCAACACTGTCAGAAGGTATTTTTCTTCTGATTACTTTCAAAATCATGCAAATTAGGCAAATATTAGTTCACATACATAAAAAACAAAAATGAAATTGAAAACATAAAGAATAGATCAGAGTGTTTCGCGGCGACTGGAGTTTGTTTTAGGGAATGGTGGAGTCGAAAATAAGAGAGATTTCAGGTAGATCTTAGGCCTAGATTTAAGGGAGAACATGTGTTTTTGTTGAAACGAAAATTAGATTTAGGTTTAGGATTAAAAGTCGGGTTTTTGGTGGTTTTGAGCTCGGGTGGTGGCCAACGGACATGCCAAGAAGTGGCGAGACGAATCAATGCGGTGGATGTGGCGGCGGTGCATAGTTGTGTTCTTGGAGTTCATCCCCATTCTTCAAGAATTGGATGAACACCAAGTCAAAACCCATTAGTTTAGAGAGAATTCAGAGAGAGTGATGGTTGACTCGGTTTAGAGAGTGTGTGTGTTATGAGGAAATGGCTGAGTCTAACTCGGTTTGAGCCTTTTTATAGGCAGATCAAACCGATGTTGGGTCCTTTAAACCCGCGAGTTTGATTCGAGTTGGGTACAACCCGCGCCTCTCTTATTCGATTTCATCCACTTTTGGCCCCAATTTTCCATTATAATTCAATCCCTTTTAATGAAATCGGGTTTTAAGTTTCTTTTCTTTTAATTTAGTCCTTTATTTAATCACTTTAATCTAATTTAACTGCCTTAAATTATATGATTGAATGCATATTTTAAATTAAGCATATATTATATTTGCTAGATCATATAATAAACTTAGATATAATTGTTTAGAGCCTTAGTCTTAGGTTTTTAATTAAGATTTAATTAATCAATTAAGAAGATTATTATAGTAATTCAATGTATGTTAAATGGAAACTTTAGGGCTCAAATTTGGATGATATTCCACTTGCTTGCAATGGGGTGTTATCTTAATATTGACCTTAAAGAGGTACACTTAATATCCATTACAACTTAGAATTAAATAAATAACCTAGTTAATTATAAAGCTTCAATTAGCATTATCACTTTAATTAATTAGAATGACCAATTTAATTAGTGAATATTATATGAAATTTAGGGGTTCTGAGATGGATGGTGTTAAAGCAATTGGCATTGTCTCATAAAGGCCTTTAAATTTAATAATATTCATAGTCTAAAATAACTTAATTAATTAGAGCCTCTTTAAGTTAGAACTTAAAATGAACAAAATAATAATAAATCATGCATTAAAATCTTTTATGTTGGAAATACATTTTTAGAATATGAATAGAGGTGCTTCGTAACATGGTATTTTTAATCTCATATTCGGTTAAAAATATGCTTCCTTATAAAAGAATATCTCTATTTAGAATTTAAATCTAGTTAATAATTAAGGTTTAAATTAAATTCGAATTATTATTTCTAAAATGCCACGTAAAATTAAAAGGTACCGATACACGTAACCGACTTCCAAACTCAAATTTTTAAAGAATGAATCTATTGTTGTTTTATGGTGTTTGGTCTACCAAAGTGATCGGTGGTGACTCCAAAATGTTTTCAAGATTAAATAAAAGAAAAAAAATCAATTTAACATGAAAAACCTAATTTTCAAGATTAAATAAATAAAAGGCAAAACCCTCTAATTTTCAAACCATAATCGTCGAGCTATTTACACACCCGATTAAAAAAATAGTCACGACAAACCCTAATTTATTTATGGAAAATACTTTGATACACAAGCTTAGGTAAACTTTATTTTACACAAGCTTTTTAATTGTAGGGTTTATGGTTTTATGTTAGGGTTTAAGGTTTTAGGGGTTTAGTGTGTATGGTGTAGAATTTAAAGTTTATGGTTAAAATTTAGAGTTTAGGGTTTAGGGTTTAAGGTTTAGGTTTTAGAGTACTAGAGTTTGGGATTTAGGTTTTAAATTTTATAGAAGGATTGTATAAGTTTTTTTTACAGAGCTTGTGTATCAAAATATAACCATTTATTTATATACTAGATTATTATTTGATACATTGAAAATTAAATTAAAAAAAACTCCACAGAACCCAGGTGCTCTTAATGAAAAAGCAGATGATGTTCATCCTAGGAGATCGAGTTCAATCGCTCTGTCTACAAGGTGTGTGCATTTCAAAAGACTCAAAAGGTTAAAAATATATATGAACTTATACTACATTGTAATCATGTTTAGACTATTAAAAAAACTTCACAAATCGTGTTAGAAACTACTGATTATCTAGTACACTTACATTGAAGTTCAAGGGTATGGATGGCAATGGACCGGACTTTATAAAGTCCAAGTCCAATCCAATTAATAATCAAACCTCAAAAAAATCCAAGTCTGAGTCCAAGTCCGATTACATAAAATCAAGTCTGATCCAATAAAATATCTAAAATCTAAATCCAAATCCGAAAGTTCGAATCCAATTAATTTTTTCCTTTTTTAAAGTAACAACTCAAACAAATATCTTTAAATAAAAAATAAATTTTATCAAACAAATATATTTAAACTAATAACACAAACAAATCTCAACAAATATTACAACCCAATATAAAATAAATTAAAGTAACAACTCAACCTTCAACTAAAAAAAATTCAACAACAAATAAATCATCCTTACATAAACCACTATTGTCTTACTAGTCTACTAACATAATTACTTTTCAAATCACAATTATAAAATGTCTAATAAATATTACAATCCAAGATGAAACAAATTAAAAATATAATCAAAATGTTCAACCATCAACTAGGGATGGCGACGGGCCAGATCTGGACCGGATCCAATTGGACCCAGCTCCAGACCCATTTTCACATCCTGGATCCAGACCCGCCCCGGATCCGCGGCTTTAGAAAATTGGGACCTAGATCCAGATCCATCGGTTCTCACAAATCTAGGTCTAAAATGAGTCTATTAAAAAACGATCATTCGACCTATTTTTTAACGTAATAAAATTGCCATTGACTAATTTCACATCACATCTCCAATGGAGAAAAAATTAATTTCAATACAACTAGTAACAGAATAAAAATGATACACTAAAGTCTTAAAAAAATTCCAACACAATTACACAATTGTCTTTTGAATAACACAAACATTAAAAATGTAGATCATGAAACATTCCATTGTCGCAAGTCAAGTACTGCACTTCTACCTCAGAATGCTAGTCTTCATCGCTACTTAAATCATTAACATCCTAAAACAAACAACAACTAACCAAAGAAATTTTTTAATAAAAATAATATTTGTGAAATTTAAATATTAATATTAAGGTTATGTAATATAATAACTTTCTTATATACCATGTCAATAATATCCACCACTTCCGCATCAATCCTATAAGAACTCACTTTTGTGGCGTCTCCCTCTATAATATATATATATATATATTAAAACCTATTACGTCATTTATATATATTTTAAAACAAAAAGTGAGGTTTTCTATAAACGGGTAAATGGGTCAAGGTTCAGATCTTAGTGTCAGATCCGGACCGAGATCCGTACTTTAATCAAAGGATCCAAATCCAGCCCGGATCCGTCGGGTCTAAAATTTTAAGATCTAAACCCTATAAAACGGATCTAGATCTACAGATTCGGGTCGGGTCCAAGACACATTGCCATCCCTACCATCAAACATCTGACATAGAGAAAAAAGTTTCTAACTATCAAGCTTTCATTGTTGGCCAGTACACCCCATGGCGCAACGAAAAAATTATTCGGCGATCACCACCAGAGATCCATATATGAAGAACGAATCGGGGTGATTAAGGGTGAAGAGTTACCTATTTAAAATCTGGAATTCTGAATTTGGAGAAGACAGATACCCAATCACGATTCCACGATGTCGATTCTTAAGCCGCAACAATAACGCTCTGACCTCTACGTAGTTCACATAGTTGAAACAAGCATATAAAACTCTCTAAACTATTTAGAGGATTTTTCCAAAAAGCATTAATAACTACTAGATCTCTCATGCCTTTATATAGCCTTTGTAATCCTAATTCAACTTATATTAAGATTTCAATATATATATATAATCATAATTTAACTTTAATTAGGATCTCAATTCTACTATAACTTAGATTTTAAATTTGGTCCATGAATTTCAAAACATTATAGTTGAGTTATCAAAATATAACTAACGTATGAGTTAAATCATTCCATCATCCTAATGTTAGATTGGACAATTTTTTTTGAATAGTATGGGGTGATTATAAAGGGTAGTATCTATTCAGATTTTTCTTAGCCTATTAACAACACACACCCTGCAGATAAAACTGCTCGAATCCGACCCTTTAGGGAGAACAACATTCTCTTTTACCACTGAGGCCACTCAAAGGGTTCGATAAGTTTCAAATTCTTATAAATACTCCTAAAAACAAATTTTCAAGTAAATAAAAACGGTTAATAATTCTTATATAGTATTTAAGTTTCTTTTCACTAAATTAATAGAAATTACTTTTTTACAATGTACAAAATCAAAAATTAAATAAAGATAAATTTTGGTTTGAACCATGATTTTTAGCTCGTGAACCATGAATAGTCCAAATCTTGATGTTCGATTTGATTTTTGATTTATTTGTTTTCTTTGCTCAATCCTATTTACTAAATTAAAAAATAATATACACTTAAATGAACTTGAACTTATGTGTTACTTCGATGTTACAATAACAACAATGCCAACTGAACTAATACTTAGTTGACATCCTCCATAATAGATCTAAACTAGCATTTAACACTCAACTTGATGGCTAAGCCATCCGAAGGACTACAATAGAATATTTTGAAGATTCAATTAAAATATTTTAGAGTTTGAAGTTTAATTTAAAACTTGGGTCATAGCTTGAGGACTTCTAGTGTAATTAACCTTTTTTGAAATATCAATTAAAGTAGAAAGACGGTTTCTTGTGAAATCCAAAATTCTACTAAAACTTAACAAATAATTTCTCTAGCTAAAATTCCAAAATATTTTCTATATACACATGTAAATATACCTCAATTACACAAGTATAAATATGTTTTATTTTTGAAAAGGACAAGCATAAATATGTTGATATACAAATATAAAACATGAAATTATTATATTTCTGCTTTTTTGGATAAATAAATTTGGGGTTTGACGGGGTTCAAACTTGAGAATCCCGCCGTATAATTTCAATGGCTTAACCACTAGGACAGTGGCTTGCCAAGCAACATGCACTTGAAAGTGTTTAAACCTATAACCTTTGTATTCAAAGACTAAACCTTAACCTCTAAACCAATATAAGATTATATCAATTTTTTTGTTTAACTACCGGTATCCAACCTGCATAATATTATCCTAAACAAACATAAGACGTCATTTTGATCGAGATGAAACTTAGACTACATAATACCAGTTTATGACCGAAATGGTATGTTTCAATCGGGATCGGTACTGAAAGCCATGCTACTAATCTTTTGCAATTTTACACTCTACATATGATAGGATATGCCAGAGAAAGTGCCAATTACAATGAAAAATTGCAGCTTGTTATGATAAATTGACTACAAAACAAGCTTCGAAATATTAAAAAAAATAAAATCTCACTCGCCGGATAGTCTCCCCTCTCATCTCCATGGCTGACTTCGGCTGTGGTTAAAGCCTAGTCGACCTACAGATGCATCAGCTCCACCGGATGGGACCGCCCCCTAAGATTTCTTCGCGAGACTGCCTTCAAACCCAAGGGTGCACAACTAGAAACAATGGGGATTCAATGCTCCAGCAGGCACTTATAACACAATCCCTTTCAAACTCATTAACACACTAGCAAACACTCCTTATCGACTAGTTTTCATCTAACCTCTCCATGCCTTGTATTTCAACCGGTTCGGGGAAGATTTCATTTGATAACCTTTTACGTGAAGATGAGTGCTCGATACCCCCACCGCTGCCATGAGAGCCTACTCTACCCGACTGCCTGAAACCACTAAAACCCTCTCTATTTTGGTGGCCTGAAATGGTGGCACTCTCCGATGAGCTCTGCCGCCAACTACCAAAGAAGGCAGTGCTCCAAGACCGCCTTGACGAAGTTGTTCTTAGCCTCACAGAGTTGAAACTCTCCTCCCTAACCACTTTCAAAGGGTTTTCCAACGCTTTAAGTATATGTTTCATTGAGGGTCTTTTTGAAGGCTTCGGGTTAAGGCACGACCTTGCCACAATAGCCATTGCCCATACCTCTTCCAAAAGATCCTCATCTACTATCAATGATGGGTCCATGATCTTAGTCACCAATTCCTTTTCACCTAAGCTGATGCAAGGCAGGGTTAGCTCTAGCCACTCCTTCGTAGATGCGTCTTCTGCTTTACCAATGCCAAGCTTCCCTGTTATAAGCTCTAGTAATACCTTTCCGAAACAATACACGTCATAAGAGCAAGTAGCCGAAGTGGAGTCTGTCCATTTCCAAAGAATCATATAAGAATTATGATTTACGTTCAAATACGTAATTGCTGCAGAAAAAGGGATAGGAAATGCTGTATGTTTAATATTTCATAATCTCCACCCCCGACTAAAGTTTTCAGGGATAACTCATAGTTCCACATGCAAATCTGGATCGTTTTCAAACAAAGGATATATTTGTTTTGGTTTTTTTTAGTTATAGTTTTAGTGATTGAGAGATCCACATAAATGATAATTAATAAAGTGAATCCCCCGAGCCTAGTGAATTATTACTATTGAATTTACATGTTGAGCAAATAAGATATAAAGAAATACGAATATCAACAGCCACGAAATTGAACTTTTACGTACCTGAACCTGAGGGGCCTGGCTCAAAGGTCCTGCACATCACAAAGGTGATTTCATTATATCTTCGAACAAAATATACAATAACAGAAAAGAGAACTTGTCTCTTGTTCATATGCATATTAATTTATATTTCACGAGACCACATTGAGATCAAATTTCAATGCTGCATCACATGTGCTGAGATAGTTTCATCAGTTATCCTATTTCATCACTCCAATGCCCTTGGAAAGAATTTGTGCTTTTAGAGTTAATAATTCTTATCCAATATGACTGGCTGATCACCATGGATATAAATTTTTAAATAGTACCAACACCATAAACCAAAGTTGAAAACTAAATCTGGCAAATGAGAGCATGGCACAAATAGTGAGATTATATTATTCAACATTATATGTAGAGCAATATGATACCCGGTGCTTCCATTATAAGACAAGAGCCAAATGTTTTAAAGCAAAACTGCAACCCAGATGACAGAAAAGAAATGACAAACCAAACCATAGACAAAAGACAGACAATAAAAAAAATTGATTTTTTTTTCAAAAACTAACGTATATATATTAAGTACTAAAGAAAAGGGATATATAAACTACTAAAACTACCCTGGAAAATATATAGCTTGAAAAGGGTAAAAATAGAGTAACTTGTATAATACTTACTGTGGCTTCCAAAGCAACCTTGTGAGAACATTTTGGTGTGTATCGCCGTTCTGGACATGAACTTCACTCAAGCTTCCAAGTCTCACTTCAAATTTATCATCAAGAAGGATACTGCTTGCTTGAACATCCCTTTAACCAAAAAATTAATACACCATTAAAGATGAAATTGAAAATGAAACAATAAAGCTAGTTGAAAGATAAGGTGAGCAACAAATTCAAAATGCTATTGGAATACAGGTTTGCATTCTAGTCCCAGATTTTGAGATTTATTGTTTCTAGCATAAAGTACCTGTGAACAAGCGGAGGGTTACATTCATGGTGCAAGTAGTACAGGCCTTCAGCAGCTCCAGTGGCTACTTTCAACCTTGTAATCCAATCCAGGGACTTTAAACTATCATCATCTGAGTTGGTAGCCCTGTAAAATGAATTGGCCAAATCCCCATTTGGCATATACTTGTAGACCAAAAGCTTGTCAGTTTCATGCTCCAAGCAATGCCCCAAGAGCGGGACGAATCTTGTGTGAGAAAGCTTTCTGAATAAATCCAATTCTGGCATGTACGGTTCTTTCTTGAAAGAGCTCGGATTGATCTTCTTGATGACCACAGGGATACCACCTTCCAAGATACCACGAAATAAGTCCCCCGAGTGGCCGTGCTTAATTAGATTTGTCCCGCTAAAATTACCAGTTGCTCGGAGCAACTGCTCGTATGTAAATGGATCCCCAGAGCCATCTACATTGGTAGGATCTTTAGGAAGTTGAGGGCTATCTCCATTTGGAACTGGCCCTATATCGGTACTCCCTCTTTGATTCCTAATGCCCTTATCACACCGTCTCAAGAGCAGTACTAGCACCAATACCAAAATTACGATGAAGCCAATTCCTCCTAATACTCCTGCCAAGATAAATATCCATCTTTTTCGGCTCTCAGAACGAGATTCTGCAGCAGGTGGCTGTATTCCGTTTTCTTCCCCAGAATTATCAAAACTTAGCCCTCTTTCTGTATAAAACAGCCTACAATCATCCGAACTCCTCTGGTTCGGTGCTTGAAGGCAATTCTTATCAACAGTAGCATTTCTTCCACTGTCGTCAACTACCTCACCTTGAAAATAGTTACCAGATATATCAATGGATTTGAACCTCCCAAATGAAAAATTCAAAGTTCCATAAAAGAGATTGTTCGACAGATTAAACACAGCAGCCGTAGCAACAGAACGATTAGAACTAAGAGCCGGTAGAGGACCTGTAAAATTGTTGCTGGAAACATCGAAGAAGCGCAAATGAGGCATTGACCAAAATGTACCATTAAGAACACCGTCAAGTTTATTACCACTCAAATCCACAACTTCCAACTTGACAAGACTTGAAAACAAATCAACAGGCAGAGATCCATCTAGCACGTTGTCCACAATCACCATCTTTTGTAAACTTTTTAACCACTCAAATTCCTTAGGCAACGACCCATACAGAGAATTCTTACTAAGGTCAAGCTCAAGCAACCTAGAAAGATTACCAAACTGAGAAGGAATTGAACCAGAGAGATCATTATCCGAGACATTAAACACTTGAAGACCTTTTAAAGAACCTAAACCAGGAGGAATTGACCCAGATAAGTAATTTGAAGCAAGTTCAAGTCTTTCAATGTTTGCAAGAGACTCAAAACTTGAAGGAATCGACCCAGTAAGCGAATTCCCCGAAAGATCAAGAAATTTTAAGTTACTTAACCGTCCCAATGCCAAAGGAATAGAACCAGCAAGATTGTTATTACCAAGATACAAAGAAGAGAGTCGACTCAACTCGCCGAGTGAAGCAGGGATAGGACCAGAGACATTGCATGATCGGAGATCAAGAACCTCGAGATGAACCAACCGGCTTCCGAACAAATCGGGTATTGACCCAGGAAGCGGGAACCTGGAAGCATTGAAAGAAACTAATTGGGTCAAATTAACCAAAGAACCGACATTGAACTGAGGACTCAGCCGTCCGAGTCTGGTTCTTCTTAAACCGGAAACGGTAATGTTCCTGACGGTGCCGTTTAGACATTGGACGCCACGCCAAGATGTGCAAGGGTCAGCTTTGATCGGCCATTCTTTCGCTCGGAGACCCAACGATGAGCGGAGGTCGAGCAATGCCCGCCGTTCGATTTGAGAACTTACGGAAACTCTCTGAGCTAACACGCACTGGATCAAGAACAAGATTACAGCTAAGAACAAGATTCGTAGCACATTTCTTTGAGCTTCCATTGGTAATGCGAAAGCTAATTAATCCTCATGAAGCTCTAAAACGGCTAAGCCCCTGAAAACAATACAATAATAAAATAAAATAAGAAACTGTTGTTTTTTTTATGTTCTCCATTACCATTACTATCAAATAAAAAAGGGGGAAGTTCAAATAAGTTGAATTTTCCTCTTGTTCTTTGCAAATTCTTACCTCCAATCACGAGCTATGATTCTGCGCTCGATGTTGCTCCTCTGTTACCGCCGACCCAAAATTAATAACTCAACCAATAAAAAAGATTAATTCCAACTGCATGTATTTAACTCCAAATACAGTAAAAACGTAAGATTTTCAAACGCTAATCTTCAAGATTAAGCTAAGTAGCAAACAGGCTAAAAGGGGTAGTTGTTTGTTTCTAGAGAAAAAAGAAAAAGAATGAATGATGGCACGAGCTTTTAAGAGAGGGGGTCAGAGGACATTAATGAGGCAAGAAAACTAAAAGAAAATAGTAAATATTTTCGCCGAACCGCCGGATCTTTTGCCAATACTGCGTCACTTTCACCATCCACCGGAGCTATTTAATGAAACTTGGCCGTTCAACGAACTCCAAAAGATTCTAACGCCTTCACTTAATTATCATTACTAACTCAGCAAGCAAAGGGTTTTTGAAGCAGATCTTGCTTCAATGGCAAATGGACTTTTATGATTGATTCATTGACGTGGAAACTGGGAAGAAAGGTTGTGCCTTGGTCGTGAATGCCCGCTCGGCTAAACAACAAATTTGCGATAGTGATCATATAAGAACAAGGAATCATATCATATCATATTATTAAATGTCTGGTAAATCAATCTAACAGTATTTTTTTTCTTTTTGCTAAGGATTTTATTTTGATTTGGTCTAATTATGGTTCTAGTCCTTCTATGATGCTTAAATTAAATATTTAATCTTTTTATTTTAATTTGGTCCCTCTAGTCTAAAATATATTAACAGATAATATTGTTAGTTACTATCATTAAAGTGACGATATTAAGTATTTTTTAAATGGATGGCATGAAGTATTTTAAATAGTTTTAAACATTCGGTTAACATATAAATTTGTTATTAGTTTAATATGATTGATTGAAATTTCATGAAACTCTAACTATGTGACCAAATAATAGTGAAAAGAGAAATTCAATTATCCTTTTTTTTTATCAATGATGAAGTTTCGTATTAAGTTTTGGGAGACAATTATATACTCGACCATTTCATTAATGGAATTTTTAAATATGAATGATTAAATTTATTGAATTATTTTAAAGTATGACCAAATTAATAGATTGTATATGTTTTGAGATCTAAAATTGTTATTATTCCAAACCGTATGTTACAATTTTAACAGCAGAGTGACCTGATTGTGACAAAATCCTAATTGAATGACCTATTTGTCAATGAAATTTTAATTGAGTGACTAAATTATTACTTTTAGAAGAAAAATAACGTATTTGTTACCAAACCTATAATTGAGTGACTAAATTATCACTTAAAAAATGACAAGTTTATTACTAAATATATAATTAAGTGACATGTGATGTACTTTACCCTACATTTAAATGATGATAATTTGTCATTTATGACAAACTAACTAATTTGAAGAGTTTGTGAGTATTGAGAGAAAAATGGAAAAGACAAATAACAATATATGTTTAACTTTTTATTATAATACATAAATTTAAGTCATGAATATAAAAATATTTTGAAGATGCCAATTCAATTTAATTTATAACTATTATTAATAATAAACTTCAAAACTTTTGAGTTGACTGAGTATAGCTCGATTGACATTATTTTGATACAATATATATGAGGACGTATGATCGAACATATTTAAGTGTTTAATACTTTTCTATTTATAGGTGATAAAGAGTTTGAGTAATAATATTGTACAATAAAAACTTTTGAAAGAGCCTAATGAATTTTTTAAAGATTTTTATGGGTTAGTGACAATTTTTCAAAATTTGGGGGCCTTGGCCCCATTCCTTAGTATGTTCCAATTAATTTTGATGACATCAAACTAATAGTGTAATCAATTTAAATTTATAATAATATTATTAAAATGTAATGTCATATTATATCACTCCCCGCAGAATAAAGAGACTAACACCACAATTACCCCTTTTTATTTTTTATATTGATTTTTCTTGGAATGAATGGATTTTCTTTCTTTTGGTCCACAATTTCTCTCCTCCAATCTGGAGTTGTCACCACAATTTCTCTCCTATGTGAAAAATGTATCAATCTCATCCTTTGATTAATGGAAATTGTCGTTGATTATTATAGTGCTAAGGTTACAATTAATTGTGCAGATATAATGATCCATGTATGAACGATGACGTGGTAGAGAGACTTAATTGATGTTTTTAAAAAGTTTAAGTGTTTAATTAATATTCTTAAAGTTCAAAGACTTTTTTAATCTTAAAGCAAAAAAATATATAAAAACTTCAAATAAAACTAAAATATTTTAAAATCAAATGCCTCCATTAGATAAAACTTTGAACGTTTCTTGACGCTGTTATTAAAGCAACAATGTTAGATTCCCTCGTAGAGTTTTATCTACACCAAATTAGTGATATTAATATTATTTTGGACTTCAAATTTATTTTTTTAAAAAAATTGATATAACAATATGGCACTAATTTGAATTTCTAGATTACTATTTAGTATATTATTATTGTCTTATTGTTTTATTTGATATGAATATATTAATAAGAATTTGAATTTTACTCTGGAGAAACTTAAATTGATGTCATATTGTTGTATCAATTATTTTTGAGAAATTAAAAATTTGAGATCCAAAATAAGACTCATGAATATCATTGAATATATGTTTAAAGAATAATAATAGACTCTTATAAATATTTTTAATTTTATTTTTTTAATAATTTATATTTTATCAACTTATACCTTCTGATATTATTTAAAATTTTAAATTTAAAAATTCAAAAAAAAAATCTTAACTAATATTTTTTTCTTAAAGATTCAATAAGTTATTGAGCTTTTTTTTAAAAATAATTAAGTTCCTCTACCACATCATCATTCATACGTGGACTGACATGTCAACACCATAATGGTCAATGATGATCTTTGTCGGTCAAAAGACGATATTAATGGAATTCAGAGAATTCGAGAGCTAAATTCATCATTTTTTTGTGGATGAACAATATTACTAATTTTAACCAAGTGCCAGAGTAAAAATATCTATTATGCATATATATGGGGAAAAAACTTTGTTACACAAACTCGTGTAAACTTTAGTTTACACGCGTCTTATAGTTTTAGGGGTTAGAGTTTTAGTTTAGGGTTTAGGTTGTATGGTTTAGAATTTAATGTTAGGGTTTAGAATTTAGGGTATATGATTTAAGATTTAGGGTTAAGTTTTTAGGGTTAAGAATAGAAATTTAGGATTTGAGTTTAAAGTGTAAATATGCAGGCTTGTGTAAAATTTTGATATACACAGCCTGTATATCAAAATTTTACCTCATATATATATTATAATTATACCACACTCCCCATAGTATGTTTTTAATATTGAATCTTTAAACTAAAGAATAATAATTTGTTGTGTTAGTTTAACGATTAACTTTGACATTAAACTATTTTAAAATGGACATAATTCCTTTCTTAAACACTTGTAGATTAATAATATTTCTAAACGCATCATATCCAAATCGATAAAAGAAAACGATAAAGTGACCATTAAATTGGCGAAAAGATCTTATTGAAAAAATACTTTAATTTGAGAATTTAATTAGAATGTTTTGAAATTAAAGGATCAATCTAGAATTTCACCAATAGTTTAGGGGTGCATGATGAAGTTAACCCTTGGAATTTTATCATGCATGGAAAAAATGCAAGATGAAGCAACTATTGGGAGTCAACGATCAAGTTTTATGGTCAAAGGTCTACTCCCACGTACTTTTCTATACAACAATAATGAGATGAAATGAATAAAAATATCAACTAAAAAACAAATAAGATAGTGATTGACGTGGCAATTTCCAACGTGGACCCTCTTAGCCAACGCGTTTTATATATATACAATTTCAATTTAAAAAAAGGTTTGTTTTTTAACCTAAATTATTCCAAACTTTATCCTTAAAACCACAATTTGTTAGCTCACGTGTAACATCAAACATCGTTTTTGATACCCAATATTTGTTTAGTCAATATTATGATCGAATTTAGAAATTGAAATGTTCTATTATTATTTTTTTTATTTTAAATCGTTCACATGGAAATAGTTTAGATTTGAAAGCAAAATATTTCACATTATTTTTTCTTCAGCCGACGTTATATGATTTTTCATAGATATTTGTACTCATTTATTCATTATTTTATACTGTAATTATGTTTAAAGTGCATTTATTTATAATGGCTAAAATAATAATAAAAGAACGTTGAACTCTACAGCTTAATTTAAATAAACTTTTATATTCTAGCTAAATCTAACAAATCCTTAAAACATTTCACAAGTCTTATATTTAATTTATAAATAAATAAATCAAAAACATAATACAATATTTCACTTGAAGAAATAACTTATTCAAGTACATAATTTAATTATTAATAGAGAAATAAAATATCATACTTCTCTTCATACAGTTAAAATTAAATTTAAAATTTGTCAAAAAAATTATTTCTTTTTTAATAATTAGTATATTTTAGAAAAAGAGGTAATATTTTATTTTTTTCCACTCACATATGAATAAGACTAATTTTAATTAGTTTTTTCTAGTATGATATGGCATAGATAATTACTTGCTGTTAAAAATTATTTAGATATAAACAAATGAATAAAGAAAAAGAAGAGGAGGAAAGCAATGAAAATTACGGGTCTAAGATGCCAATTGCCAATTGCCAATGCCATGCCACCACTAAAACAAAATCTGAAAAAAGAAGATAAAGCTACGTGTCAAACAGACCATTGGATGTCGGGACGGGTGGGCCTACCAAATTGGTAAGGAACGAAAGGGACAAGGTTTATTGAATCATCAACAGTGCCGACGTGGTACTACGTGATTAACTGAAAAGTTGTACAGTAGCCGCCACGAAACTGATAGCATCTATTTGACTTGGTCTTGCCAAACTTTTCCGACAAAAGTACTTTTAAAACAATACAATATTTCTCCGCTAAACAAAGAAACGCGAACAATGTACGTTAATTTTTCTTTATTTAATTTTAACTAAATAAATAAACGAACACTAATAATTAAATAAATGTGATTTTTTGTTCGTTTGTTAAGGAGTTTAATTTGTTTGTGTTCATTTATTAAAATGATAAACAAATATAAACGAATACAAACGAGCTAACATAAAAGAATATATATAAATAAATTTAAACGAATATATGTGAATAAATTTAAATTTTTTAGCATAATAATTTTGTTATGAAAAATAATAAATATAAATAAATATATGTGAATAAATTTAAGGGTTAACTACTGGAATGGTCACTTATATTTTCTCTCAGTACAATTTTGGTCACCAATTTTTAAATTCGACCGATAAGGTCACTTATATTTTCGAGCAGTAAACTTTTGATCTCACACAATAAAATAAAGGATAAATTACCTAGATAGTCACTAAATTATAATTTTACTTATATTTTGACCACCGAAATAAAAATAATTTGAACAATTATACATTTAATCCTCCATATTTATATTTTTTTATTTCTTCTCTTCTCCACTATCTTCCATATTCTTCTTCATCTAACTAAATCTCTAATTTTCTACTATATTAATCTTCAATTTACACCATATATTTTTTTTGATGAAGATGTGTTGTTTCTCCAAATACAGTAAGTTCTATTAGACCACACAATAAGAATTTTAACGAGCAGAAACATGGTGCATCTAAGGGTTCTGGATCAGCTTTAGGAAAAGGGAAACCTTTTTCTTCTTCCAGTTCTTTCACTCAGAAAGCTTCTCATATGGAATCAGAAGTTTCAATTCAGAACGTTGAAAGATGTAGTGCATTGGAGGGAAATGTTGGTGCTGATAAAAGCAATAATGCAACACTGTTGAAGCTCCCAATAGTCACAAGGTAAAGTTCTATATTCCTTTTAGTTCAAAAGTAAGATCTTTCTCCAACTGACACCATTGTAGCTTTAGCTTCTTTGCTTTCTGCTATCAGGATACTAATTATATATATACTGGCCAATAAGTAACAGTATTTTTGAACTAAGCAGGAATTGGGTGCCAGAAATGAGGCATTAATTGGACAGCGGATCAAGGTAAACATGTACTGTAAGTTTTGAAGTATGTGCATTTTAGTTTAATTTTATTTTTATCTTTAATTTTCAGTTTCTATTTGGGAAGTACTGTTGATGACTTTAACCCAGAAAACAACACTCACAAGGTAAATGCTTGCAAATATTGTTATTCAATGGCGGTATTTGTTCTCTAAAAGAAATTTTAGGTGCTGCTTGAGACCTATTCAAAAAAAAAAGGTGCTGCTTAGGACCTATGTGTGAAATTTAATTTTATTGAATTTGTTATATTTTTTTTGGTTGTCTCTAATGTCTACAAGAAATGATGTGGTTTCTTTGATTTAGAATTGAATGTTCATACTTTTCTTCTTTATATTTTCTTTATAAAAGAAAGAAACTCAAAAGAAAAGAGTGACATACTTTTCTTGGCCAACAGTAACATAATCCAATTATTTTGATTTGATTTGTTTTCTTGCAATTGACAGATGACATGTGATAGTGGGGAAATCGAAATATTATGCTTGGACAGTGAGAGCTGGGGGAAAATAAGTGATTGTTCCTTAACGGAGCTGGGAGACTATATTAATTAGTAGAAAATTAGGGATTGGGTTATATGAAGAAAAAGAATAAAGTAGATTGTGAAGGGAAAAAAATAAATATTGTAAATATTGAGGATTAAATGTGTAATTATATAAATTATTTTTATTTTGGTGGTCAAAATAAGAGTGGAGTAATAGTTTAGGGACTATCTAGATAATTTATCCTTCTTTGTATTGTACCAGATTAATCTCCCGTTAAAGTTTAACGGCAACAAACATTTAAGTGATCAAAAGTTTACAGCTCGAAAACGTAAATGACCTTATCGGTTGAATTTAAAAATCGGTGACCAAAACTGTACTGGAGGGAAACATAAGTGACAATTCCAGTAGTTAACGCTAAATTTAAACGAACATAAACAAACGAACATAAATGAATGGATTACCGAACGTTCATGAACGTGAATGAACGAAAGAGCCCTTTGTTTGTGTTCGTTCATTTAATTAAACGAACAGAAAATCTTGTTCATGTTCGTTCGTTTAATAAATAAACGAACTTCCCGCCGAACGGTTCACTGAACGTTTGGTCGTTTACAGCCCTAATTTTCCGTAACAAGTTAGTCTCGTGATATGAGACACTAAGTTCAATAAGTAACACTAAAAGTTCGAATTTTAGTATTGTAAATAATCCTTATAATACACCTTTACAAAATTTAATTCAAATAAATTGACTAATAAATAAAATATCGATAGTCATAAAAAGAACGCTATCACAATAACAGTAATAGTAATAAAATTCACAAACTCAAGGCTTAATAAAATCTGAGGGTTTTTCTAAATTAATTCACAAATTCTTTCAAGGGTTTAAAAATCAATAGTCTTTCTATAAACTTAATTGTTAGTTTAGATATCAGATAGAATATTTTGTGGGCGACTCTAAAGAAAGACATTTTAATTTACGGTTAAAAATAATAAGTTTCGAAATTTGTTCTAACAACTTAAAATATTATATTTTTTAATATTTTAAGTATGTTTTTTCGACAAGTTTTGAAACTTACCGAAAAACTACCAACCTAAAATATTATAAAAAAATTAATATTTTAAGTTGTTTGAACAAATTTTAAAACTTGCCATTTTTAGCCTTAAATTAGGACATTGTACTGTAGACCTATTTTTTTTATAGGATTAACTTTAATGAAAAAAACATTTTTTTATATAAAATTTTATTTTTATGTAAAGGGAAGGAAGGAGAGGAGACTCTAGAAAAGAAGGTTATTCTAATGTGAAAAACACATAATTAAACCATTCAACTCAAAAGAAATTAAAATAAGATTAAGATACATACCATTTGAACAATTAAAGCTGTAAATCCCTTAAACAATAAACGTGTTTGAAAATATAACATTTTTTCGATTATTTAAATTTAGTCAATCAAAAGAATTTAAGTTCTATTAATTTTAGGAAAAAACTTTAATACATAGTCTGTGTAAACTAAACATAGACTTTTTAGTTTTAGGGGTTAGAGGTTTAGTTTAGGATTTAAAGTTTAGGGGTTTTGGTTGTAGGGTTTAGAATTTAAGGTTAGTATTTAGAATTTAGGGTTTAAGGTTTAGAGTTTGGGTTTAATTTTTTAAGGTTTAAGTTTAGTTTTAATTTATAGTAGAAATAGACAGACTTGTGTAAAATAATTTTACACAGCCTGTGTATCAAATTTAAACCCTTAATTTTAGGTGTCATCTTAGTTCGCTAATTATTGGTTAGCACGCCACTTTTCTACTGTTGGATTGAATTTCAACTATGTGTAATTTTTATGATTGAGTTGACCTCATTAATTTACATATATTAAATTTAATCAAAAGTTATCAATTAATTTTCTCTTTATTTATTAAAACTATAACTTATTATTATTAAAAAAATTAAGGAGTATTAGTTTAACCTTTCTAGGAGAATAAAGATTTTAACCTTAAATCAGAGTTTATTGTTAAGATAATTGTTAGAATATTGTTATTGAATTTTTTATTTGAAGGTTTTTAGTGTTTTTAAATTTTATGATCCATGGTGATCTTTTTTAAATTTTTTGGTGAAGTGATCTGCAATGAGTATTGTATTTGCCGGCCTGCAATGCTAGCGACTTTCTCTTTGTTCGGCGGAAACTCTATAGGACTAGAGGGGGCCATGCCCCCAAAATTTTAGAAAATTTAAATTTTACCCTAAACTTTTTTAAAAAAATTTAATTTGGCCCTTTAAGATTAAAAAAAAATCATATTAAGCTTCAAAAGTTTGGATATTTTTAATTAAATTCTCTCTTAAAATTTTAAAAATTTATGATTAGATCTATCAAAATTATTACAAATTTTAGTTAAACCCTCAATTTTTTTTGAAAAATCTCGTTTAAGCCTCCAAAATTTTCAAAGGATTATTTTGGCACCCACAAACTCTTACTCTAAGTTCAGCCACTGGTAGCAATCACCATAGATCATGAAATAAAAAAAAATAAAAGACTCATAAAATAAAAAACTCAACCACAATATGGCAACAAATAAACCCTGAATTGAATAAGCCCTTACCTTTTAATTTGTATTCCTTTTTGGATTAAATAAAGATAATTACATTTTGTAGGTAAACATCAATATTCGAATCTATAAAAGATGAGACAATATACACGTCTTTGACCACTTAACCTTTAACCGTTCAACTTTAAGAACCTTGTAACCTTTAACTATATACCAATAAGATACTAATTTTCACAGAAAAATAAATTGTAACCATAAATCAACCTCTATTTGAATACACGGACTTACTTAAGCACAAATCTTATTTGGATGTATCGAGTATACGAGCTTATCTAAATATAACAGTAAAGTTTAAGATCTTCCTAAGAAATTAATCGAAAAATTCTTTTACAAAAGATCGTATTGATATGGTAAGACTCGAACTCTGATATTCGCTTAATATTAACTAAAAATAAATAAAAGAACAAACAAGTGTCTGTTCACTTACATGGTAAACTAGCCTCCGAATATTGGTGGGTCTAATTGCTTCATGAGCCTCTTGAGTATTGGGATAAAACGTGACCCATATTTGTAGAAATTTAAGTTTTGGGTTTTGAATAGGCACGATAGGTGTGACAACACAGGCATGGATGGAGCTAGGATTTAGGGTTAGAGGGGTAAACTTACATATTTCAAAAGTGAGGGGGCAAATGTACAAATAATCCAATTTTTTAAAAAAATTCTATATCATAAGGGTAATTTTTTTGAGTTGGGGGCACGAGCCTCACCCGAGACCCATGTCCCTTCGTCCTTGTGCACATGGCCCCCAAGAGAGAGTGGCCTCAAAAATAGAGTACATAAATTAAATTAAATATTTATAAAAGTTATATATATATATAATTATGTGTATATATAATAATTGTCTAAAACTTAAAGCATGCAAAAAGAATGACACTTTTAAGGAAAAATATTTGATTTTTAAATATTTATAAGACAATTCTTTATTGCTCAGGAAGATAATCTAATAATATTTTTTTATTAAGGCAGTTTTTCTAAAAAAAACCTTAATATCTGTTACTGATTATAAATTAAGGGTATTATTTTAATAAATTGCACCGGGCCCCCAAAATTTTTGAATCGCCCCTGACTACATGAGCAAATTTGATGAATGATTTGTAGTAACCCATTTTATCAGAGTCTGAAAGTCCAAATATTATTACAAACCCAAATTAATAAATTAATATCAAATACCTTTTACAACCAAAAACCAAAACCCAGACCCAAATCCATTACCTATTAACCCAAATAAACCTAACCCAATATACCCTTTAACCCATTACAACTCAATTATCAAACCAGGCCCATATCTAACAATCCATTACCCAAACCTAAAACCTAATTACATGAAAACCCTAATCGGCCAACATTGAGCCGCTGAAACCACCTCTACAGTCCCCACTGCCGCTGCCTCTCGATACCGAGCCGTCCGCCATTGCCATCAACAACCACTCCTAAAACCTTAAACTAACGCTAACTAATCCATAACCAAAACCCTAAAATTAAATCCAAATAAACCCAAGCCATAACCTAAAAATAAATCAAACCCATCATATCCCATTACCTACCACCACCGCCTTACTTTGCGGCCACCGCCCGCATGCCCCTGTCACCGTGCTACGTGGTCGAACGAGCATCACCCATCTCCCCTATAAATCCAAAGATCTGCAAAAAATGAAGGATTGGAGAGGATAAAAAGAGAAAAATTGAACAAGAAGAAACACAAAAAAGGCAAAAGAAGATATTCAAAAAGGTAAAAGAAATCATTCGAATTTTCTCAGATCTACATAACTAGAGTGGGATTTAGAAGAAACGAACCTTAGATCCAACCTGAGGGGCTAAAACTGATTACTTCTGTCACCAGCGAACGGCGGCACACAACGATCGACTGGGCGGCGTTGAGGGCTCGGCCGAGTGAGGGGGAGAGGAGTTGGGAGGATTTAAAATTTTTTTGAGTTATTAGTTGCCAAATATTTTTTTTGAGAAAAACATGTATTTATATGATCCTCAAAACGACGTCGTTTTAGGGCATCCCTATTCAAGCCCAAAACGACGTCATTTCACCTGTAACCCGCGCGGTAACCCGACTTGGATAAGAGGATCTGCGCGTTTTGATCTAATGGGCAAATTATAGCTTCAACCCCTCCACCTTTGTATCCTTCACTTTCTGCATTTTAATTTTTGTTTCTTTTCATTTTTTCCCTTTTTACAATTTTTTTATTTCTGTTGTTTACAATTTAGTCACTACTATTATTACTATTACTAGTATTATTATAATTACTATCATACTCATATATTATTATTACTAATTACTATTATTTATATTTATTAATGCTATCATATACGTTCTTATTACTAATATTATTATTTATTTATTTATAGTTTAATATATGTATTAGTATATATATCTGTATATATCTTGTATGTGCTTTAATCGAATTTTAGATTAAGATGACCCTTATTTTATTAAGGATTCTCGTGAAAAACGTACCTCGAATGTAAGAGGTGTCGCTTTCCGTTAATCTCTATTACAAAATACTATTTTTTAATTCTAAACTATAATTTCAAAATATATTCCTTTTATTCGGAAATCTAACAGAAATTATGCCTCGGGTGTAAGGGTGTAAATTCATTTCATACAAAAAATATTATTTTAAATATTTTAAGGGATCACAAATTTTAAATTAAATTCAAATTCTTAATTTCCATCGTTAAGACACTAAGTAATTGATTAGGTACAAATTTTGGGCGTTGTGGGGGTGCTCACCCTTCCCCATACGTAACTGACTCCCGAACCTATTTTTTTGGTTTCGCAGACCAAAACTCGTTGTTTTAATAAAATGACACAAAAACAGGTTTTTATTAAAATAGCCAGGTTTTTCAGGTGATCCAATCTCACCTAAATTAAAAAGATTGGTGGCGACTTTATCCCAAATATTTTCGTAAAAGCGCGTTAAGCACCACAGCAAGCGGGACCGTTGTTACAGCTTGACGACTCCGCTAAGGACTACCTTTTTTGAGAGTTGAGCCACCGGCCGATTACTTTTTGTCATAATGAGTTGAAATTATAAATTTGGTTTAATTTATTTTGTGATCCCTTTTCCTTTTAAATTTTTTACAAAAAAGTTTTCCTAAAACTTTGTTTCCCTAGTTTTGCATATCATAAGCTCTGCACCGAGCTTCGTCCCTTTTAAGTGGGAGTGAAAAGCTACTCCTTCGTGAGGTACTGCCTCTGTGCAGGATAGTGGATCGTTTCCAGGATACATGTCCCTTTGTCTTCGTGAGATTTTTGTCTTCGTGCAAACTTAGGGAGATGTATCCATTGAATTGTGCTTACTAGCCTTAGTAGGATAGTAAGTACAATTCGGGTACCTTTGTTAGAACCAAACCACATGTAGTGAACCATAGGAGCCTACCTTGTCTAGAGCCATACCGAACCTCTGCCCGTTTAGAGAGTCACCCTATAAGTACATAATAGAGAATGATAGGGGGTTTTAATTTCTTTCAATTATGCCCTTTAATTTCAATATTATTTATTTATTTCATAATAATTAGATACCATATCTTTTTTATACAAAACAAGAATGCGGGTAGATAGCATGATGGGGTAGGATTTTATTCTTTTGAAAGCATATCAGGTAGAGAAGCATATTCTAGAAATATTTTAATCAAGCTCTTTTATTATTCTGATATTATTTATACTATGACTAATATGTTTTGTTTTGTCTTTGATTTTCTTTGCCCTTGCACTGCACTTTTTCTATTAAAAATAGGGTGTTGAGGCAAGTTCAACCGTTATAAAGGATCTGCTATAGAGAACCGATTTCTTGATAGGGTGGAAAGAAACTTAGGCATGCGGAGGTGGTTAGAAGAGACTTAGCACCAAAAAGGGGACAGTCTGCTAGAAGGTGAAAATTCAGAGCTTTGGGATTTCACTAGTATTAGATCGACTCAGAACCAACTGTGGGAGTTAAAAGAAATCTAGGACCAGTGGGACGAAGAAAACAAGCAGTTGTTCTATAACAACTACAATGATTTACCTTATCTACTAGATGTTAGTATCGACAAAGTTTTATTTTAAGCCCTTGTCTAGTTCTGGAATCCAGCTTACAGTTGATTTACTCTAAGAGATGTCAATTTGGTACCAACCATTGAAGAATACACTACTTTGATCCGTTGCCCAAAAATCTAGGTTGATAAAGCCTACTTCAAGTCTCCTAATTATCCAACATTTTAGAAAAAGCTGCTAAAAATAATCGGTATGGACGAACAATGGGCTAAAGCCAAGATTAAAGAAAAGGGGGAAACCAAGTGCATCTCCTGAAGATTCATACGAGACCTGATCAAAGTTCAATCCAAGCAAGAAAAACAGGTCGAAATGTTTGCCATAGCCATCTACGGTTTTGTTATCTTTCCCAAATCATTGGGATACATATTGATGATGCTGTTATGGAACTGTTTAATCACCTTGAAAAAGGAATTACCCCTGTTCCAGCAATCTTAGCCGAAACTTTCAGGTCTCTTAGTACTTGTAGAAGAAGTAGCAAGGGGAGGTTTATCAGTTGTGCTCAGCTTTTGTTGGTATGGTTTCATAGTCATTTTTAGAAGCCGAAGAAAATTTCTTATCGAACATGCTTTGAAATGTTCATAACACACTTGTTACTCTTGCCCGAGAGCACAAGGGTATTTTTGTAAAGGGCATAAGCTTACTATCCTTATGGCAATTAAATAATACTTTTTGTCTTATATCTAGCAAACATTTATTTTATTTTTCTTTTTTATTTCTTTTTCCCCATATACACCTATCCCACACAAATTACCCATTCTTAATTCATTTGTTCAATGGATATTATTTTTTGTCAGGTCCCCCAATATCGATGTATCAAGCGACACTAAAACTGATCCAGAATTTATTTTTGAGCAAGATGTGTGTCTAGAAGAGCTTTAGGACTTTGAAGAATATCAAGATTATGATTCGTCTCTTGACCTATTAAGGATGGTAGAACAAGATGAAAAGCAAATCTTGCCTCACAAAGAGTTAGTAGAAATTGTGAGCCTGAAGATGAAAATGAAAAGAAAAAAAGTGAAGATTGGCACATGCATCACCGCAAAAACAAGACATGATCTGATGGAGCTGCTCATAGAGTTTAAAGATGTCTTTTCATGATCCTATCAAGACATACAAATGTAGTGGTACACAAACTCCCCATAAAAGGGGACTGCAAGCCAATCCAACAGAAGCTACAAAGAATGAGACCGGATGTACTACTGAAGATAAAAGAATAAGTAAAGAAACTAAATGATGTTGGGTTTCTTCAAGAGGTTAAATATTCAGAATGGGTGGCCAATATAGTCATTGTTTCGAAAAAGACGGCAAAGTCCGAATGTGTGTTGATTATCGAGATTTAAAGCCAGTCAAAAGAATAATTTTATGTTGCCTCACATCGACACCCTAGTTGATAATACAACAAAACATTCTTTGTTCTCCTTCATGGATGGTTTTTCAGGCTACAACTAGATAAAGATGTACCGTGATGACATGGGAAAAACAACATTCGAAACGCAATAGGGAACATTCTGTTACATAGTGATGCCCTTTGGACTTAAAAATGCATGGGCAACATATCAACGGGCCATGGTTACCCTGTTCCATGATATGATTCACAAAGGAATTGAGGTGTATGTCGATGACATGATTGCTAAGTCTCAAACTGAAGAAGAACATGTAAAGGTCTTGAGAAAATTATTATTGAGATTAAGAAAATACCAGTTGAAGTTAAATCCCGTTAAATATACTTTTGGGGTTGCATCAGGAAAGCTACCGGGTTTCATAGTTAGTAAAAAGAGCATTGAAGTTGATCCAGACAAGGTCAAAGCCATTCAAGACTTACCGCCTCTGCACACTTAGAAGGGAGTAAGAGGCTTCTTGGGAAGATTAAATTACATTGCTCGGTTTATCTCATAATTGACCAAAAATGTGATCCTATCTTTCGACTTCTCAAAAGGCACAACCTAAGGGAATGGAATGATGAATGCCAAGAAGCTTTTGACAAAATCAAGCTCTATCTAAAAAATGCCCTAGTTTTAATGCCACCTATCCCGAATAGACCGTTAATACTATACTTAACTATTTCCAAGAATTCTATAGGATGTGTACTGGGTCAACACGACGAATCGGGAAAGAAAGAGTGAGTGATTTATTATCTCAGTAAGAAACTTACAGAATATGAAGCGAGATATTCGCCAATCAAAAAATTGTGTTGTTCCTTGATCTAGACTACTAGAAGACTAAGATAGTGCATGTTGTACCACACGACCTGGTTAATATCAAGGTTAGATCCTCTTAAATACTTGATGGAGTCGAATACACTGACATGAAGAATGGCTAGATGGTAGATTCTGTTGTTCAAATTTGACTTGGTTTATGTGAGCCAAAAAAGTGTGAAAAGAAGTGCAATAGCAGACTTTCTAGCCAGCCAAGCCTTAGAGGACTATGAATCTCTAAACTTTGACTTCCCAAATGAAGATCTAATGTGTGTCGAGGAAGCTACCTCAGAAAATAGGTATTGGAAATTGAACTTTGATGGCGCCTCCAATGGTGTAGGCAAAGGAATTAGGGCTGTATTGGTCTTTCCGAAGGGCAATCACTACCCTTTTACCAGTAAACTTGATTTTGATTGTACAAAAACATAACAGAATATGAAACATGCGTCATGTGGATTTGAGCTACCATTCATTGCGAGATTAAAATGTTAAAAGTATATGGGGACTCTATGCTCATGATTTATCAACTCTGAGGAGAATGGGGGACCAGAGATTCCAAGTTGATGGAGTATCATAATCTCGTCCTATACTTGATTAAAGAGTTCTATGAAATAACCTTCCACTATCTCCTATGAGAAGATAACAAAATGGCAGACGCCTTGTTTACTCTGTGTTCATTGATTAAAATCAACAACCAGTCTGATTTGAGGCCCATACAAATGAGTATATACTAGTGTCCAGCCTATTGCTATAGCATTGAGAAAGGTGAGCAAGATGAACATCCTTGGTATCATGACATTTTGCAGTACATAAAAAGTCGTAAATACCCAGAACAGGCTAATGGAAATGAAAAGAGGACGCTACGGAGGATAGCAAGTGAGGATGTCCTAGACGGAGATATCTTGTACAAAAGAAGAAAAGATCAAGTGCTACTACAATGTGTGGATGCTGTTGAAGCCAAAAAGATCATTGAAGAGGTCTATGAGGGTATATGTGGGACACACACTAATTATTTTACTATGGCGAGGCAAATTATGAGATTCAGCTACTACTAGTCCATAATGGAAGGGGACTGTATCAACTACGCCTAGAGATGCAACAAGTGTTAAATTTACGCAGATAAGATTCATGTTCCTCCATCCCTGCTACATGTCATGAATTCTCTATGGCCATTTTCTACATGGTGCATAGATGTTGTCGGGCCTATATCACCGAAAGCTTCCAATGGGCATCAGTTTATCTTTGTGGTCATTGACTACTTCACCAAATGGGTAGAAGCGGCCACTTATGCTAATGTCACCAAATTTGTAGTTAGTAGATTCCTAAGGAAAGAAATCATATGTCGGCATGGGATGCCAGAAAGTATCACATCTGACAATGCATTGAACCTGAACAATAAGACCATAGACGAAGTGTGCAAACAGTTCAAGATACGACATTACAATTCATCACAGTACTGCCCTCAAATGAATGGAGCAGTGAAAGAGGCTAATAAGAACATTAAAAGGATTGTTGGAAAGATGACAGAAACTTATAAAGACTGGCATGAGAAGTTACCATTTGCTCTATATGCTTATCGTACAACAGTCAGAACCTCTATCGGGGCGACACATTTTTCATTGGTTTATGGGATGGAAGCGGTACTACCCATCGAGGTCAAGATTCCTTCCCTCTGAATTTTTTTCGGAATTGAAATTAGATGAAGTAGAATGGATCCAAGCCAGATATTACCAACTTGCTCTAATTGAGGAAAAAAGACTAAAAGCCATCCAACATGGTTAAATGTACTAGAAGAGGATGATACAAGCTTATAACATGAAGGTTTGCCCAAGGGAATTCCAGGAAAGGGATTTCGTGCTGAAAAAATCTTACCAACTTAGAGAGATTCTCGAGGGAAATAGATGACAAATTGGGAAGGACTTTACATGGTGAAAAATGCCTTTTCCGAAGGAGCTTTGATCTTGGCTAAAATGGACGGTGAAGATCTGTCAAGCCTAGTAAATTCATATCCAGTCCCGAAGTATTTTACTTGAATAAAAAAAAGAAGAAAGAAAGAAAAAACAACAAAGTGAAAACTTTAAAGTGCGTTTTGAGAGAAAAAGAGAAGAAAAGAAAAAAGAGGGTTCAAGATGAAAACCCGCAAAGGACGTCTTGAGACCAAAGGAGGTTTTTGAGTTGAAAACACAAAAAGAGCAGCTAAAACTTTGATCAAAAGGGGCAAAGGCATATGATGACCAATTCCATCAAAAACTTGGTTGCAAGAGGGAATTTCACATCTTGGCATATCCTCAATGCCCTCGAGGTCTCCTAAACACATATCCAGCACAAAAAGGTTCTCGGCAAGCTGATCTAGCGAGGCTCGCTCGTTCGATATTTGGGGCACCGAATTTTGTTTTTTACTTTATTCTCTTTCAATGTTTTCCGTCTAAAACTACGAATCTTACTGTCAATAAATTCTTCATTCCATCTTATGCCTTTGTTTACACGAGTATTATACATTGACATAACGACTAGTGAGCTAACAATTTCATAAATATGAAAAGATCTATTTACATTGATTTTGAAAGATTCCTAAAAGTACAGGGACCACTGGCAATTCCGACTGAAAAAGGGACATTTCCATGGGTAAAACGGTTCGAGAGAAGAGAGACATAGCCCTTAGTCATACACCAAGGAGACGAATAGGAAATGAGGGGCAATGAATCTTTTTGTAATCAGATTAGATCTGAAGAAAATAAGGTCTGGTGACTCAAACTAAACAGAGTTCAAACAACCAATGATGTCAGTTTCAGGGCAGATACAGATGCTCAAGCTGACTCCAACACTCAAACATTTTTGAATGGCATTTC
The DNA here is from genome assembly GCA_019671005.1 of Hibiscus mutabilis. Lineage (NCBI taxonomy): Eukaryota > Viridiplantae > Streptophyta > Magnoliopsida > Malvales > Malvaceae > Hibiscus > Hibiscus mutabilis. Next base: position 66,734,641 of record CM033716.1, read on the forward strand.
GTATTCATACTAGAATCATTCATGCATTCATTAGACATGTTTAAGGCAGGATCATTCGACTCATACTAATCATAGCATCCTAAATGTGTGTGCAAAATAAGTTTTACAGATTCAGTCTCTCTGACAAGTGGTAGAACAAATCAACTCAACATCGAACAGAAAAAATCACAAGTTCATCTGCCTGAAGTTGCTGTGGAATGAGCACGAGGTAAACTCATCTCCTTAAAGTTGTAGTGGAATGAGTACAACAGCAAGTGCAGCTCCCTGAAGTTGTAGCGGAATGAATACAACCACTAGTTCATCTCCATGAGGATACAGTGGAATGAACTCGACGACAAATCAATCTCCCTGAATTTGTAGTGGAACAAACGATATCACAAGTTCGTCTCCCTAAGGATGCAGTGGAATAAACACGATGACAAATCTATTTCACTGAATTTGTAGTGGAACATATAAAGCCACAATGACCTCATCTCCTTAAAAATATAGCGAAATGAGCATGGTTACAAATTTATCTGCCTGAGGATGCAATGGAATGAACACACCAGTAAGTTCATCTCCCTAAGGATGCATCAGAATGGACACCGAGAGTTATCTCCCTAATTTTGCAGTGGAACAGACAACGTTACGATAAACTCATCTCCCTGAATTAGCAGCAGAATGAGTATAACAACAATTTCATCTCACTGAGAATGCAGTGGAATGAATACACTAGCAAGTTTATCTCATTGGAATTGTAGCGGAATAAACACAACAATAGATCCTGTCTCCTTGAAAATGCAAGGGAACATATCACCTGGTTTACTTTTTCAAGAGTAAAAAAAAGATTGAAGACAGAAGACGCCGTATAGAGTATAGCCAAACCAAACCGGACGAAATAGGTTCATTTTTTTTATCTTTGCATCATTACCGTTTTACAACCATGAGCAAAGAGGGGCAGCTGCAATAACCCATTTTATCCGAGCCTAAAAGCCCAAATATTATTACAAAAACCCAAATTAATAAATTAATACCCAATACCATTTTACAACAAAAAACCAGACCGAAATCCATTACCCATTAACCCAAATAAACCTAACCCAATATACCCTTTAACCCTTTACAATCCAATTACCAAACCAGGCCTATATCCAACAATCCATTACCCAAACTTAAAACCTAATTACATGGAAACCCTAATCTGCCAACATTAAGCTGCTGACAGCCACCTCTATAGTCGCCACCGTCGTCGCCTCTCGATACCGAGCCGTCTGCCATCGCCGTAAGTAGCCACTACCAAAACCCTAAACTAAACCTAACTAATCCCTAACTAAAACCCTAAAATCAAATCCAAATAAACCAAAGCCATAACCTAAAAAAATCAAACTCGTCACATCCCCTTTACCTGCCACCACCGCCCTGATTTGAGCCCACCACCCACCTGTCCCTGTCACCTTACTACGTGGCCGAACGAGCATCACCCATCTCCCTTATAAATCCAGAGATCTGCAAAAAATGAGGGATTCGAGAAGATAAAAAGAGAACAATCGAACCTTAGATCCACATAACTAGGGTGGGATTTAGGGGAAATGAACCTTAGATCCAACCTGAAGGGTTAAAATCGAAATTGATTACCTCCTTGCATGCACTCTAGTTGCCGTTCGCGGCTCTCTGTCGTCGGCGAACGGCGGCACACAGCGGTCGACTGGGCGGCATTGAGGGCTCGACCGAGTGAGGGGGAGAGGAGTTGGGAGGATTTAAGATTTTTTGAGTTATCAGTTGCCAAATGATTTTTTTTGGGCAAAACATGTATTTATATGCTCCTCAAAACGACATCGTTTTGGGGCATCCATGTTTAAGTCCAAAATGACGTCGTTTCACCTGTAACCCGCGCGGCAACCCTCTGCCTTTGTATCCATCACTTTCTGTATTTTAATTTTTGTTTCTTTTTATTTTCGTCCCTTTTTACATTTTTTTTCATTTCTGTTGTTTACAATTTAGTCACTACTATTATTACTATTACTAGTTTTATTATAATTACTATCATACTCATATTATTATTATTATTATTACTAATTACTATTTTTTATAATTATTAATGCTATCATACACGTTCTTATTACTAATATTATTATTTATTTACTTATAGTTTAATATATGTATTAGTATATGTATCTGTATATATCTTATATATGTTTTAATCAAATTTTAAATTAAAATGACCCTCCTTTTATAAAGGATTCTTGAGAAAAAACGTAACATTATGGATACACAAGTATGTTACAATTAAAGTTGCATACGATAATATATTAATTATTCCCTTCAAGTAACATTATGGATATACAACCATAACTAGCATGACAAAAATGTTAGCATAAGCATATTGACAGGAGATCAACGTGTACGTAAAAGAAGATAAAATTTATGAGCTTAACGATTCAGATACTGAAAAGTCACTTTTTCTTGACTAAAGAGCAGAAAATTGCAGTTCGCAACGGCTTATATAGCGATAGTGGAATTGCCCAAAATCGTTATCGTAAAATATGACGGTCTATAATATATTTGTTATTATCTGCAATCATAATAAAATATCGCGATTAAAAATACGACCGCAATTAAAATTTAAATCCATGCTAACAGGGATGGACTGGGGGAGCTGGAGGGAGCAATCGTCCCTCTTAAAAATTTGAAAGATTTAGAAATTTTTTAAAATTTTTCTATGTATTTTTATTAAAAATCTATTTTCGCCCACCCTAAATTTTTATAAGTTCACCCCTTAAAAATTTATAGGTTCGCTCCCTAACCTAAAGTCCTACGTCTGTCCCTGCATGCTAATGAGCAAATGTCCTTATCAGTCTCAGTGGAAATCTAACGCGATAAAAAAAATACTATAAGTAGGGGTGTAAATGAACAGAGCATTCGACGAACCGTTCGTATAACATTCGTTTATGTTCGTTTATTAAGCTAAATAAACGAGTATGAACAAAATTTTTATGTTCCTTTAATAAATGAACGAACAAGAACAAAGGTGTGCTTCGGCTCGTTTATGTTCACGAACAAGCTTGTTTATAGGTTCGTGGATAAGCTCGTTTATAGGCTCGTTTATGGGCTCATTTACATGCTTGTTTATAATCTCGTTTATAGGATAAAAATGCATGTGGATGTATCTAAATACTACTTTTTTGTTGTTGCTAAATATATTATATTAAGTTCATGTTTAAATGTAAGTTTTAATTTGTTGCTTTTTATTTATTTATTTATTGTTAATTTAGTTAATATTTCTTAAAAATAAACGAACATGTTTGTGAACGAATAAACGAACACATTCGTGAACATTTAAAGGAACACATTCGCGAACACTTAAACGAACACGTTCGTGAATACTAAACAAACGAACACGAACACCTTCAAAAATAAATAAACGAACACGAACACAATATTAAAAATTTAAACGAACACAAACCAAACATGAACACCTTTAAAAATAAACAAACGAACACGAACATAGGCTTGTTCGTTCAAGCTCGGTTCATTTACACCCCTAATTATAAGTAATTTAGGGGTGGGCATTGTCGGGTACCTGGGTTTCGGGTACCCGGTTCATCCGGGTACCTCATTGCTCCGCCCGTGTCCCGACCCATCACATCCGGATACCCGCTACTCGGGTACCCATGAAACCTGGGTACCGGGTACCCAGTTCATATTTTTTAATTTTTTAATTATATTTTTTTAAAATCACATATTAAACACAAAAATATTTTTAAAAAATTTTAAACTTAAAACTTAAAAGTATATAATACAAACATATAAAGAATTTAGGGATTTAAACATAGTTTTAGAGTAAAATATTAAGAAACTTAAAATAAAAATATAATTTAAAATATAAAAAATATATATTAAAATTTATCGGGTCGAGTACCCGGTAAAGGAAAACTTCTGGCCCGTGTCCCTGCATGTGTCCCGAAAAAATTACCGGGTCAGGTAATTTTTTTTATAAAATTACCCGATATTTTTAGGTTCGGGTAGTCGGGTCGTCAGATCGGGTCAACTGGGTCGGTATTTTTGAACACACCTAATAAGTATCGGAAAACCATCAATCATATTGGAACAAGGGCAAGAAATAAAACAAGGAGATTGTTGAAAAAAATATGATAATGTTAAAACTTTGAGACATATTTTTAATGGGTAAAAGTGGAGATTCAAATAATAAAATTATGTCTTCATATTTTACTCCATGAGACCTTTACAACTATATCTCATACGTTTAAAACGAGTGAGTGAGGAATGAGAAATTAATGTTAAAAGTAAGCTTGTGAATAGTTAAGGAAAAGGAAAAAGCTTATATCTCATATTGATGGGTTACCAAGCGTGAGATATGTTATATACAAGACTATACTTGGTGGTTATTGAAAAACTTAAGCTTATATGATATGGGTAACGTGAATGTCCAGACCGGTCGGGCCCTCTGCGGGCTTACGAATATTTTAACATATTATAAGATAATTTTTCCTAAATATTGCATTTTAATATATCAAATAAAAAGATAAATGATCAGAGATTATCTTTAAATTTGAATATTTTTTTGAATATTCTAAAATTAAAAGGATAAATATATGATAAGAAATTATATTTTAATTCAGATATTATTGTGATAATACCATTTAATTAATGAATTTTATTTCAAATAAAATTTATATAATTCACAAGTTTTATTTTCAATGAAACCCCTACCCCTATAAATAGCATGCAAACCTACTAAGTTTTACAACTGCAAAAACATAGAGATTTTCTACTACTTTCAAATTGTGAGTTTTTAAAGGGTTTTCGGTAATAGAGGAAGGCAAGGTTATAGTTCATAATCTATGCAATTGTGCAACTACAATAGATAATATAATTGTTGTATCCCGGGATATACGATCAACGTATCTCAAGTACCATAAAAAGGATCGAAAATTTATCTTAAAAAAATTGTACTCGCACGTATCTCAACTCAAATCTATTGTTTGAATTCTTGTCAAACTACGTCTACCGCATACTCGAACAAAGAGTTGCCGCCGGACTCTCAAACAAGGTACTGCCCTTGTTTTTATGATTAACGTACAAAAGGTAAATCTCCACTTTGTCTTTTATTATTATTATTTTATTTATTCAAATTTATTTTATACTTCAGTAAATACTCTTGTTTATTTGTTTCAGTTTTAGATTATTTTTTGCTTATCGTATAATAATCGTAAGATAGATTTTTTACTCCAAATTTGAGACAAATCTAAAACTCTGGTAAATTGAGATGGCAAATAAATACATTTTTAGGATTTATTCTGTAATACTCCAAAATTTACTAAGTTGATTAATGGTCATTTAGTACAAAGATAATAGCTTAAAAGTTAACTTAGTGACCAAAATGACAAAAATGCGAAAGTTGGGATTTCTTTAATTATGGGTTTTGGAAAGCAAAATTTCTAAGGTTTAAAGGTATCATGTGATAGATAGTGAATTGAATAAGGTATTCTTAAAGTTTGGTTGAATACCAAGGAAAATTGGAATGGAAATTGAAGTTTAAAAGTTTAGTGACCAAAATGTAAATTTTGAAAATTTTAGGGCTAAAGTATAAAATTTGGAAAATTTTGGAGACTAAAGTTATAATTTCCCAAAAGTTAAGGGTTTTTATTTCATAAATAAATAGATCACCTAAGGGTGTGAATCAAATGCGGAATTTTTCAGTTCGATCCGGGTATCCGAATTTCACTTAAACTTTAACTGCGATTTCCCAATAAACGAAGTATCAGATCGAACCAAAAGTTCCGCATTCGATTCACTTTGGTTCGATCTGATACTTCGATTATTGGGAAATCACAGTTAAAGTTTAAGTCGAATTCGGATACTCAGATCGAACTGAAAAATTCCGCATTCGATTCACACCCTTAGGTGATCTATTTATTTATGAAATAAAAACCCTTAACTTTTGAGAAATTACAACTTTTCCAAACTTTATACTTTAGCCATAAAATCTTCAAAATTTACATTTTGGTCACTAAACTTTTAAACTTCAATTTCCATTCCAATTTTCCTTGGTATTCAACCAAACTTTAATAATACCTTATTCAATTCACTATCTATCACATGATACCTTTAAACCTTAAAAATTTCCTTTCCAAAACCCATAATTAAGGAAATCCCAACTTTCACATTTTTGTCATTTTAGCCACTAAGTTAGCTTTTAAGCTATTATCTTAGTACTAAATGACCCTTAATCAACTTAGTAAATTTTGGGGTATTACATATTCTCCCGTTTTAACGGGTTTGCTTGATCTCACTTTTTAAAGTGGACAAATCTGTTTAACAGAAATTGTCATTGGAAGTAACTTTGGTTACTTATTTTTATTCTATCCGTTGACAAAATAAAAAATAAACAAGAACTAATTTTTTGTTTATTAGAATTATTATTAATTCTGGTTCCATTTTGAACAGAACAATGACTATGGGATACTCTATTGAAGCACTCAATTCGAATGTTGGAGTGTTGATCCCGACTCAGACTTCGAATTAAATTCCGAATCTGAACTCAATGGCCGTGGTAATTAACCACAACGAGAAGCCAACGAAATTCTGTGGACATAATTTCTAGACATGACAACAGAAGATGCTTGAGCTAAAATGTTTTTGGTTACCAGATTCTTGAATTTTGCTATGACTGATTCCAAACTTGTCATGGATCAAATGGAGGAACTTCAACTGATCATTCATGGAATTCTTGCTGAAGGAATGGTTATAGGTGAATTCTTCCAGATGACAGCAATCATTGAAAAATTACCTCCGGCCTGGAATGACTTCCAAAGTCACCTGAAACATAAAAGAAAATAAATGATAGTGGAGGATCAAATTGTCAAACTTCGAGTAGAAGAGAACAATAAAGGCAATGCCAAAGAGCTCAGCACCATTAGTGCCAAGGCAAACATGGTAGAAGTCAAAAGGGGAAAACAACCTCAAAATAAGTTGAAGTTGAGACCTAAAGATGGGATCTCCAAGAAAGAGAAATTCTGAGGAATGTGCTGCAACTGTGGCAAGATGGTACATAATTCTTTTGTTGCAGACTTCTAAAGAAAGCCAGAGCTTATAAGACTAATGATGTGGAAGAAATTTTTAAAGACGTGGAGGACTTGGATCTATGTGCTTGAATTCCAAAAGGCTAATTTTTCTTAGGAAGGAATGTTTAGGCTGAGGATATTTATTGAATGATATGTTGAAATTCAAGAACATGAATAAGAATATTATTTCTTTTTGTGTTTATATGTTTAAGGCATGGTAGACTTGAACATGTTAATTATGATACTATGCAGAGATTAATTAACATGGAATATATTCCTTCGTTTTATATTAATTATAAACATAAATGCGAAACGTGTGTTGAGACAAAATTAACAAGGTCTTCATTTCAAACTATTGGAAGAAATACCAAACCGCTTGATCTAATACATAGTGACGTTTGCAATTTGAAATTTGTTCAACAAAGTCGACGATAGCACAAAATATTGCTATGTATATTTACTTAAGAGTAAAGATGAAGCTATAGAGAAATTTATACTCTATAAGTAGGAAGTTAAAAACCCAAACTTAATTAAAAGATTAAGAATGGGGAGAAGCTCTGTATGAGTAAAGTTGATACTATAATGTGGTTAACATGTAGGGGAAGCTGGTCTATTAGTTAATTACCATATGAGTTATGAAAGGGAATAAACCCTTCCTACAAATACTTAAAAAATGTTGGATGTCTTACAAAGGTAACAACCTCATTACCAAAGAAAACAGAAATAAATCCCCAAAATAGTGGATTGAATTGTGTTGGATATGTAGATCATAGAAACACATATCAATTTTGGGTTTGAAATAGAGCCAAGAATAAAGGTCAAAATGTTGACCAAGTGAAATATGCAAGGGTCATAGGCAGCCCAATGAGCTACACTAGACCAGATATTATTTTTACTGTGAGTAGTTTAAGTAAATTCACAAGCAATCCAGGTGGAAATCACCAGAAAGCAATTGTAAGGGTATTGAGATATCTTAGATATACTCAAGATTATAGATTGCTTTATTATAGATATCCTACTATCTAGAAGGATACTCCGATGCTAGTTGAATATATGATATTCAAGATATCAAAACACAATTGGATTAGAATCCTCAAGACAAACGGTTAAATCAGATCCATAATGGAATCTAAGTTTGCAGTTCTAGACAAGTCTAGAGAATAAACTGAATGGCTTTGGAATTTCTTGGAGGATATTCCTAATTGGCCAAAGCATGTGCCCACAATATGCATATATTGTGATAACCAAGCGAAAATTGGTAGAGCACACAGCTTATGTATAATGGTAAATCGAGACATATGCGTCATCGACATGATATTGTTAGACAACTGATCTCAAACAGAGTTATCTCTACTGATTTTGTAAAATCAAAAGATAACATAGTGGATCCGCTAATTAAAGCCTTATCTTTAGATCAGATTGAGAAGACATCGAAAGGAATGAGACTAAAGCCCATGGAAATTTAATGGGCTTTGTGAAGAAAAACCCTACCTAGTTGACTAGAGAACCCAAGATCTAGGTTCAAATGGACAACCTACTTGCATAGGCCTTGTATGGTCACTGTGGGGGTTCTACTCCCAAGTCTGTTCCTATGGTATAAATAGTGATCAAAAGTGGAATAGGCTAAGCAATGCTTTTAATGATGTTGTGTGTTTTGGTATGCCGAACAACATAAGTCAACTATGTAAGAGTGAAGTAGGGTCGCTTCAAGGAGACTATTGGGCATAGTTCTTTCAAACTCTCGCAGAACCAGGCAATGTCCACAGCTATACAGACATACCCATGAGAACTAATATTCTTGCCAGGGAAATAGTTGAGTGAAGTATATCATCATTTACACAAAGGACAGAACAATTCGAGGACATAACGTCTACTGGTCAGCTAGTAAAGTAAATATACTTTCACAAGGGAAGGTTCAATAGTGGACACCTACCTATCCTATGTAGCTATAGATCATAGAATCTATCACCACATCAAGTAAAAATGTTTTGCTTTGAATCAATTTCATTCATTTGGGGGATTGTTGGAAAAAATATGATAATGTTGAAAGTTTGAGACATATTTTCAAAGGGTAAAGGTGGAGATTCGAATAATGAAATTACATCTTCATATTCTACTCCATGAGACCTTTACAACGATATCTCATACGTTTAAAACGAGTGGGTGATGAATGAGAAATTGATGCTCAAAGTAGGCTTGTGAATTAAGTTAAGGAAAAGGGAAAAGCTTATATCCCATATTGATGGGTTACCAAGCATAGGATATGTTTATATACAAGACTCTACTTGGTAGTTATTGAATAACTTAAGCTTATATGATCTAGGTAACGTGAATGTCTGGACCAGTCGGGCCCTCCATGGGCTTGCGAATATTTTAACCCATTACAAGATAATTTTTTTTCCTAAATATAGCATTTTAATATCTCAGATAAAAGGATAAATGATCAAAGATTATCCTTAAATTTGGATATTAGTTTTTTGAATATTCTAGAATTAAAAAGGATAAATATATGATAAGATATTATCTTTTAATTCAAATATTATTGTGATAATGCTATTTAATTAAAGAATTTTATTTTAAATAAAATGTAGATAATTCACAAGTTTTATTTCCAATGAAAGCCTTACCCCTATAAATAGCATGCAAACCTACTAGGTTTTACAACTGCAAAATCACAGAGATTTTCTACCACTTTTATTCTGTGAATTTCTAAAGGGTTTTCGGTGATAGAGGAATGCAAGATTATAGTTCGTGATCTATGCAATTGTGCAACTACAGTTGATCATATAGTTGTTGTATCCTGGGAGATAGACGACCAATGTATCTCAAGCACCATAGGAGTGGCTGAAAATCTGTCTTAAGGAAATTATGCTTGCACAAGCCTTAACTCGAATCTACCATTTAAATTCTTCTCAAACTACGTCTGTCGCACACTCGAACATTTCGAATGTTGAGCTTTACAAGTTCAATGAAACACTTATAATCTACTACAATTAATAAACTTAAGCATATATGCAAGTACGAGAAAAGAGACATAAGTATAATCACGTGACATCTAGATTCAACCGTCTATACCATAAATGCTTTTAATCACACAAACCATTATATCCAAAAAAAAAAAATTTCCATGCAACAAAAATAATCAACTCAACAATAATGATTTGGATGAGGTTAGGTTTCACATAGCGTCAAAAGTGTACATCCATCTAGGTAATTGTACTCAGTATATTGTAACATTGAGAACTTTCAAATGAGGTTTGGTGTTTATATAGCATCAGAAATGTACATCGTACTAGCTTAAGTAACCATGCATGAATGGTGCATGGTGTCACATAAAGTTAGGAATGTACACGAACAACTTAACCACATCGGTATTGCAACACGATTTTCAAATATCAGGATCCCATATCACACAAAATCATACAACAATTAATACCAACAAAGCCACAAAATTTTATACAACTCATGATCAATCTAAGATTAATTACTACACATTACCAAAAAACTTATGACCATTCAAGGCTCTTTAAGTCTTAGTACATTATGAAAGGGTAATTTAATCATCCATTAGCTTTTAAACGTTATTAAGACCTATTGAATCATTATTAAGTTTTTTAGATGAATGTTAATCCATTTACACTTTGAGTATCGATATCAACCTATAAGTATCGATGTTAACCTATGGGTGTTGATATTCAAACCCGAGTATCAATAATTTTCTTGAGTATCGATACCAAATAACATTCGATGTTTCCAAAAATCCAAATATTAAATACCGATATTAGATGAACAATATTAATACCTTAAGTAGGTGACATTGATACCAAATCTTGAATATCGATACTAGATGAACAACACCAATACCTTAAGAAGATGATATCGATACTCACGAAATGTATATTTAAGCTTGGGTTCATATGATATTTAGTACTGTAAAAAAATGCCGATACTGAAATTCAAACATATATGTTTTAAGAAGAAAAAAAAAACACCACCAACTTAATATTAAGCTTGTCACATCCCGAAAAATGGCCTAGTCAGAAATAGGTCCCGGTGATCGAAAAGCTTTGAATCCGATGTGTAGGATGTTGTAATAAATGACCAATGTACCCCTCTTGTTGTAATGGAATTACATTTTGGCCCTATGTGTGTAAATGGACCCCTTGTATGAAATTCGAAGCCCAATGTGCAAATCTGAGCTAGTCGTATCGATACGTTCATATGAGTATCGATACAGCTTAAATGACAATAACTAACTTCCTGATTTTAGCGGGAGCGTACCGATACGGGCAGAAGCGTATCGATACGGGTCCCCTATTTTGAGCAAACCTGATGTCGCTTTGTTAAGGAAGTGATGTAAGGTGGTGAGTCACCTCTATGCCTGCCTAAACCCACGTGAATTCATCAGAATTCACAAGCAATAAGTTATTAGCCTACTTATGGAGCAAGTGGGCTTTGGGTTAAGCAAACCCCCAATAGGAGGAAATCTTCTTATTGATCACATGGGAGGTGGACTGCCATTAAGATGTTAAATCCCTTTTAATTAGTAAAAGAAAAGAGCTCTATTCAATTATTTTAACCTTTCCGAAAAACTAACTCAAGCTTTGTCTTCCAAATAAGCTAACACCTCCATTGTTGCTCTACCTCAAGCTAAGCTCACACCTCTCTCTTTAGTCACCTTAAGTTTATCATCTTTTCGATTTAAAGGTACCGTTGTGAAGCTATCCGTCGGGTAAGGCAAAGCCCTCTTTCGATTATTGAATTCCTTGTAAGATGGGAATCTAATTTCAATTCGAAATCCTAAGCTATATTGTCAATTTGGTTATAATGATTCCTATTGTTTTTCTTAGCTCAAAATAAAGAAGAAAACAACCCATCAACCCCAATCGAAGCAAAGAACAAATGAATCAACATTTGGGAGTCCTAGAGCCTTCGAATCTTAAGGTGAATGTAGTTGTGTCAAGGGCTAGGCATGGTGCCATTCCTTTTTGCATTATTTGTGATATATTGCATTTGATCGATGGCTCGCGTAAAACAACTATGTTGAATTCGATTGACAAGTTTGGTAAGTACTTCGTACTATTTTGGTATGTGAAAATATGGTTATGATATGCTAAGTATGTGGTTTATGGATTTGATATGAATATGATATGTGTTATAGAGCTAAGGCTCGTTTTGATATTTGATATGATATGAATTGAAAGAAAATATGAAATATGTGATCTTTGTGAAATGATGGACATTAGATACAATTGGCATGCCATAGGATTATTGAGCTCGGTTAAGTAAGGGATGACTACGGTCTGGGGCTACGACCTATATGTTGGGGAAATAAGGATGCATTGTGTAAGGGATACGTTTCCAGAGCTACGGTTCAAGGCTATGACCTATTTTCGATATGTTGGTGTAAAGGGGAATCCGCGTATCCAATGGTTCCTAATGGAAATTCCATGTGTTTATGAACTTTGATGTGAAATTATGAAAGTATATAAATATGTGAAATGAGCATGAAATTGTGTACATGGAACTAAGCCTATGTAGATTACTTGATCATCTTGTCATGTATAATATTGATTAATCATTATGTTCGTTGTAACTACCTCACTAGGCTATGTAAGCCTAACATGTGTGTCTCGTGCATTTTCAAGACCTTAAGTGATCCCGAACTACGATCGTGTTGTTGCGGTTGCAAGTCACTCTCCCTAGCTATATGTATGCTTACTCTCTATCTTGAACTCCTAGAAGTGTGGCATATTCTTTACACACGTTTGGTACGAGTATTTTTATGGTTGTGTAATAGCCCTATAATGACCTAGTGTTGTATTCATGAAATGGTATGTTTTGAGAATGACAAGTTTGTTAAAAAGAGCCTAAAATGAGCCTAAGGTTAAAACTTGGTAAATGGATTCAGAATGTCCTAAAATCTGACACGCTAGTAGAATTGTGATTTTTAGGCTTGCTGGTAAAATTTGGTAATAATCGGACAACATTTGGGGGGTTAAATTGGCTGAAAACCAGATGAAATCTGCCATTATAGGCCAGCCGTATCGATACGGGGAAGCTTGTACCGATACGGACTTGCATATTTGGTCTTTGATGAAGCAGCTGGTATCGATACGGGGAAGCCTGTACCAATACAGGTTTGGATAGTAAGATCTGAAAATTTAAGTGCATCGATACAGCCTCAAGCGTACCGAAACGAGTTAACTCAAGTCAGAGAGTATCGATACGAGCATAAACGTATCGGTACGAGGTCGTTGACCTCAAACCTAGAAATTGTGAAATTCAACATAGCGTATCGATACAGACTATAGTGTATAGGTACGGTGGTAGTTAATTCTGTTAAAAGGCTTAAAAAACGGTTTTAAAAGAATTACAAATTAGCCACTAATAATTATACGGCTTAATTGAATAGGTAAAAGATATCCGATAACAACGAAACTTCACAGGTTAATAATTAGAGAGTCTAATTATAAGTCGGTAATAAAGAATCCGGATTAGGGTCACTAATTTGTAACATTTACAGTTTAGTCCCTTTAGTTTGAAAAGTTTTAAATCAACCCCAATTCTGATTCCGATCTCCGATTCTGGCTACCGATAACACTTCTGACCTGGTTTTCTACCAGACCGGGAAGGGGGTGTTACAAAGCTCTAATTGATTTTGAACCTCATTGAATATTTTAATAGTAAACTAATAATAGTCGCTAGTTTTATTGAATATAAAATAAATACAATAAATTCAAAAGAAAAGTCTACAAAAACTAAAGTAGATTAATCACATTACCAATTATTTCCTCTTAAAACCATAAAAGTGCACATACTAGCTAAGGGTGTTTAAAAGTACTTAACCTGGATGACCCGACCTGTTAACCCGACGACCCGACCATAAAAATTTGGATATATTTTTAAAAAAATTAATGTCTAGGGTTGGGTACCCGGCCACCATTTCCTGGGTCGGGTCCGAGTAGTAAAATAAAAAAAATTCAAGTACCCAAATACCCGACCACCTGCATATTTTTTATATTTAATTATTTATATATTAAAATAAATTAAACTAATTAAAAATATAAACTAGCCCCCCCTTATGTTTTGATGTTCCCAGGCCTTTCCCCAAAACTTAAAATCCCTAAAAAGCTAAAATTAGAAATTACCTTTGATTGACTACTCTGCACAGCTGATGGGCAGTTGCACCTCCACTTTAGATCTCTGTTCTCTCGCGCTCATCGATGACCATCGCTACAAGCGCTCATCTCGGCTCCGAACTTCCAGCGGTAGGAGACACGACAAGCACCCCACGACCCACAGCCCCACATAGGCATACAACCATAGATTCAACTATAAGTTTAACTATTTAAAGAGCCCTATATATAAACTAAAGTACTAAAGGGAGAACTATGTTTGATGCATTGAAATTTCTGGTTTTTTGCGGGTTTTGTTTTTAGTAATTTAGTATAGGAAATAGGAATACTTGCTTACTCTTTTTTCCATGCTTTCATGCTTGATAATAATATCTAAAATTTATGCTTGATTTTGGTGTTACATTATAGTCTATAATGTAAGAACTTGATAATAATATCTTAAACTCTTGTTCCATGTTTTCATTCTCTTTAAGAAATTACATCTGCTAGTTGTTTTCATTCGTTCTTTTTGGCCTTAACCAATATCTCTTCGATTTTGCCCTGTTTTTTGAAACTCAACCTTATCCTGCATGCATAAAACTAATACATCATCTTTTCATGGAATCAAAAGTGCAACTATCCTAGAATGTAAACCATGCTTAGCATTTTAAAGGCTTCATGTTATCAAAGTCATTATTATATCAATTGTTAATATCAGTTTCGAATGGACCAAAAGTGTCATGTTAGAATTATTTTTAATTTAGAGAAGAAAACAATAGTTTATTAACATTCCTTTTTTTCCATTGCCTTAAAACAGAAATTCCAGATGTACATCTCATTCCTTCACATAGTAGTTAGTAACCATCATGTGCTACAGTCCTGAACTTTATTACTATCTAACTCCTGAACTTTAATCCCATGAAATATTGCCAATTTGCCATTAGCTAATTAGCTTTACTTTTTATTAGGGAAAACCAGATTCAATTTAAGAGATATACTAGCATAGCTTTCAAAGTTCATGTATAACTCAAAGATTGTGTTTTATTTTCCTACTCTTATACAAAAAATAATGGTTGATTTTTTTCTTCAGATTATGTCGATGGCAGGGGAAAATATTAGTGATATAAAGATGCTATCTTCCTCAGCTTATTCGTATAAGGAACCTGAAAAGACTAAAGTGGTTGAGATAGAGACTCCAATTAATACGAAAAACAAAAGGAAGAGAAAAAGATTGTTGAAGCTTCAATAACTAAAGGAGGCAAAAATAAAAAAAGTTTCTTTTTCTTGGGATCACTTTAAAGCAATTGAGGGTGAAAAGAACATGTCGAATGCATTTATTGTGCTCAAAAAATAACTTGTGCATCTGCCAATGGAACTAATACAATGAAGCGTCATACTGATCAGTGCAAGAAAGCCTATTTTAACTTGGAAAAAACACAAACAATCTTAGATTTTGAGTCCAAGACGAAGTGCAACACTAATGAGACCATAGAAAATGTTAGCATTCCTAAACTATGGCATTTTGATCAAGAGAAGATTAGAGAAGCACTCGCTAAAATGGTGATTATTGATGAGTTACCATTTAGCTTTGTTGAATGTGAAGGATTTCGAATGTTCTGCAAGATCACCATTCCTGATTTTATTCCTCCTTCACGTGCTACTATTACAAGAGATTGTTATGCTCCATTTATCGGAAAAAGGAAGACGTTGAAGGATTTTTTTCAAGATTTTATCCTCTAGGGTATGTCTTACCATAGATATATGGACATCTGCTTAGAATTTTTTGTATATGTGACTTACTGCTTATTTCATAGATGATACTTGGAAATTGCATAAGATGATCATAAACTTTTTCCCAATTGCTAGGGCCGTTAAAAAAATCTTGACGGTAACGGCTGATAATGCTAGTTTGAATGATCTAGCGATCAAGTATTTGTAGCAAATTGTGAACTTGTGGGATGAGAGTGTGTTGGATGCTCAATTTTTGCATATTTTGATGATTCTGTTATGAAAATCTGTTATGCTGTGAAATATGTGAGGTCTTCCCCTGCAAGGCTAAAAAAGTTTCGATCTTGTGTTGAAGAAGAAAATATAAATAACAAATCTCTTGTTTGCTTGGACAATGAAACAAGGTGGAATTCCACCTATTCCATGCTCAAAAGTGCTTTAGAGTTTTGGAAGGCATTCAAAAATATGTAAAAGAAGTGCATTCCTTACACAAAAGAGCTTAGGAAGGTTGGTGGTCCTTCTGATGTAGAAGATTGGGACAAAGTCATTGTTTCTTTCCTTTTCTTGAGATCTTTTATGAGGCTACATTGAGCTTCTCTAGATCAAGGTATGTGACTGGTAATAATTTTGTTGAAGAGATATTTGATATTGGGTATACGATTAACTGTTATCTTGATGCCTCGAATGTTGAGCTTAAAAGCATGGCAAGCCAAATGAAGATGAAATTTGATAATTATTGGGTGAATGTTAACAATGTGAATGTGTTGATGTTCATTGCTTTAGTTTTTGATCCTAAGCATAAGTTATGTTGAGTGGATCGTCCTTCTTATGATCCTAGCAACTCTTTTGTCTTATGTCAATGAATTAAAGACACTTTGACATCGTTTTTTGATTTTTATGCTTCTTCGCAACCTTCGGCACCACAAATAAAATCTCACTCTATGGATGTTGTTGGTCTTGGTGATGAAGGAAGAATAAGGAAGTTGCAAGGAACAAATTTGAGAAAGGATTTTGTGACTAAGATAAAATTATTTGATACTTCTGAAACAACTGAGCTAGACAAGTATTTGGGAGATAAATGTGTTCGTGAGACTGATGATTTTTACATCTTGTCCTGGTGGTCTATGCAAACAATGAACTATCCTATTCTTATGAGAATGACACGTGATGTACATGCAATTCCGGTTTTTACCGTTGCTTCGGAGTCCGCTTTTAGTACGAGAGGAAGTGTGCTTGATTCCTTCCGTACCTCTTTGACTCCCAGGTTGGTGGAAGCTCTTATTTGTACTCAAGATTGGATTCGTGCTTCTCATGATACTATTATGATAGATGAGAGCTTACTAACATTGGAGAATATGAAAGAAGGTTATTTTTCAATTTCATGTTTAGATATTTAATTATTTATATTTTAAAACATATGTAATACATTGTAATGCTTTTTTAGTTGAAATACTTAATGTAGAAATGCAAGATTTAACTTCAGAGCAACCAACGATTATCATTAATGAGACAAATGAAGTTCTGGAAGTCATGTATGAAGAGCCATGCCCATAGATCATAAGTCCTAAGCTTTGGTAAGCTATTAACTTTTAGTTATGTTCTCGTTGATGAAAGTTCTACTTGATATTCTTTTGATGAAAGTTTAGTTATATTTTCGTTTTGCATCTTGGTAAGATTTTGGTTGTTGTAAACTTGTGGTTTACTTATATCTAATAAAAGAATTGGTTTTATGAAAGGAGAATGTCAAATAAAGGAAAGTGACCATGACCATGATTCATGAGTGTAGGTGATTTGAGGTAGTTTTTGTTAGTAGAAAATGGTCTATCAAGTTGATTATATCTAGTTTGCTACGAACTTTTATGTTTTATTTATGTTATGGATTTTGTATTTCTAAACTTATGTTGTTTGGAATTGTATTATGTAATTTGAATCTTAAACTTTATGTTTAGATTATGTAACTAGGATTTTAAAATTCTATGTTTGAACACTGGATTATGTAATTCGAACTTTTAAATTTGTGTATATTTTTTATAATTTAATAATTTGAAAATGGTAAAATTCGAGTACCCAAGTACCCGATTTTTTGGGTACCTAACTAACGGATACCCGTAATACCCAGGCCGGGACACATGCCGATGATTGAGCTACCTGACGGTCTAGGTACCCGGTACTTCGGGTACCCGAATACCTGGGTACCCGGATTTGAACACCCCTAATACTAGCTACTAAGAATAAAGGCTTAAGAGTATCATAAGCCCTTGAATTTTTGAAGAAAAAAAATCAATCAACCCTCTTAATTTTTTTACACCCAATTAAACTCTTTTACTTCAAAGTTCCAACAATTCACTTCTTTAAACAACGTTGACTGTTAAATCTAACAGTTTTTTAGATCAATTGATGCAACATGTCGTGTTACAATGCTGCCACTTGATATTTTCAAAAAAGTATTTTATTTTAAAAATTCTTGAAATTTTTAAAAATTCTAAAAACTTGTAAAAATTATACAAAATAGTTTTCTAAAAAGTCTATAAATATCATATGACAGAACTGTAGTGCATAATGTGGCAGTAATATCTCAAGCAAAAAATCGTCGAAATCTGATGCTCAAAATTGATCAAAGGGATTAATTGATTCAATTTATTAGTTCAGGGACTTAATTGGGTGCAAAAAGTTCAAGAGATTAATTATTTTTTTTCCAAAAGTTCAAGAGCTTTAAGCACCCTTAAGCCTAAAATAAAATATAACCATATAAGTAAAGGGTTAAAACTTCGCTACACAACTTGAAAAAAATGATAGATACAAACAAACATCACGTTGATGAAGGATAAATACCATCAACGCTAACATAAAAATGTATATAAGAATGACAATACATTAACAAAATTTGATTTTTCAGAATTAAACCACGAACTATCTTTGGTGAGCGTCTATCAATATAATAGAATTAGTCTAAGGGTCCAAAGTAGGGATAAATCAACAAGATAACCAAATAAACATCAACAGAAGAGACGATGTTAAATCCAATCATAAAAAGATAAAAATATATGCTAAAAAAGTATAGAAAACGTACCATAAGTGCAGAGAAAACATGTTATAAAAGTAAATTTAAATATCCACCATTTTCGTTAGAAAATTGAAGACTTATTAAACCAGATCACAGTAAAACCCAAACATGCAGAAACAATAAACCAAATAGATGAAAAGAAAAAAAAGATAGATCGACACATAAGAAGAGTTGTGACAAAGTATGGGTCAGTCGTTTGGTCGAAATTTTAATATGAGAGATAAGAAGATGATTTATAAATATTAATTAATAAAAAATTATATGAAAAATGAAAATGATATGAATTCATTTAATTGGGTAATAATCATGTATAAGGTGGTGAGAATAGTCCATAAAATAATTTTTCCTAAATATGGTTGGTACTTTTTAACATATGTTTAATTAATGTTGTAGAAAACCTAGCCGCGTCAAACCATAGGCACATTCTTCTTCATATTTTTTTATTTGCTTAATTGGCAGCGTCATCATTTTTGTGCAGGTTGCCGACAGCCGGTAATTCATATTTTTTATCGTTTTTTTATTTAATTCTAATTATTTTTTCGCACATTTTGTTGCGTTTATCTCTATTTCTGTGGCACGTTTTTTGCCTTTATGCACGTTTTTATGGTTACTTTTACAGGTTTTTGTGTTCGTACGGTGATCTTCATTGCGTTTATTTCTGATTCATGTTTGTCGTTTTGGGTTGTTTGTTGATGTAATCTATAGCGGATTGCTACTTTTAGGAATAAGCGTGCAAGAAGGTTGTCGATTTTGGGATTTCATCTGATTTGTGTTTTGAAAACTCCTCAAGGACCTTTTCTATAATGAACCGTAAAAATTTTCTTTGGTATAAAGAGGAAGTGTCTGATCTGACCAATGCATCACTTATATTTTCTTTAATGAATTTATCTTTTCTTTTCAAATTTTCTGTTTTCTTATTATTGCTTTTTTAAACGTTTTACGACTTATGTTATGTTCTGGTTATATTTTTGTTTATCAATAAAACTGCTTGGGAGGGGTTATTCGAGATAACAAAAGTGCGTGCAATTTAATTTTACGCGTAATATTGAGCAATGCTCTATTATTACGGTGAAACTTTGGGCTATCACGATATACTCGTTCATGCTTAGTCTCTTAAATTTCGAAAGATGAAGCTTGAAACGGACAGTTTGGAGGCTGCGAAGATCTTGGATCGAACGCCTGATGATCTAAGAGGTCCGATTCTAGTTTATGATATCTTGGAGCTTCTTAATCGACAGTGGTCCATTGTCGTTCGACATGTGTGACGTGAGAAGAACACTGTTGCGGATAGGCTTGCTTCATTAAGTTGAGGTAAACCGATTGGGAAATCCTCTACCAGAGTCCACCATTCGAAGTTGCTGCGTTGGTGCAGCAATATATGATCCAGAGTGTGATTGGTTGATTATTTATTTTCTTCTTGTTTATTTCTTTTGGCGAGTTAATTTCGTAGTTTTTCTGTAATTATTATCTTATGTATTTTTTTCATTTAAGATTAAATTTTTTTAACGAAACCCATAATAATTTTATTTTAATCAAAAAATATAAAATTATTTGGTTGATATGTCAAAAAAATTAATGTTGATATTATTCAAAACATTATGTGCAATTTGATATAAGAATGCATTCATACTTTCCTTTTAAAATTATTTCAAGTGAAATCATTATATCTAGTTTTAGCATATTATTGTTGATTTTTAAATTCTATCATTTATTTAAAACTATTATATTTTTCTATTCAAAAAATTATTAAATTTTAGACGACGACATGTCAAACAATAAGTGCCACTTGTTAAGCATATGAAATGTGAACTCAAATACGTGTTCATGTTTTGTTTGAGAGTTTACTTTTCTCATAGAAATCTTTTCTATTTTTTTTAATTTCGGTTACCAATTTACGAATAAAACTGTATGTACTTTTTTATTCCTAACAAATTTAAGCCTTATCCTCTTACATAAATTTCTAAATCTTAAATTTTAAATCTTAAAAAATAAACTTTAAATTATATATTTTAAACTTTAAATCGTAAATTTTAATTTTAAATCTCAACCATAAATCCTATTTTTTAATATGAAGACATAAATAGAGGCACCAAAAAAAATAAAAAAAATTTATTTTCAACTTACACTCATCCAATGAATAGAATTTGTTTCTCTTTTATGTGTCTCATTATATGTCTCACCAATAATTTTATACCATGTGTATTATCAATAAAACATAAACAATTAATAAAACAATCGAAAATAATCATTTTTTGATTAAATAAAAAAATATTACTTTCGCACATCAGAATTCGAATCTATATAAGATATGACAATATAAGCATCCTTGGTTACTAACTAAGCCAATTAATATAAAATATTAATACACATGATATAAAATCATTGATGAGATTTTTAAAAGAAATAATAATAAAATCATCGGTGAAAATAGAAAGGAACACGTAAAAGGAGTTTGACGAAATTTTGTTCTAAAGTAAAATTAAATTGGTATTTACCCAGCTTATCCCTGCAATCGTCTCCTTCATTTTCATCCGGCTGGTCAATGATCATCAACTTTGAATTTCCCAACGAAATTTACTTTATTTTCCCTCAGATATTTCCGAAACTTCTTGTTTGCTTGTTGGATGCATGGGTTAGGTCCTCACAATGGAGATCGTAGAATTTAAAATTCCCCAGGAAAATGGTATAAGCATATCCCTCTTCTTCTTTTTTTTTTGTAAAGATGAAAAATAGAATTAGGATTCCGAAAGATTGATACCAACAATTAACTATAGGTGCTTAAACTTTTAAACATACTCGTCAACGAACAATGTTCACAATGTTGTTTGTCGATCACCATAGGAGGATGATTTAATATTAGAGTTTAGGAATGAATGATGACTTTGATTTTTTTATTAAAAAAACCTCGGCCCGGTCTAAATTAGTAGAGAAAACCATGTGCTGAGATTTGTTTTAGTTGTTGATGTAGCAATTTTAAGGATTATTTGTATTTGGAATCTTCGCATATAGAGAATTGCAAAGCTAGCAGTAAATAAGGAACATGTTACAACCGGGCGGATGCACCAACCTACCATTAAAATATAGGGTAAATTACATAGTTAATTACTATATTTTTAGGGAATTTTTATTTTGGTCATTAAAATTAAAAAAATTATATTATAGTTACTAAACTTTCAATTTACTTTCAGCATAGTCACTTCTATTAATTCCGTTAAGAAATGCTAATGTGGCACGCTAAAGTATTCTTGTTAAAAAGAACCATATTTTTTTTTAAAATTTATAACTATTGTCAAGATCAAAATTTTGATTAACAAAACGATCGTTGATCAATCTCAATGGTGGGAAAGATTCATTTTGCCATAAGTTTAACATGGTTTAGTTCCAACTTGATCTGGCAGTTAACATTGATGAATCAGAACTAAAAATCTAAATTGAAATTAAAATTAACTTTTCGATCTATGATTTTGATTTTGTAATCATTTTTTGAAAAATACTAGAATTCCAAATCAATTTTGAAGTATAAAATTTATGCTTTCTTGCACAACAATTTCTACTATCAATACTTAATTTCACTAGAGTAAATTTTTCTATTCTCTAAAATACGATTACACCAATGCAAGATAGTTATAATATCTCAAACATATTTATGCGTAGAGATTGGTTCTTCAATGTCAGTATGTCTCTAACTATAAATCATGTTTACTTGCATTAAAATTACCCTAATCAATACATTATTACATCGGTATAAATTGATTCTAGATTATTACATTATTCAGTGAACTACCAAGCTTGAATTTCTGGATCCGCCCCTGCGACCAAAAGTTGGTCCAAGTGGTAAGCAGATTAATATCGCATAAGCATGTATTGAGTTCGAAACTTTATGTACGCCGAAAATCTTTATTAGGAGACTTATCCACCTTTTGAGTGATATAATTCCCATAACCTTTGTTATAATGAATTGAAAATAGTTGTCAATAAGCACTAAGCAGCATGCAGTAATGATATCGCCAATCCATCATGGCCTGCATCGGATCAATTCAACCAATACATATGATCGAATAGCTACTTTCGGTTGCCCTGAAGTTGGTCTAGGATTATTTGGCAAATTTATTCAAAAGTGAAACATTAGGCCTGGCCCACCACCAGCTACCACTGAACGTGAGGAAAAATATCCATGCATTCCTAGCTTTTGTTCTTTTGCTTAGGAGACATCATACATAAGCACGAGTGATTAATGATGGGATCATCTGATGTTTTACAGGGAGTTTTGGTACAGGTTTTGTCTAACAGATCTAAAGGGGTTCGGTTTCAGCATTTGACACTGTTAAAATCCAAGTGAAAAATGCACTACTTGTTGAGTATAATCACCGCAAAAGCTTTCTTAATTTTAAGAACTGATCCAGCTTGAGAGGTTTAGTCATCACATCTGTTAATTGATTTTCGAACCACAATGCACCAGCTCCACGCTTCCATCCTTTGCCAACTCTGGAAGAAAATAAAAATGCACATCTATATGTTTAGTACAACCGTACATTGCTGGATTCGTTGAGAGTTTAATGACTGAGCTACTGTCCTAAAAATTGGCACATGCTTCTTTTTGAATATGATCCAACTTTGTTAATACCCTTCTCAACCATACGATTTGACATGCACATGAAGCAACAACAATGTATGTAGCCTCTGTAGAAGATAAACTCACAATCGGTTGCTTCTTAAAAGCCCAATAAATTGCTCCTGAACATAAAAGAAATGCATAACCGGAAGTGCTCCTCCTATAGCTTCCATGTTTCCAGCATAATTACTGTACGCGTGTAGCGACCTCTTTTCTCTGTTATTGGAAAATTCTTTTTTTGTTCTTTCGGAAAATAAGAAGACTTGAAGTCGTCACCGGTCACTTGGATAAGGTAGACCGGACACTAGAAAATCAGAGACTCGTGAAATTGGGTTCGGGAGTTGGTTACGTGCGGAGAAGGTTTAACACCCCACAACGCCCGAAATCGGTACCAAATCATATATTGCTTTTAATCGATGAAAACGTGTGAAATTCAAATTAACTTTAATTAAATGTTCTCAATTGAGCATGAGCTCTAGTTAAGTGGGCTTAGTTAGATTGATAGGCCCAAATTAATTAAACATTTAATTAATAAGGGTGACGATACAACGGACCATAGATTAAACCGACATCGAATAAGGCTGACTGCCGTGTTAATTCATGGTTCAAATTTTGTACATCACCTTTATGCATGATGCAGGTATTTAAACATGATGACATGATTTGTCAACTTTTAATTAATGTTTACCTTTGGACGGTAGGAATTAACTCAGATATTTGGTCAACATCCATTGAGTCAGGACTGTTACAATACAAATATCAAAGTTAATGAATACCCCATTCTTAGGGTTTAAGTTAATCAATTTCCATATCCAATTAGAATATTGAAGGTCATATGAATGACAATTAAAAATGCATAACAAGAAAGAGCTTTCAAAAAAAGAAGAAAAAACCTAGGCCCACTAAAGTCCTAACCTAAAAGGCCCAAATTATGAAAAAATCAATTAGTGATTTAATTATTAGCTAGGTTGGTTTAATATTAACCCTAAACTAATTAATCCTAAAAAAGAAACTCCTAATGATTTACAAACTATCTTAAACAATAATTAGTTTGATTAATTTTAAACTAATATCCCAATAAGCCAATGATTCTATTTAAAACGAATCAAATTTAATTAATCGCGTTTTGAATTAAGTGTCCACCTAAATCCATTGTCACATTTATCCTAAGGGATAATTAAGAGGTGTTCAACTAGTTTGATGAATTTAACATTTATCCCAATTAGCCAAGAATAAATTTAAAATCATTAAACTAATTCGAACCTTAAATCTAACTACGGCTCTAAAAACCCCTAGATTTAATTTAATTTAATTAACTTAAACATACACCCCATTGAGCTAAGGGCATATTTTAAATTAATTAAATTAAACCCTAAAGGCTAATTATCTAAAATAAAGCAAGTAAACATGAAAACAAACCACACACAAAAGCTATAGCAAAAAGTATCTAACATGTATAATAAATAACTTATCCTAAAATATACCATATGGTAATATATACAAATAGTATCATATAATAAACCATATATTATATAGGCATTATAAGCATATATTATACGTATTATATGTTATATTTATAACCATATATTATATACTTAAACATATATCATATAGAGTATTATATATATAAAAACTATACTTATAATAAAAAAAACTATACATTATACATGAAAACTATATATTATATTATACTATATATTATGTATTTAAAACCATATATTATATACTTAGGAGCCACATATTATATAACATATATTATATACATGTAAACTATATATTATATATAACATAAACGAAGGCGAATTAAAATAAATATGGAAATAAAGAACAAGCAAATAGATAACTGTAGAAATTTAAAGGCACCGGGCATGGGACAGAATTTGAGCGAGAAAAGAGTAAAACGATAAACACAATAAATATCTGGAAAGGACCGGATCGAACATAAAAGTAAAGTGCAAGAAAAATAAATATCCAGAAAGGATCGGATCGAACGAAAATAAAGTAAAGTACAAGAAAAATAAATATCTAAAAGGACCGGGTCGAGCAAACGAAAATCGTAAAATGAAATGCGGGAGATTAGAGGCGGAAATTAAATTATCCAGAAAAAGGACCGGATCTAACGTAAATAAAATAAGGTACACGAAATTAAAAGCTGAAATTAAATGTTAGTATTAGATATTAGTATCCATATAATATAGATAATGTAGTATAAATAATAGTAATAATAATAGTAATGATAATAATAATAAGATAATACATATATGCATATATACCTATAATACTAGACATATATATTTTCCTTGTATATCATATAATAAAAAAATGATTAGCAATAAACTCATAAATATTTCTAATAAACTATGAGAATAAATTGCACAACAAATAAAAAAGGGAAGAATATACTCAAAACTCAAGTATTTATGCTCGATCAACTAAATTTCACGGGTTGTTGTTGGGGTCTCGGCGGAGAGCTGGATAAAGGTTTTTTTTTTCTTTGTGGTTCAAATGGGTGTAGTATTAGATTGATTTGGTGAAGAATAAATGTAACCCCATTGACCCGGTCTAGTCGCAAGATCGAACCAAGCGAGCCACACGGAGAATATCGAAGATAACCCGCGAAGGTTCACCTCAATAAACAACCCTATTTTTTTCTTTTTATCTTGTTTAGATGCTCTTAATAAAACCTATGGTGATTTAGCAACCAACGGACAAAGTGCGATGTAATCAGGCGTCAATTGGACATCCGATTAAACCTAAACATCGATTAGGGATCATTTTGCAAAAATAGATAATTTTAGGGGCTTTAGCCAAATTAAGATTACCAATCCTTGATTAATCTCATTACATGCTCGCATGTCAAAAACCAACTTGTAAAGACGTTCCAAACTCACCCAATTTCATCCACAACTTTCAGGGACTGTAACACCCCAAATCCTAGCTTAGAAGTATTGGAACCAAATTGCACAAATTGATAGCTTAATTGAATCTAGAATTAAGCTAAATTGATTAGTTAAGGGCTTAATTGAAAGAATGTATGAATTAAGTGACCAATTTGAAAGTGACTACATTGAATTAAAGGAGAAAGATGGGGAATCCATGCTAAATTTATCATTTCCCCTAATGCCCTTGATTAAGTTAATATTAAGGATTAAGTAAGGGGCGTTTTAGACAATGCACAAATCTAATAACATGGATTTGTTGTTGTTGTCTTCTCCATTATCCCATTGTTGGCCGAGAATAGAGAGAAGAAATAGAGAGAAAGAAAGCTTGGAAATTCAGCCATTGAAGAAGAAATTAAGCTTGCATGTGTAGAAATTTTTCATTGAAATTAAGCTAGAAGCAAAGTAAGTATAATTCTTCTTTTGTTCAATTGATTAGGCAAATATTGTTGAATTGGACTGATTTTGATGATGTTAGATGGAATTATACATTGAATATGTTGTTAGATGATTGAATGATTGTAGAATTATACAAATTTGAAGAATGAACATTAGGTACAAAGCTGAAACCATGTGTTTATGCTAGTGTAATAAACTAGGTTGCTGGAAAATTGAATTGTGTTGTTGAAGTGAGAATTGAATGATTAGAACTTAAAATTGAGCTATAGAATTAATGAATTGATTATGATCATGAATAGATATTGTAAAGAAGGTGTTAAACAAATTGAATTGTTAGCAAACAATGCTGGAAATGGAAGATAAAAGCATGAACATAGTTACATAACATAGAAACTGTTTTGTGGAATTGAAATTGAGTAAACATACAAGATTAGGCTTTATAATCAACCTACTCTATTTTGGAAGCTTTGAATAATGAATTAACATGGACTTAAAATGTTTAGGATATCACATGAAATGAATTATAGGGCCAAGACATTGGTTAAAATGGATTAAAGGCATTAAAATGTGAATAGATACAATCTGCCCATAATTGCTCTGTTCTGAGAATTCACTTTGAAAATTCACCAAAAATTGTATAGATTAAATTCAGGGCTGAAATTTTAATGACATGATCCTTAGAATGTCTATTTTCATTAGGTGAAAACAGAATTGACAACTGGGTCCTATACTGAAAAATGTAAATAGGAATTGCTGGACAGTGCAAACTATCCAGGCAGTGTAAATGCCCTATCTTTGAACAATAAACTGTATTAATTGGCTAAGAAATAAAATTCAAGTCTTACATGGTCTTATAGTAAATTTTGTTATCTTTCCAACGGTTTATAGAAATCGAAATTCCGACGTACGGATTAAAAAATATGGCCATTTTAATAGACAGTGTACAAATTGCCAAGCAGTAGTGTCCTGGGCAGTTTGGGACTGTTTTTGCACCTAGTAACAAACTGTTTCCAAAACAGTTTTGGGACATTGTAACCTATCCAATTATGCTTTAAAATGAGGTAATAACAATATGAAAATGAACTAGTAAGAAATGCTTAAAAGGAAGCATAAAAATAGTTGCTAAATGTTAGGTACATTGTGATAACATTGCTACTATGATTGTGTGATATTGTGCTTGTTTTGATGATATGTATATGTGCTATGCTTGCTAGACCAAGGACAGCAAATTGGGGAAGAAGAGGATAGGAGTGGACATCCTAAAGCTAGAGGCAAAGGGATTTGGATTCAAGATAATTGATTGTTAGGAGTATTGTGAGTGTAACTAACCTTAGGGTGGGACTTAGGTCCTAACCAACCTTGTTATTGCTTAAATGAAATGTCAATGCCATGTAACATAACTTAAACGATATTTGGCTAATTAAGGGAAGAATGAAATGTATAACAACTTGATTGATGCTATGATCTTTGTGTTTACTTGGGTGTTAATTAAATGTAATGAAATATGTCATATTGCATTGCTTATGCCTAAGGTATGAAATGAAATGCTTGCTTGGAGAATAAGGTACGCACATTGCATACATATGCAAGTGTTTGTGAATGTTATACATGGCTGGTTGAAATGTATTGAACAAGGATACTACTTTGTATTCATGCCATTCGAATGGCATGAATAGTTATGTATTGGGAGTTAAGACTCCATAAGCCTCCATAAGCCTAAGGGCTTGGCCTTTGAATGGCATATTGTTGAATTGAATAAAGAATTGTACAAAGCTTAAATGAAATGGTTAATCAACAACTTTGGTAGCTAGTTTGATAGATAAGAGGGCATGCCTTAGAATCTTGAGCTCATATTGGCACTATGGTGCATATTGGCACTACGATGCATATTGGTACGACGGTACATATTGGCACTACGGTACATATTGGCACTACGGTGCATATTGGCACTACGGTGCATATTGTTAAGATTTGATTATCTAGTAAGCTACTTACCAAGGAATGTTGAAAGATGACTTAATGAACATTGCTTGTATTGTAAGAAACTTGAATGAACCAAGGAATGTTGAAAGATGACTTAATGAACATTGCTTGTATTGTAAAAAACTTGAATGAACTTTCTTGCTTTGAAAGATGACACATGAATGGTTGCAAAACTTGTTACTTGTCATGAAAGAAATGTATGGATGATGGCTTTATGTATAAATGCCTACTTGATGAATTGAGTGATTGGTTGCTTGTCCTCTAAGCATGATGTTCAAATAACCTATGAGAAACATGGTGGATGTTTCTATGTTGATTGTATGATATGTAAAGATTGCCTAAGTTACCCTATGCAATTCGAATAAGCACGTGCTTTGTATTGATGGTCTTGATTCCTTGGATTACATGTAAACTTGGACTTATATGCTTTGAAATTGGTTAGATTTAGTGTTACCTCACTAAGTACATAACTTGTACTTACCACTCTACTCTTCATTCTTCCCATAACAGATTAAAGATTACTTCAAGAGGATATCTTGGGTTTGAAGCAACACTTGAGGCAAGCTTAAAGGTATGAATTCATACTCTTTGTATACTCCTAGTTTGGTAGCACTAGATTATTGTAATAGGTTATATTGATCATGCATTTTGTGATGTTGTTAAGACTAGTTTGTGTAATGTTTTGATGGGCCTATTATGTAATTCTATTTAGATGACTAAAACTATGTTTGAACCATGATGTTTGTATATATATATGAAGTAGATGTTGCGCAAACTGTGATGAAATCCAATGTCTGATGAAATTATGTATGATTCGAATGCTAAACAAATGTTGTATGATCATGCATTTGTTCCTATGTACATTAGCATGATTTGGCAATGAATAGGTTGAGTTTAAGGTATGTTTAAGCATGCATTATCAATGTACTAGTCAAGTATGCTATGAAATGTGATGACTTGATTGTAAAGAAACAATTGAAATATGATTAGGAATACCATGTTGTTCGAATGGATGCATGAATGTGTAATAAGATATAAGTTAGATGCTTTGTGTTGCCATGTTAATTGGTTGATTAAATAGTAACTTGAGGTGCAAGTAAGCTAGTTTAAGCATGTTTAGTAATCTCCTACATGTTGTTCGAATAAGATGCATGAAATTTGTAGTAAGAATGAAAATTTATACCACGTTGAATAGTAACATAAAGTGAAGTATGCCACACTTGTGTTTGAATGATGTATGTGAATTGAATGGAATGGTAATGTGATAATAATAACTTAGGTTATAAGTATGAAATGGAACAAAATGGTACCTAAAATAGTATGCTATGTATGTTGGTTGTTGTTTAATGTTGATTGCTTGAATGTATTGTTTGTTTTGAAAGGGTTAGTTTGGGTTACTTGTGCATCAAGGCAAGTAGTTCCGAGGTTACTTGTTCGACAAGTAACCTATCCATCGCTTTGCTTTCGTTCCGGTAACGCCTTTGAATCGGGTTACAGCTAACTCAGGGATGGGGTGTTACAGGGACCAAAACATAAGAAAACATAACTCAGAAATATTCTAAATAACCAACATAATTGTTAAGCGTATCGGCACACTCAGGTCTGTATCGATACACTTTCATCTACAAAACCGCTAAGCGTATCGGTACACCTAAGCCGTATTGGTACGGTTTCGTCTTGTCAAAATCTCATATTTCCAGTGTCAAAACACCGTACCAATACGCCCCCGTATACCGAAACGGCTTCACAAAATTGCCTTGGACCGTATCGATATGGTCCCTCGTGTATCGGTATTTCAAGCTTGTTTTGCCTAGCCGTACCGATACGACCTTAGGTGTATCGGTACACCTGGGCCTGTAATGACATTTTCTTCTAGTTTTGCATACTTTAGCACATCCAAGCATGTTTTAAACATAAGCACACCATAGACAACATAGTTCTAAAGGCATTTAACACCTAGGCACCCATCAA
The DNA here is from genome assembly GCA_019671005.1 of Hibiscus mutabilis. Classification (NCBI taxonomy): domain Eukaryota; kingdom Viridiplantae; phylum Streptophyta; class Magnoliopsida; order Malvales; family Malvaceae; genus Hibiscus; species Hibiscus mutabilis. The sequence continues at coordinate 66,765,519 of CM033716.1, forward strand.
GCATGCTTCCAAACATGAAAAGTAGACTATAGGCATACTTTCTATTTCAACATCCACTTTAAACCTCAAAAGCAAAGGAAAGCAAACCAATTATCAAAGCTTAAAGGCCATTTACATATCCGAAAAAGGCATAACAAACTTGCATCAAAGACAGTGAGTTCATAACAACATACTCCCAAGCCATAATGGTCAACCTCATTGCCATTTATTACTACTAAATTGCATATAACCATACTTGAGTATGAGCAACACCCCTTGGATTCCCCTCTTGCTTTCCTTGCTGCCTAACCAAGCTATTTTTCTGCATTGTTGAAAAGTGAGAGCGTAAGCATAAAAGCTTAGTGAGGGAAGCTCAATTAAAAACATTTATCAATGCATTATAACTATTTCTCAAAGCCATTCTCTCTTTCATCATGCTCAAAGTATCTTTCAAAACAACATTATAAATCTTCTTATCAACATGTATCATGCGTCTCATGCATTCTCAAATGTAAAACTCAAAACAAGCCTTCCATGCTAAAACACCATTAGCAAAGCTTAAGGGAAAATCTAATGTATGTCTCATTATACAAAAATTCATTTTATAAAGCATGATACATTCAAATATCATATATTGACATATACAAAGTGACTCGAGTAGTCTCACCTCTACCCAAGGATAGGCTCACCTCTATCCTCACATTCAATTCGAATGTAAATAACATATTGGAACCACAAACATCTCATGGTGGACTCACCTCTACCAAAATCTCACTTCGGCCAGGAATAGGCTCACCCTTATCCCATAGTGATAAACTCACCTCTACCTCTAAACAATAGGCTCAGCCCTATTGAAACTGAAAAATTTATCTCACGATTGATTTTTATATATTATAGTACATTTCTCATCCTATGGTCGACCAGTTATATACAACAATCTCATAACCTCAACCACTTGCCAATATATACATTTAAAACATGATAACCCACTGTTTTACATGCATTTAATCAAATTATATCATTTCTCATGACTTCAAAGCCAAATACCACAATCTTATCCCTACTAGGGGACATTTCTCAAACCATTTTAGTGAATCAATTTCTCATGCATAAATCATCATCATAAACCATATGCATCATCTCTTTATCTCAAAACATGCATAAAACAGTAGGTATTCAAATCAATCTTCAAAATATGAGCATGAATTCAATAAAACATGGAAACTGAAAATTGAGAGCGAATTATACCATACTCACTTCTGAGCTTAGATTAGCATTTTAAGCTCAATCTAAACCCCGAAATATCTATTTTAAACCTTAGAAAGGCTTTAAAACCATTTCCACTCAATGACTACGCTTCTCTTGCTTTGTCAAAGCGATGTCAACCTTCCGAAGCTATCGAATCTTCTTCTATGAATGAAGAATCAATCACCCCTGCTTTTAACCATATAAGAAAAGAAAATTAATGCACAATCTTGCATCCAAATTCTCAGCAACACAACTTCATAGCTTCCCCACACAATTACCCAACTATTGCCATCCGAAAACTATTGAAAACATCGACGAAAACAATCTAAACAAGCTTCAGCTATTACCCAGCGAGATTAACATCAAAACACATCTAAAAACATCCTTCCCTTAACCATTTACCACCAGAAACCAACCAAAAACACAATTAGGCAAAATCTCAAAGATTTCACCCTAAAAATCTAGCAATTCACCTAGTTTTGGGATTCCATTTTTAAAACCACTTAACAACATCATTTAACATCAAAATTATGATTAAAATCAATCCATAACTCAGCGTGATCAAATCAAAACGAATCTCAATTGATTTCATCAATAAAACTCCAATTAAATCCATATAACATCATTTGACAATCAAATCAAGTTGGAAAACAAATCACAAGAGTCAAGAACTTGGGAATTTCAATAAAGAACCTTTGATTAGGGGAGAATTGAGAATATCACCTCTAACAATATCTTTTCCCTTGATTGGCAATAGTTTGGTTGAAAACCTCCAAGAAATCCTGTTGGGCTCGATAATAATAATCGAATTGCTTGCCAAGTGTGGAGAAGATTGATTTTTGGTGGAAAGCAAAGATAGACAAAAATGACAAAGGATTTAGATTGGTTCGGCTTTCTAAACAAAGCCTACATCTACTACCTTAGCTCCTCACCAAGGATTTCACCAATTCACTAAGAATTCTTCCCCCTTTCTAGGCTAAAGAGGCAACCATTTACAACCTAGACTCACTCACAAGTCTAGCATCCAAAGCTCACAAACCAAGCTTTGGGAACATTGTTGTACAAAGAGAAAACTTAGCAAACGAAACCCCTCTATAAAGGTTGATGTTTGGACACTAAAGCCCTCACCCAAAACCTATAACACTTGAGCATACATTGACAATTTGATCTCACAAGTGTTTGTCTATACAAAGAATGTAAATTAAGCACTAAGACACATTTGAAATCATAATGTTGTTGACAATTGAAGCATTAGTCTTCCATAGATGCTTGGAGGTTCCTTTTATACTCCCAATTGATTCTAGCCGTTGGAGACCGTTGGGATTGAATTGGAGCCGTTGGGGCCTTTATTTCCCGCAATAATTGCAGTTCTGAAGCTGTCCGTATCGGTACGCGGGTAACCGTATCGATATTGGTTCTTCAAGAACTAACCGTTATGCTCTTCACAGCTAATGTGTATCGATACGCGTAGAAGCGTATTGGTACGACCTGCAATTTAAAAGATCGTTGGGAAATAGTCGTTGGGGTTTTTGCCACGTAGGCGTATCAAAATGCTAAGAGGTGTATCGAAACGACCCCTCTCTGTACCGATACAGGCAAGCTCTGTATCGATACGGGTTTTGGCAGTTTCAAATAGACTGTATCTGAAACCCTAAGGCATATCGATACAGGGAATACCGTATCGGTACATTTACTTGAAAAACTCAGATTTGGCTATTTTAAAGATATTTAAATCATTCCAAAACGTTATAGAATCCATCAAACATATTTTCAAGTTGTTTGGACTTAAATCATTTTTGAAATCTTTTTAATTTAGTCCAAAACAAAATTTCAATTATTATATCAAAACAAATATCCTAACAAATCCAAAGCTATTTGATGTAGAAATGAAAGGTCAATTTAGGAAATCAAAGAGCAAATCAAAAGTGATATTTACTCTTCATTTTGTTTGGAAAATCATAGTTTGGCTGGTGAGAAAGTAGAGAGAAAAGATAAGAGAAAAAAGGAAGTTACATAAGAAAATAATTTAGCCTTTAGGAAAAACCTTTTATTAATTCCATTTAATTAATTATTAAATAAAAACTTTTTAAAATAGTCAATTAAAGGAAAAGGTTGATAACACAATTGGTGTATTAGCTCCCTAAAGATTCTAAGCCTTGACTCTTTTTAATTTAGTCACTAAAACAAATTTTGCAATCTTTACGATTTAGAGTCCGTTTTAAAATGTCGGTTAACCCAATTTATTTCCACCAAATTGGGTTCACCAAAACTCTTAAAATATTATCTTAGGATTTTAGAACATTTTTCACATTTTATCTCGCTCAAAATCCTTTTTAAGTAACCAATTCCCGAAACTAGTCTAAATTGCCAAAACCGGTTCAATTGAACCACCTAGCCAAACCCAGCTAACTTCTAAGCCACCTAGCCAAATCCAGCTAACTTCTAAGTCCAAAATCGAAGCATTACGATAAATAAAAAATGGAGATTGAAGGTGGTGCGGCAGTGGAGGTCTGGGAGGCTATGGTGGAGAGCCGAGTGAGTGAAAGAGAGTTTGGGGCTCTGGGGGCTGGTTTCGGTTAGGGAGAGTGAAGGGTGAGGAGTGGATGAACATGATGAGTGAATTGAAAGGGGGAGTTGATTTGGTGATGAACCAAAAATGGTGGCAGTCCCCTGAATGGCCGATGAGTGTGCGAGTGTATATGGTGAGGGTATGGAGTGGGCTCAGGCATGGAAAAATGGATCCTCTTTTCTTTCAGGGTTCAAGGGGTTTATATATATAGTGATGAGACGTATTTTTGGTTTATCTCCGTAAAATGAGAACCAATAAAAATCAAGACCTTAGACACTAAGTATTTTTCAATCAATGGGATTAAGGCATTGGTTCATCCAATGAGAACTAAGGCTTAGTGAGATATTTTTATTTTGGTATTTTTGTCCTTTGTAAGAACAAAATGTAAAAGGTCATGTAGTTTTGAGCTAGGGTATAAGATTTTGGGTATTAAAAGGGGTAATGCGGATTGATTTTATTTCGAACATTTAATTTAACCCGGACAAAATTGGGTGCTTACAACGTGTACGCAACAAGTCGTTCGTCTCCTCCCTTTTTGTCGAAGATCACAAACTTAGTTGTATCCTTCAAATATCTCAAAACTCGTTTCACCGCCTATAAATGCATTTTAGCTGTACCCACAACTTGATTATAGTAAGTCTTATCCACTTTAACTCTTTTATCCTTTACAAGCTTAAATTCGAGGACAATTGAATTTTGGACTAGATTACCGTCATACATTCCAAATCGTTTAACACCTTCGATGCATACATACGTTAGCTGATGAATATGCCATTTGTTTCTTGAAGAACTTCAAGACTAATGAAATATCGCATCCTACCGAGATCTGTCATATTAAATTCATGTTTCATTGAATCCTTAAACTCATTAATTAATAACTCGTCATTACCGGTAACAAGAATATCATCAACATATACACTAACAATTATCAGTTTACCATGTCACTTTTTGATGAACACAGTACACTCATAAGTGCATTTCTCAAAACCCTTTTGAATGAAGTAAGCTTATGTAACGATCCGATTCAACCTGAGAATCCAAAGTGTCACATTAGGTCGCCAACCTAACCTGTCACAATTTTGAAATCATAACTTAGCCATAAAATTTAAGTCATTTCCATCGAAAACATTCATACTATAAATGCATTAAACAATTATCATTTAGTTTAAAAAACATGGAGTTCTGTTTCAAAACATCTTATGAATATACAACTGATAAAACATTTACAGACTTGACTACGTAAAGTCTTATGAATACACAACCCATAAATACAAGTATTGTACTATGGTAAATACCACTTGTTGGAATCTCGTGCTAATATTGCTCCCCAAAGCTCACGATCAATCTACCAACCTACGTACAAAAACAATGACTCTAAACGTTGAGCTTACAAACCTCAGTGGTACACATCTACTCTACTATACTTCATGCATATCATAAATATAAGCATGGAGACTAGTATGAGCAATAAGATAAGGATAATAATCATGCGCTGCTACCACTAGCCGCCTAAACTCAAGCTTACATCATAGAAGTCATCACACATGGCACACAAGGCCCAACCATATCTGAGATCTCATCAGATCATCAAGGTAAAAACGCACATATCATATAATCACAAACCTAAAGTGAGGTTCGATGTAACTTTGTCTCGAGAACATACACTTTGAGTGAGACTCGATGTCACATAGCCTTGAGGGAATCATCCATTGAGTATCTTCAAATGAGGTCCGGTGTCACATAGCCACAAAATCGTACATTCGGTATCGCTTACCATGGTGTTGCAACACTTTTCACTAGGTATCTAGATCCTAACAACCAAAAAGACTCAACTAGTCAAATGCCTACCCAACACACAAACAACACGATCCCAAGGATCTCCCCATTGTTGCTAATCATTAGCACATCATCAATTTATGATTACCAAGTTGTTTACTCATCATGAAAAAGTGTTCATTTGTTCTCCTAATTTGTTTCATAAGTCCACATCACATTATTAATAAGGCATTAACCAAGTTATAAACTATACATGTCATTACCCAACTTTAACTAGTATTATAGATTATTTTACCCACAGGTACCGGTACTCACTAGTGAGTATATTCAGTACTACTTGTGGGGTACCGACACTCATTCGATTGAGTATCGGTACTACTTGTGGGGTACTGATACTCATCCGAGTACCGGTATGAATTTAGCATTCTGTGAGCATATATGCTATACATATATATTTCTTTATATGTGATATACATATATCAGATAAAATTGTGTGACTCGACTCGAACTTGAAAAATTAATCTCCTAATTACTAAAAATTTTGAGTTTTGAGTTATTCGAAATCTTATTTTATAACTCAAACTTTATTTTAAAATTTTTAGAGTCAAGTCGAGTCAAATTATTCTATTTTTTTAATCAAGTTTTGCTCACCCTTATCCGCATATACTCATAGAAGCTATTTTATTTTAATTAACAGATTTGATGGTTCAATGCTTAAGTCATAATTGAAATTTAAAAAAAAATTAATTTATAAAATTGAAAATACAAATTATCCATATTGCAAAGACTAATAACAAATTTAATCAACTATTATGGTCCTCATACCAAGAAGCCCAAAATTGTTGATTTGACGAGTTGAATTGGGAGAAAATACATTTTACCGGTTATCTAAGTTATTTATCTTTGTTTCATGATATTCTCTTAGGTTACGGGTTCTAGACCCACTAGGAGCACTCCCCTTTCTCCCCCTAAAGTCTCAGTGCTTAAGACTAACAATAGGAAATGAAAAGATTATCACAAGGAAAAAGATAAAGAAATAATTTTAGCCATTTATTTACATTCATCCGATTCAAAAAAGGTTTAAAAGCAATTCAATTTTACACAAAGTAAATGAATCCTAACCCATATATATTTGAAAAAGTATTAACCGTTAATCAATCCTACCTAAAATTAACCGACCGAATTAATAAAAAAATTCAGTTCGATCGGTTAGTTCAGTTAAAGCTTAATAATGCAAAAAATGCACCTAACAAATACAAACATCTCATCTCAAGACAACTATTCTCGAAGAACATAAATAAGTCCAAAACCAAAAAAACTCACCTAACAAATACAAACACCTGGGTTTGTCTAACATACGACAGGTTACAGTGCGTCACCAACTGACAATGTAAAACATGAAACTAAGAATATTATACTTTTTAATAACATTTTTGGTTGTGGTAAGTATCAAAACTTTAAAAAATTTGTTAGATCAAAAAAAGTGTGTAACCGGGAGTGTATGTAGCCGATAACTTAAAAAACACAGAACTTAAAATGATACCCACCAACCTAAATGATACCGAAAGATATAACATTTTAAGTTGACATGGTAAGTTTCAAAACTTACTAACAAGTATGGAAACTTACCATAATATGTAATATTTTCGGTTGCAACCTAAAATTTAAAAAAACACGGAACTTAAAATGTTATCCACCAACCTAAATGTTAAGTTGACATGGTAGGTTTAGAAACTTACTAACAAGTATCAAAACTTACTATGATATGTACCCACCAACCTAAATGTTACCAAAAGATATACATTTTAAGTTGACATGGTAAGTTTCGAAACTTACTAACAAGAAAGAAAACGTACCATAATATGTAACATTTATGGTGCCATTATATATAACATTTTATGTTGCAACCTAAAATTTAGAAACTTAGATAACATTTCTAGTTGCAACCTAAAATGTTACCGAAAGATATAACACTTTAAGTTAAAACCTAAAATGTAACTACTATGGATAACACTTTAGGTTTGGATGATACAGTTTTTGTAAGTTTCGAAACTTCCGACTAAGTTTCAAAACTTGTTGTGAGTTTAGCCGAGTTTCAAGTTCTTTAACTCTTTAATGGTGATTTTGTTAATTCCGAATTAAATCTAAAATTTTCTATTGGGTAATGAAGATTTCTTAGAGTATATGAGTAATCTAAACTTGATTTTAACAAATTATACCCAGAAATAGATATTTGAAGAAATAACTTATTTTCAAGTTCTTTAACTTTTTAATGGTGATTTTGTTAATTCCGAACTAAAGCTAAGTTTTTCTATTGGTAATGTAGATTTCTTAGAGTATATGAGCAATCTAAACTTGATTTAACAAATTAAACTCAGAATTAGGCAATTGATGAAAGAAATAGCTTATGTTTAAGTTTTTTTTAACTCTTTAATGGTGATTTTGTTAATTCCGACATAAAACTAAGATTTTGTATTGGGTAATGAAGATTTCTTAGAGTATATGAGTAATCTAAACTTGATTTTAACAAGTCAAACCCATAATTTGGTAATTGATGAAAATTGTAATATTTCTTTTAAGCTAGAATTCTTGAATTTAAAAAAAACTTAGAGCACGGTTTCGATACTTGTCGTGAAATATTTTCTTTCTTGGACGATCAAATCTCATATAACAATTTAGGTTAAAGTGATTAAAATTTTTAAATTTCAACCTAAAATGTTATAAAAAAATTATAAAAATTTAAGTTGCAACCTAAAATGTTACCAATTTAGGTTTCAACCTAAAATATTACCTATACATATAACATTTTAGTTTTGAAATCTAAACCTGAATTATTACCCAAAATCATAACATTTAGTAAAATTTTAAGTTTCAACCTAAAATGGTATACAAAATTATAACAATTTAAGTTGTGACCTAAAATGTTGTCAATTTAGGTTTCAACCTAAAATGTTACCAATATGTTGCATAATTTGAGTACAACGCAAATGGTGCAAGTATACACGTCGCAAGTAAGAGTATAGAAAGATATTTTCTCCGTAGGGAGTGGTGTAACTATGGATTCTAACTTCTTGCACTGAAAAGAGGAATACATGGTGATGATAGGAGTTTTGAAATTAATGAGAAAGATAAACACGCAAGTAAATAAAAAAAGATTGTGATCAAATAAGAGAGTAGGCTAAGTTGTCGTGAGAAGTATGAATTCCAAATGAACTGACGTGGCGATTGATTTTGTGGCAACTCGATTGTTGAGGCAATTGTTCAATTGCCGTAGCAACTGGGTTCTCCTTTCAAAGCTCGGTGAAGCGTTCTTCAATGGCTTCTAGTTATCCCTAACCAAAACACTAGTTTATTGTCCATGCCTTGGTGATACATCCCTACGTTAACCTTGGGTGAAAAACAACCAATCTTACGCTCCTATTAGCCATTGAAATCCGAATCTTATTTCTAAGATGGATTAACCTCCATTAACAATTTGTTGAATGAAGATCATGCTCATTCGTTTCTTGAATTTAACTCTCCCGAAGCTAGATAAATGGATAACTCTCGAGATCCTCTCCCAATTCACTCGAAATCAAAATAAGAATCAAGAATGAATTGTAACACCCCCTTCCTAGCCTGGTTGGGAACCGGGTCGGAGAATTCTATCGGTGATCAAAATGATGATCGGTGTGATAAGATTTCAATAAATACTTGTCATTCAATCGATGTTATAATTTTCAAACATTACCAAGTACATGAATTAGCCCGATTTATCCCATGTGAAACAATAATTCATCAATTATGACCAATTTATAACTTTTATAAGTTTTAGGGACCAAATTGTAAATCCAATAATTTAGGGGTCCCTTTTCAGTAATTAACAATACCAGAATTAAATTCAATGCAATAAAGTAAGCTTGTAAATTTTCGTGTCATTCCGATAACATTTACCCATTCAATTAGACTATACAATAATCAATGACCATTTTGTAAACTATTCAAACTATGTTTAATGTTTTTTAACAGAATTAACTACCACCGTACTGAAACATCTTAGTGTCGTATCGGTACGGGTGTACATGATTTGAGCTCCAAAAGAAATTGTCCAAACACGTATCGATACGATCGAGAACCGTATCGGTACTGCATGCAAGGGTGAGAACCCAATTCCCTGCAATTCAAGAACTCGTATTGGTACAACTTGACCTGTATCGGTACAGGTTGACTAACGTTGACCTTGACCATGAACCGTTTCGATACACTCTAAGACCGTATTGATGCATTTAAATGCCAAACCTTAATGCCAAAACTTGTATCGATACACTTTAGACCTGTATCGATACGATATTTTTTAGCAAGCCCAAATATACAAGGCCGTATCGATACAACTTGACCCATATCGATACGCCTGTCCTGTAATAACAGATTTTGATAGGTTTTTATTCGAATTGACCTTGTAGACACTAAATTTTTTATGGGTTAAATTAATTGCTCGAAATAAAATAAATCAACATTACACTTTTTTTAAATACCCAAAACCTTACCTTATACCCTAAGTCCAAAATTTCATGGCCCATTATATATAGTAAAAAATATATATACAAAAATAAAATAAAAATCCTAACTCCTTACTCACCAAGTATTGGTTCTCATTGGATGAATCAATGCCTCATTCCCATTGGTTAAAAAAACTACTTGGTGACCAAGGTTTTAATTCTAATTGATTCTTATTTTAAGGGGATAAACCAAAAATACCCTCCATCACAAATATACATATATATTTCTACCTTAAATGAAAACCAAAAAAGGAGGAACCTATTTTTTTGGGCATTCGGCAACCCCCTCATTCTTTTCATTTTTTTTGAAAACCCAAAACCCCCACTGCCGTTTGTTTGGTCTTTTTTCAAGACCATTCGATTCCCTTATCCACTATAATTTTCCCTAATCGAAATCATTTTCCACCATTATTAAACCCTTGAATCGAGCTTCTCAATCCCAAAAACAACCCATGTGGAATTTAGTTGATCGAGCATAAATATTTAAGTTTTGGGTACATTCTTCCATTTTCTTTTTATTTATGTATAATCCTTTTTTTATAGTTCAATGAAAATATGGATGATTTTATTGGTAACCTTTGTTGTTTATTTTAGTCTTTTTTATGTGTTTTATTTTATTTTATTATTTTATTTTGCTTGTGACATGTATGTTATTTAACTTGTTGAAAGTTGTTTAATTTATTATCATGATTTTTCACATTATCCCTTTTATGATATATTTTTGTATATGGTATATAATATATAATTAAAATATATTTTCTTAAAAGTATACATGTGGTCTTTCATTTGGGTTTAGTTTAGAAGTTTAGGCCTTTTTATGTTTTGGGCCTTCTTGTGTTTAGGGCCTTCTTAGGTTAGAAGGGTTTTGAGTTTGATAGATAAATTCTTGATTAGAATTAGGTGAAATTAATTTGATTAATTTAAAATCGTGTGCTAGTCTCATAGGAGCACAATCTTTAAATTAATTAGATTAATTTAGGCTTAGCTTAGAGACTTAGATAGATTAAGGTTCAAATTAGTTTAGTGAATTTAAATTTACCTTGGCTTATTGGGAAAATGTTAAGTTCATTAAACTAGTTGGACATTTCTTAATTACTTTTAAGATAAAATTAACATGGAGATTAAATTGGCATTTAAATTAAAACCATGATTAATTAATTCGATTTACTTTAGATAATATTCTTGGCTTATTGGAATACTTGTTTAAGATCGATCGAGTTAATTGTCATGTTACAAGATAAATCATAATTTATTAGGGTTCTCTAGCCTTTTTAGGATTAATTAATTTAGGATTAATACTAGAAGCACCTAATTAGTAACTAGATCACTAATTAAATTTCCATAATTTAGGCCTTTTAGGTTAGGACATTTAGTGGGCCTTTATGTGTTTAATTTTCAAGTCTTTGTTTGACATTTATTTTATTTTTTATCATTTGGCTCATTTGATTTATATATTAATTAATTTAAATCATAAAAATGGACGTATTCATTAATTCCGATATTTGTGTCGCAACAGTCCGAGCTTAAATGATGTTGACCAAATATTTGAATTAATCCTTACCGAATCAAGGTAAAATTAAAACTTAACCAAATCATTATATCATATTTTAAAATGCTTGTATCATGCATAAAGGTGACGTGCGGGATTCGAACCATAAATTAACACGGCAGTCGGGCTTATTCGATGTCGGTTTAATCTATGGTCCGATGTATCGTCAACCTTATTAATTAAATGTCCAATTAATTTGAATTCACCAGTTTGATAAAGCATGTTCAATTAAGGTTAATTTTTAATTAAGGTCACCTAATTAAATTCCTTTCAAATTTCGACAATTTCCTTCGGTTAAAAGAAACAAATATTTTGGTATCGATTTTCAGGCATGATGGGGGTGCTAATCCTTCCCCACACGTAACCAACTCCCGAGCCCTTTCAAAATGAATCTCTGGTTTTGTGGTGTCTGGCCGACCTTATCCAAGTGGCCGGTGGCGACTCCCGGTGTTCAATCAGTTTTCCAAAGAAGAATTTTCAAAAGAAATCTCTTTAAACCAAGATTACAAAGAAATGATATTGGGAATAACCCGTAGCGCCAAACTTATAATTTTTCTAAAGGTTTTCCCAAAAAACGTTGCTACAACATGGCGACTCTGCTGGGGATCGAATTTTGTTTTTATAAAACAAAAAGAGAGTTAGGCCAAATAAAATATTTGTTGCTTATTAATGATGGAAAATTGTCTCAATTTCAAATGATTCTAGTAAGGTTGACCCTTTCTTGAAAATGTAACTACAATTGTACGGGCTTTGATAATTGGTGGACTTCGAATGAATTTTTCATTTAATTTCTAAGGAATCACCGACATGTGTTGCATCATGATCATTGAGCTCTATACCTGAGCTTCGTCCCTTAAGTGGGAGTGAAATGCCACATACCAATGTGAGTAGACCTCCACGGGTCGGTAATTCATTTTTGGAATCCACGCCTCTTGACACGTGAGCAGCCCTCCACGTCATTAGGTCATGCTTTCCCTCAAACTGAAACCAATTTGCAAGCTTGTAATGGGCCAGAATTGGGGTTCTTGTTGCCTTAGTAGGTGATAAGATAGGTTCGGGTAGCCCAATTAGAACCGAACCCATGTGTGTGAATCTAAGGAGCCCACCCCGTTAGAGCCATGCAGATAACCTTAGCGAACTAAAATTCATGCGGTTAGGGTTCTTCCTTTATGTGCTTGCCTTTTGCTTATTTTCCTCGTGTTTATCTTCTCTTGTTTTTGAATTCATTATTCATCAGTTGACTAACCATTTTCGTTGTCTTCTCCATTTCCCTTTGTGCCTTTTTGTTTTGCGTACTTTGTCATATCATGAAGAGCACATTGAGTCAGAAATAGTCTGAAAATAAAGACTAGATTAATGAGAGGTTTGGTTCGAAACAATGATGAAAAGAAACTCGATGTACAAATATGATTAGAAAGGGAACATTTACATGGCGGGGCCAATATTTCAGTCGAAGGGTCAAGTCAACAGTGTCTGCAGAAACCTTCATGAACGAAAAATTTAATGATGTGTCCAAGTGGAACTTAGTCTGCAATGATCGGGATTCCGAGGCAAGAGACGCTTTCAAAGATGAGTATAGTGACATCACATATTTTCTAGATGTTCCAATCGACCAACCGCCACTTCAAGTAGTGGTAGAGTTTTGGAACTACCGCCTATGGTAATTTCATGATTGACGACTTTGATTTGACCCAAATAATTGAGGAGTCTCAAGCCCTTGCAAGAAGATCAGCGAGAACCACATCTACTCAAAGAGCAAAGCTTTCTGGGGTAGGATCGAAAGTTTCTCGAACACTTTGCCATCTTGGATCGACAATCAAGTCTCGACTTAGAATGAGAAAGAATATTTCGGGTAAGAAGGAATTCTGGCCTTAACTTCAACACACCCCGAGGGTTGAGTTCAGCGAGACTCCTTCAAGGGAGTAATTTAAGTGCACCAAATGCCAACAGTGGAGCGACTACAATTCACTGCCTTCTCTATTTGGAAGTAAGAGCGAGAATGGATACAAGAGGCCACCCGAAAGTCACAATTCCTAGGGAAAGATGTTGCCAAGCTTCAGGACTACACGAATGATAAATCAGATGAGAGAGAAAAGACTATCGATCTATATGCTAGCTTAGGACCATTTGCAAAGCGAGTGTTCTTTGTTTATTGTGGCGAAACAATATTCCCATTAATATGAGTCATTTAACGATGATATTTACCAAACTCAGTGTCGCTCTTTGCATTCATTCATGTTTTCATAGTAGTATTATTTTGTGACGTATTGTTATTTTTGTTCAAATAATACATTTTTGTACATTCACATACATCATATGCATCACCAGTCAATATAATTTCATTTACTAAGTTTTCAGCTCTTTGAGACAAGTATGCCATTTTAGCCATTTTTAATTGAAACCAAAGTGTCATATAGTGCCTTTAAGACCTATACATAACATAGACAAAAACACACATAACAAACATACCATATTCAACTAGTTTAACTACTTTGCCACCACTTTAGGAGTTCATAAGGACAAAACACATTACTCTAAGCTTGTGGTGACTTGCCGAACTTCCAACTAGCTCCGATCTCGATCCGATATACTTTCTTAACCTGAAAAGTGGAAAATGAATGCATTAGACTTACATAGTCTAAGTGAGGTAGCCATAACCAATGAGTGAGTAAAATATATGATGTAACATGCTTCAATATCTTCATTGGTATTTATAAGATGAACATGTGTTTCAATAGGAAACTATGCAATATCACTACACAAAGGCAATGATCAATAGCAACATCAATAGCATTATGCAATAGCTAATAGCAACATTCAACATCAATATGACCACGATCAATAATATAGCAACAACCAATATCGTATCCATGCTCAATAACATGTTTATCAATAACGATAGTTCTCTTAATGTCTTATTTAATCTTTTAACATCATTCGGCTTGGATCACCTTTGGAAATCAATATCAATGATTCAGTGTAAAGCAAGCTCAAAGCACAAAGCAATGGCTTGTATCAACACGGTAAAGATAAATCAATATGACCATGAAAGAAGACTTTTTCGAGCAAGAAAAGAGTAAGAGCGGGGATTGCGACTTTATAGTGGAAAAGGTTTTGTCTGACAAAGACCAAGCTATCATCAACCAGTATGAGTTAGCGTGCATCGCTTCAGAGTGCCCTACCGAATTAGTGTCGGGTAAGACCGATGACTCCCTCTCGGGAATCTTGTCATCGCTAGAAAACAAAAGACCGAATGAGTCAGATTCATAGAGTGAAAAAGGTACAATATACAATGAGAGGATGAGGATGTCGACTACACTATCTTCTGAATTTTCATTCCTGCAATCACATGATCTGCCTTTAATGTCTGTGATTCCAAGACCTCATAAGTTGTCTGTTAGCTAAGCTTCTAAGGCTCAAGAAAAGAATGCAGAATCGAAGGACGTCCAGTTCACTCCCAATCATTTCACTTACCAAGATTTGTATTCCAAGCTACCACACGCTCGATTGGTGGCACCTTGCTTTGTCAAAGCCTTGTCACCTCCATATCCGTGTTGGTTCAGTGAGAAAGACCATTGTGATTGCCATGCCGGAACTCAGGGGCATTCCATCGAGAGATATGTTAGTTTTAATCGTAATGTTCAATATCTCTTAGATATCGAGGTATTAGAGTTTGAGATGATGAGTCCAGGTCTGAGGATTAATTTTTCAAACATGACCGGTACTATGAAATTAGGAGAAGGTTGGGTTGCCGTGATGGAAGGGTTGGATGAGGCGACGTTGCCGGCGTCGGCAAAATTTGAAAACGTCAGTGGCCATCGCAATCACGACCGTTCCACAGGAATTTTGGTCCTAAACCCACTTAAAAGGTCCGAAACAGTTCTAAAAGAGTCCATAAAAGCAATAGGCCTTGATAATAGTGATGTCTCCAAAGGAGAAGAGCCTTTCTTAAGAAAAAAGAGGAAAAGGAAAGCTAAAGTGCATGATGCAAGAGGAAGTGACAAGAGGACAAAGATGATACTTTCAATGAAAAATTTGGAGTTGTTACCTCTGTTAGTGCAGAACAAACTCTTAAGGCCATCTCCTCTGAAACAATATGTATATTTCAATACCAATGTCTTTGGTGCCAGGGTTCTGTACGAATATCATCACGGAGACTTCAGCCATACAATGGAACAGTGCGAGTTTCTGAAGGGCAAGATCTATGAACTTGTTAAGAATGGAGTGCTTTCCTTTGAGAATGAAAGACCTAAGTTTAAGAAAGAGGCCTTGTTTTTGGGAAGGTTTGGAGCGTCGGGAGGAATGACCAATGTTGCAAGGGTCAAGGATTTCTAGGGCATCCTACCCATGCTTTATTATTTTTGCTTTATCTGTTTTTCTATGCATGTTAGCTTTGTTTTTGTTTACCCGAAGGTAGTAGTAGTGATCTTTTGTGAATATTCATGTTATGTTTTCTTTTTCCATTCCAATGAAAGGATGCTCTTTTCTTAAAAGTGTATATGCATATATTCTTTCCTACCTTCGTAGACCCTCGAATATTACGTGCATGATGTGGCATTGATTCTAATGAAAGAGATCAATTGAATGTTGTGATAACGATGAAGCGTGATTCCCTCTTAGTCTGCTCTGGTCGGTAAAGCGAGAGAAGCAAGATCACTACTCCTTAGATGATGTTTGATGTTAAGAAAATCTCCTAGGCAAACCCAAATGGATTTCTTGAATGTGCCTAAAAATAAAAATAAAAATAGAATAAATGAATTGATTTAACTTTCAGATCATGGTAATAGGCATTAATCAAAAAACATTCCAATGTTCGAAACCTGGTAATAGGCATTTTCGGATACGAGTGCAGAATTTTAGGGGCACTCCGCTGAAGCCCGAAACATCTCACTTCATGAGTGATGGTAATATTTTCAAAATCATGACTATACCGAGTAACTCGGGGTATTATTGTATGCTCTATCATTATCCTCGAGACAAAAAACTGTGACGAGATGAATTCCACTAAGAAAAAGGAAATGAATGAACAAATTGAAGAAGTCCTGGAGCATTCTGATGGAGCTGTGGGAGGAGAAATAATCTAATAAGGAGCTACGCTCCACCTGTTCAATACCTTAGCAACTGAGATGAATCCTTGAGGAAACTGACATAATATTGAAGCGTATACTTAGACTTAAGAATTCCTAAATTGACATTATCTGCGTTTCATGGGCTAAATAAAAGTTAGAAAGCTTAAACCTTTGTTAATGAAGAAGGATAATGAGAACTAGAAAGAGTAGTTTTCGAACGGGTCAAGCAAGAACCATAATCATGAGTATGAACCGAACAATAAGGGAGAATTTTACTACTACGAGTATCACCACAACATTCAAAGGTAAACTGCTGATCACTGGAAAGGTTGAATCTAAGACGCTCTTGCATTCGATATTCGGGGTATTCTATTCTTTTTCATTAGTTTTGATTTTGTATATTAACCCAAGAAGCATCCTTTGTTGAAATGTTGATTAGCAAGCCAGTGTAAAAGAAAAGAAAAAAAGAAAATAGAGAGAGAAAATAAAAAGGAAAGAGAAAGAGAAGAAAAAAGAGAGAAATAAAAAAGAATAAGGTCTTCGTGTTTTAGAATAGATTTTAGGGCGCAATGCCAGATGTGCATATGATTGACCTGATACAAACCTGGTAGCAGTCCTGAAAAGAATAACAGTAGGCCATAGTATGCTACACGATTCAGAGACTGGAAGGTTTGGCACCTCGATGTCGGCTCTTCGCCACCTGGGGCTATAGTATGTTCCAAGGGTTGGGCTGTTTGCCCATTAAAACGGTACATGAACTGGGTTCAGAACATCGTGAGACAGTTCAGTCCATATCCGATGTGGGTGTTAGAGCATTGAGAAGACCTTTCCCTAGTACGAGAGGACCGGGAATGACGCAGCTCTGGTTTGACTTAGAATTGTGGAGATATCACCACCTTGTCATGGAATGTGTCTACACACCCAAAGAAGGTCATGGAAATGGATCTGTTTACAATGGGGATTTATAACTTAATCATCTTCAAGAATCTTGGGTGGCCGGGATGTTGCTATCCTGGTCTTTTCCGAGCACTTGACAATGAAAGCTTTTCTGCAGCTTCAAATCAAGGGTCTATACGGTTGACCTAGTATGATTTATCAGTAATTACAAAGAGAATAATTGCAAGATCCCCGGTGCTAGATCGGTCAGAGATTTGAGAATAAGGAAAATTAGGAAATTATGGAAGCCTGAGTTTACTCGAAACAAGGAAATTGTAGAAGGCTCGTCATGAAGAGTCCATAAAGAAGCAACAGTTAAGCTCGAGTTAAGTGAGGGTAATGTTATTTTGAGCGGCGTAATTTAGCATCTCTTTTCAAGGAGAAACAAAGGTGGAAGATTCATTACAAAAGAAAGAGGGAAGATCAGACCCTATGAAGATAATAAAGGTTTGGAAGATTTAGGGGCACGTGTTCACCCTAATGTTGAGAATGAAGATGACCCGTCATGAAGAGTCAGTGAAAGGGAGATAACAAAGTCCAAGTTGAGTGGGGCAGTGCTTGGGAGGCGACAAATTTTAGTCTAATCAGTATAAGCCAACCATATCCTTTCAAGATAAGATAAAAATGAAGACTTAGAAAAGACAGAAAGCCTGCAAAAGTTATGGGTGATCGACCAGAAAGTGAGGTTTTTCCCCAGCATCTCTAAAAATGACTCTATTCATGCATCATATTTAGTTAGACATCCCTGGGATAGGAACATTCTAACTCACATCATCAAATCATTTTAGTTGTTCTTGGCAGATTCAAAGATTGAAAAAGATTTTGACTTGAAACTCACTGGTTGGAGAAGTAAATCTCTGTAAAGACTACGATTCCCTGGTGAAAAGGACTCGCCCGACAAAGATTCGAAGAGTTCCTAGAGAGGATAACTTGTTCATATTCAAGAAGAATCCATAATGAGAGGACTTCGCCAGCATTTGTGAAGGTTGAAGAAATTCAGAATGAGAAGAACAACTCCAGACCTCGAATTCTGGTAAAAGATCAAAGAATTTCATAGTAAGGAGAACGGTTTTGAGCTTTGGCCACCAGTTCATTTCCGGTCAAAACTTCTAGCCATCAGGGAACCTTTTGAGCATGACGTTGAAATGCCAACTCAACAGAAATTAGGGCATAGAAAGATTTACAATTGGAAGAGTCAACCAAGGAAAAGCGAGAGTTTCGAAAGAACTTACAAGGAAGCGACATAAGATTAACGCTTGTTCCAAGACATGAAAGAAATCTGTCAAGGCTAAGGCGAGAGGACATCGAATGTAAAATGGATAAAATTTGCCGAGAAAGTAGAACAAAGGTCTCTCATGAAGAAACCCAAAGGGGTTTGAGGCGAAAAATCGTAAGGGCCACCAAAAAAAAGAAGGAGAGAGAAAAAGAAAAAGAATGAGAAAAAAGAAAAAAATAGAAATAGAAAAAGGAAACAAAAAAGAGAAAAAGAAAGAGAACAAAAGAAAAAGGAAAAAGTGAGAGAAAAAAAATGAGAGAGAGAAAGAGAAAAAAAGAAAGAAAGAAAAAAGAAAACTGAAAAGAAAACTGAAAAGAAAGAGATGAGGTAATGCCCTTGCAAAGAAGTTTAGGAGCTCAAGAAAAGGGGGGCATAAAGGGTGAAAGCAAAGAAAAAGAAGAAGTAAACAAGAGAAGAACGAGATTAAGAGATCAAAAAGAGAGAACATATTTGAAGGATAGATTGAAAACCTCCTAAGAAAAAGGATTAAACGACAAAATGAAAACCTAAAAAGGATTTCAGAGCGAATGAGGCAAATACTTATAGCTCAAGGATTTCAGGCGACAGATTTCAAACTCGCCGTATTAGAACTTCCGAGCAAAGGAGGTAAATATTCATAACTCAGGGTTTTCAGAGCGAAGGAGGCAGATACTCAAAGCTCAAGGATTTTAGGCGACGAATTTCAAACTCTTTGTATTAGAACTTCTGAGCAA
This sequence comes from Hibiscus mutabilis, assembly GCA_019671005.1. Lineage (NCBI taxonomy): Eukaryota > Viridiplantae > Streptophyta > Magnoliopsida > Malvales > Malvaceae > Hibiscus > Hibiscus mutabilis. The sequence continues at coordinate 66,785,172 of CM033716.1, forward strand.
AGGAGGCAGATACCCATAGCTTGGGGTTTTCAGAGCGAAGAAGGAAGATACTCAAAGCTCAAGGATTTCAGGTGAAGGATTCACACTCGCCATAGTAGAACTACCGAGGGGAGGAGGCATATACTCTTAGCTTAGGGATTTTGGAGCGAAAAGGGGGGCATATACCCGTATCTCAAGGACTTTGGGGCGACGTAGGCAAATACTCATAGCTCATGTTGTAGGGAGAGAAAGAGTGAACAATTCTATATAGGAGGAACTCGAAGCTCGGAATCTCTTATCACGGAAGTAGGACAAAATTAGTGCTCATGGTCTTTGCTTTATTCTTGTTCCACAAGTATAAGCAAAGAGGGGCCGCTGTAGACACTAAATTTTGTCTGAGTTAAATTAATTGCTCGAAATAAAATAAATTCACATTACCATTTTTTAAATACCCAAAAACCTTACCTTATACCCTAAGCCCAAAATTTCATGGCCCATTATATAAAATTTTATATAGTAAAATATATATATATACAAAAATAAAATAAAAATCCCAACTATTTACTCACCAAGGCTTGGTTCTCATTGGATGAATCAATGCCTCATTCTCATTGGTTAAAAAAACTACTTGGTGACCAAGGTCTTAATTTTCATTGGTTCTTATTTTAAGCGGATAAACCAAAAATACCCTTCATCACATATATACATATATATTTCTACCCTAAATGAAAACCGAAAAAGGAGGAACCTATTTTTTTGGGCATTAGGCAACCCCCTCATTTTCATTTTTTGGAAAACCCAAAACCCCCACTGCCGTTTGTTTGGTCTTTTTTCAAGACCATTCGATTCCCTTATCCACTATAATTTTCCCTAATCGAAATCATTTTCCACCATTATTAAACCCTTGAATCAAGCTTCTCAACCCCAACAACAACCCATGTGGAATTTAGTTGATCGAGCATAAATATTTAAGTTTTGGGTACATTCTTCCCTTTTCTTTTTATTTATGTATAATCCTTTATTATAGTTCAATAAAAATGTGGATGATTTTATTGGTAACCTTTTTTGTTTATTTTAGTCTTTTTATGTGTTTTATTTTATTTTATTTTCTTATTTTATTTTTCTTGTGACATATATGTTATTTCACTTGTTGAATGTTGTTTAATTTATTATTAGCTAGGTTACTCTATTATCATGATTTTTCACATTATCCCTTTTATGTTATATTTTTGTATATGGTATATAATATATAATTAAAATATATTTTCTTAAAAGTATACATGTCGTCCTTCATTTGGGTTTAGTTTAGAAGTTTAGGCCTTTTATGTTTTGGACTTAGTGGTTTGGGCCTTCTTGTGTTTAGGGCTTGCTTAGGTTAGAAGGGTTTTGAGTTTGATAGATTAATTCTCGATTATAATTAGGTAAAATTAATTTGATTAATTTAAAATCGTGTGCTCGTCTCATAGGGCCACGATCTTTAAATTAATTAGATTAATTTAGGCTTAGCTTAGAGCCTTAGATAGATTAAGGTTCAAATTAGTTTAGTGAAATTAAATTTACCCTTGGCTTATTAGGAAAATGTTAAGTTCATTAAACTAGTTGGACATTTCTTAATTACTTTTAAGATAAAATTAACTTGAAGATTAAATTGGCATTTAAATTAAAACCATGATTAATTAATTCGATTTACTTTAAATAGTATTCTTGGCTTAATGGAATACTAGTTTAAGATCGATCGAGTTAATTGTCATGTTACAAGATAAATCATAATTTATTAGGGTTCTCTAGCCTTTTAGGATTAATTAATTTAGGATTAATACTAGAAGCACCTAATTAGTAACTAGATCACTAATTAAATTTCCATAATTTAGGCCTTTTAGGTTAGGACTTTTAGTGGGCCTTTATGTGTTTAATTTTCAAGTCTTTGTTTGACATTCATTTTATTTTTTATCATTTGGACCATTTGATTTATATGTTAATTAATTTAAATCATAAAAGAGGGATATTCATTAATTCCAATATTTGTGTCGCAACAGTTCGAGCTTAAATGATGTTGACCAAATATTTGAATTAATCCTTACCGACTCAAGGTAAAATTAAAACTTAACCAAATCATTACATCATATTTTAAAATGTTTGCATCATGCATAAAGATGACGTGTGGGATTCGAACCATAAATCGGGCTTATTCGATGCCGGTTTAATCTATGGTCTGATGTATCGCCAACCTTATTAATTAAATGTCCAATTAATTTGAATTCACGACTTTGATAAAGCCGGTTCAATTAAGGTTAATTTTTAATTAAGGCCGCCAAATTAAATTCCTTTCAAATTTGGACAATTTCCTTCAGTTAAAATCAACAAATATTTTGGTACCGATTTTCGGGCGTGATGGGGGTACTAATCCTTCCCCACATGTAACCAACTTCTGAGCCATTTCAAAATGAATTTTTGGTTTTGTGGTGTCTGGCCTACCTTATCCAAGTGGCCGGTGGTGACTCCCAGTTTTCAATCAGTTTTCCAAAGAAGAATTTTCAAAAGAAATCCTTTTAAACCAAGATTACAAAGAAATGAATTTGGGGATAACCCGTAGCGCCGAACTTATAATTTTTCTAAAGGTTTTTCCAAAAAACGTCGCTACAATATGGTGACTCTGTTGCGTATCAAATTTTGTTTTTTTAAAACAAAAGGAGATTTAGGCCAAATAAAATATTTGTTGCTTATTAATGATGGAAAATTGTCGCAATTTCAATTGATTCTAGTAAGGTTGACCCTTTCTTGAAAATGTAACTACAATTGTACGGGCTTTGATAATTGGTGGTCTTCGAATTAATTTTCATTTAATTTCTAAGGAATCACCGACATGTGTTGCATCATGATCATTGAGATCTATACCTGAGCTTCGTCCCTTAAGTGGGAGTGAAACACCACATACCCACGTGAGTAGCCCTCCACGTATCGGTAATTCACTTCCGGAATCCACACCTCTTGACACGTGAGCAACCCTCCACGTCACTAGGTCGTGCTTTCCCTCAAACCGAAACCAATTCGCAAGCTTATAATGGGCAAGAATTGGGGTTCTTGTTGCCTTAGTTGGTGATAAGATAGGTTCGGGTACCCCAATTAGAACCGAACCCATGTGTGTGAATCTAAGGAGCCCACCCCGTTAGAGCCATGCGGATAACCTTAGCGAACTAAAATTCATACGGTTAGGGTTCTTCCTTTATGTGCTTGCCTTTTGCTTATTTTCCTCGTGTTTATCTTCTCTTGTTTTTGAATTCATTATTCATCAGTTGACTAACTCTTTTCCTTTTTCTTCTCCCTTTCCCTTTGTGCCTTTTTGTTTTGCGTACTTTGTCATATCATGAAGAGCACATTGAGTCAAAAATAGTATGAAATTAAAGACTAGATTAATGAGAGGTTTGGTTAGAAATAATGATGAAAAGAAACTCGACATACAAATATGGTCAGAAGGGGAGCATTTACATGGCGGGGCCAATATTTCAGCCGGAGGATCAAGTCAACAGTGTCAGCAGAAACCTTCATGAACGAAAAAGTTAATGATGTGTCAAAGTGGAACTTAGTGTGGAATGATCGGGATTCCGAGGCAAGAGATGCTTTCAAAGATGAGTATAGTGAAATCACATATCCGCTAGATATTCCGATCGACCAACCATCACTTCAAGCAGTGGTATAGTTTTAGAACTACCGCCTATGGTTGCTTCACGATTGACGACTTTGATTTGACCCTAATAATTGAGGAGTCTCAAGCCTTTGCAAGAAGATTGGGGTAAAAGTTGGGGTAAAGGTTTGACTAAGAACTTTAGCGAGAATGAGTGAAGATTGGGGTAAAGGTTTGACTTAGAATTGTGGAGATATCACCACCTTGTCATGGGAATGTGTCTACACACCCGAAGGATGTCATAGAAATGGGTCTGTTTAGAATGAGGATTTATAACTCAATCATCTTCAAGAATCTTGGGTGGTCGGCATGTTGCTATCTTGGTCTTTTCCGAGCATTTGACAATGAAAGCTTTTCTGCAGCTTCAAATCAAGGGTATATACGGTTGACCTAGTATGATTTATCAGTAATTACAAAGAGAATAATTGCAAGATCCCCGACACTAGTTCGGTCAGAGATTTGAGAATGAGGAAAATTTGGATATCATGGGGGCCTGAGTTTACTCAAAACAAGGAAATTGTAGAAAGCTCATCAAGAAGATTCCATAAAGAAGCAACAGTTAAGCTCGAGTTAAGTGAGGGTAATGTTATTTTAACTGGTGTAATTCAGCATCTCTTTTCAAGGAGAAACAAAGGTGGAAGATTCAGTACAGAAGATAGAGGGAAGATCGGACCCTATGAAAATAATAAAGGTTTGGAAGATTTAGGGGCATGTGTTCACCCTAATGTTGAAAATGAAGATGACTCGTCATGAAGAGTCAATGAAAGGGAGATAACGAAGCCCAAGTTGAGTGGGGCAGTGCTTGGGAGGCGGCAAATTTTAGTCTAATCAGTATAAGCCAACCATATCCATTCAAGATAAGATAAAAATGAAGACTTGGAAAAGACAGAAAGCCTATGGAAGTTAAGTGTGATCGACCAGAAAGCGAGGGATTTTCCCAAGCATATCTAAAAATGACTCTATTCATGCATCATATTTAGTTAAACATCCCTAGGATAGGAACATGCTAACTCACATCATCAAATCATTTTGGTTGTTCTTGGCAGATTCAAAGATTGAAAAAGATTTTAACTTGAAACTCCTTGGTTGGAGAAGTAAATCTTTGTAAAGACTACGAGTCCCTGGTGAAAAGGACTCGCCCGACAAAGATTCGAAGAGTTCCTAAAGAAAAAAACTGTTTAGGCATCAACCTTGATAGAGGAGAAGTTCAAACTGGGGAGAACTTGTTCATATTCAAGAAGAATTCATAATGAGAAGACTTCGCCAGCATTTGTGAAGGTTGAAGAAATTCAAAATGAGAAGAACAACTCCAGACCTCAAATTCTGGTAAAAGATCAAAGAATTTCATAGTAAGGAAAACAGTTTTGAGCTTTGGCCACCAGTTCATTTTCGGTCAATACTTCTAGGCCATCAGGTAACCTTTCGAGCATGACGTTGAAATGCCAACTCAACAGAAATTAGGGCATAGAGGGATTTACAATTGGAAGAGTCAACCCGGGAAAAGCGAGAGTTTCGGAAGAACTCACAAGAAAGCGACATAAGATTAACGCTTGTTCCAAGACATGAAAGAAATCTGCCAAGGCTAAGGCAAGAGGACATCAAATGCAAAATGGATAAAATTTGCCGAGAAAGTAGAACAAAGGTCTCTCATAAAGAAACCCAAAGGGATTAGAGGCGAAAACAAGTAAGGGCCTCTAGAAAAAAAAAGAAGGAGAAAAAGAAGAAGAGAGAGAAAAAGAAAAAGAATGAGAAAAAAGATAAAAAGAGAAATAGAAAAATGGAAACAGAAAAGAGAAAAAGAAAGAGAACAAAAGAAAAAGGAAAAAGGGAGAGAAAAGAAAAAGAGGGACAGAAAGAGAAGAAAAAGAAAGAAGGAAAAAAGAGAAAAAAGAAAAGGAAAGAAATAAGAAAACTGAAAAGAAAGAAAAAGAAATAAAAAAGTACAATCTCTAGAGAGAAAACCTGTAAAGGAAATTTAGAGCAAGAAGTTTAGGAGCTCAGGAAAAAGGGGGCATAAAGGGTGAACCCGAGTAAGAGAGGAGGTAATGCCCTTGCAAAGAAAAAGAAGAAGAAAACAAGAGAAGAATGAGATTAAGAGATAAAAAAGAGAGAACATATTTGAAGGATTGATTGGACACCTCCTAAGAAAAAAGAGTAAACGACAAAATGAAAACCTAAAAAGGATTTCAGAGCGAATGAGGCAAATACTCATAGCTCAAGGATTTCAGGCAACAGATTTCAAACTCGCCGTATTAGAACTTCTGAGCAAAGGAGGTAAATATTCATAACTTGGGGTTTTTAGAGCGAAGGAGGCAGATACTCAAAGCTCAAGTATTTCAGGCGACGAATTTCAAACTCGCCGTATTAGTACTTCCGAGCAAAGGAGGCAGATACTCATAGCTTGGTGTTTTTAGAGCGAAGGAGGAAGATACTCAAAGCTCAAGGATTTCAGGTGAAGGATTTCACACTCGCCATATTAGAACTACCGAGTGGAGGAGGCAGATACTCATAGCTTAGATACTTTGGAGTGAAATGGGCAGATACCCGTAGCTCAAGGACTTTGGGGCAAATGAGGCAGATACTCATAGCTCCATGTTGTAGGGAGAGAAATAGTGAACAGTTCTATATAGGAGGAACTCGAAGCTCAGAATCTCCTAGCAGGGAAGTAGGACAAAATTAGTGTTCATGGTCTTTGCTTTATTCTTGTTCCACAAGTATAAGCAAAGAGGGGCAACTGTAGACACTAAATTTTGTCTGGGTTAAATTAATTGCTCGAAATGAAATAAATTCACATCACCCTTTTTTTAAATACCCAAAAACCTTACCTTATACCCTAAGCCCCATTATAAATAATTTTATATAGTAAAAAATATATATACAAAAATAAAATAAAAATCCCAACTCCTTACTCACCAAGGCTTGGTTCTCATTGGATGAATCAATGCCTCATTCTCATTGGTTAAAGAAACTACTTGGTGACCATGGTTTTAATTTTCATTGGTTCCTTTTTTAAGGGGATAAACCAAAAATACCCTTCATCACATTTATATACATATATATTTCTACCCTAAATGAAAACCAAAAAAGGATGAACCTATTTTTTTGGGCATTAGGCAACCCCCTCCTTCTTTTCATTTTTTGGAAAACCCAAAACCCCCACTGTCGTTTGTTTGTTTTTTTTCAAGACCATTCGATTCCCTTATCCACTATAATTTTCCCTAATCGAAATCATTTTCCACCATTATTAAACCCTTGAATCGAGCTTCTCAACCCCAACAACAACCCATGTGAAATTTAGTTGATCAAGCATAAATATTTAAGTTTTATGTACATTCTTCCCTTTTCTTTTTTATTTATGTATAATCTTTTTTTATAGTTCAATAAAAATGTGGATGATTTTATTGGTAACCTTTGTTGTTTATTTTAGTCTTTTTTATGTGTTTTATTTTATTTTATTTTGTTATTTTATTTTGCTGGTGACATGTATGTTATTTCACTTGTTGAATGTTGTTTAATTTGTTATTAGCTTGTTTACTCTATTATCATGATTTTTCACATTATCCCTTTTATGATATATTTTTGTGTATGGTATATAATATATAATTAAAATATATTTTCTTAAAAGTATACATGTGGTCTTTCAATTGGGTTTAGTTTAGAAGTTTAGGCCCTTTATGTTTTGGGCTTAGTGGTTTGGGCCTTCTTGTGTTTAGGGCTTGCTTAGGTTAGAAAGGTTTTGAGTTTGATAGATTAATTCTTGATTATAATTAGGTAAAATTAATTTGATTAATTTAAAATCGTGTGCTCGTCTCATAGGGGCACGATCTTTAAATTAATTAGATTAATTTAGGCTTAGCTTAGAGCCTTAGATAGATTAAGGTTCAAATTAGTTTAGTGAATTTAAATTTACCCTTGGCTTATTGGGAAAATGTTAAGTTCATTAAACTAGTTGGACATTTCTTAATTACTTTTAAGATAAAATTAACATGGAGATTAAATTGGCATTTAAATTAAAATCATGATTAATTAATTCGATTTACTTTAAATAGTATTCTTGGCTTATTGGAATACTAGTTTAAGATCGATTGAGTTAATTGTCATGTTACAAGATAAATCATAATTTATTAGGGTTCTCTAGCCTTTTTAGGATTAATTAATTTAGGACTAATACTAGAAGCAACTAATTAGTAACTAGATCACTAATTAAATTTCCAAAATTTAGGCCTTTTAGGTTAAGACTTTTAGTGGGCATTTATGTGTTTAATTTTCAAGTCTTTGTTTGACATTCATTTTATTTTTTTTCATTTGGCCCATTTAATTTCTATGTTAATTAATTTAAATCATAAAAGGGAGGTATTCATTAATTTCGATATTTGTGTCACAACTGTCCGAGCTTAAAGGATGTTGACCAAATATTTGAATTAATCCTTACCGAATCAAGGTAAAATTAAAACTTAACCAAATCACTACATCATATTTTAAAATGCTTGCATCATGCATAAAGGTGACGTGCGGGATTCGAACCATAAATTAACACGGCAGTCGGGCTTATTCGATGTCGGTTTAATCTATGGTCCGATGTATCGTCAACCTTATTAATTAAATGTCCAATTAATTTGAATTCACCAGTTTGGTAAAGCCCGTTCAATTAAGGTCGCCAAATTAAATTCCTTTCAAATTTGGACAATTTCCTTCGGTTAAAAGCAACAAATATTTTGGTACCGATTTTCAGGCGTAATAGGGGTGTTAATCCTTCCCCACACGTAACCAACTCCCAAGCCCTTTCAAAATGAATCTTTGGTTTTGTGGTGTCTGGCCTACCTTATCCAAGTGGCCAGTGGCGACTCCCAGTTTTCAATCAGTTTTCCAAAGAAAAAGAATTTTCAAAAGAAATCTTTTTAAACCAAGATTACAAAGAAATGATTTTGGGGATAACCAGTAGCGCCGAACTTATAATTTTTCTATACGTTTTTCCAAAAAATGTCGCTACAGCATGGTGACTCTGCTGGGGATCGAATTTTGTTTTTTAAAACAAAAAGAGAGTTAGGCCAAATAAAATGTTTTTTGCTTATTAATGATGGAAAATTTGCACAATTTCAATTGATTCTAGTAAGGGTGACCTTTTCTTGAAAATGCAACTACAATTGTACGGGCTTTGATAATTGGTGGTCTTTGAATTAATTTTTCATTTAATTTCTAAGGAATCACCGACATGTGTTGCATCATGATCATTGAGCTCTATACCTGAGCTTCGTCCCTTAAGTGGGAGTGAAACGCCGCATACCCACGTGAGTAGCCCTCCACGGATCAGTAATTCACTTCCGGAATCCACGCCTCTTGACATGTGAGCAGCCCTCCACGTCATTAGGTCTCACTTTCCCTCGAACCGAAACCAATTCGCAAGCTTGTAATGGGCCATAATTGGGGTTCTTGTTGCCTTAGTAGGTGATAAGATAGGTTCGGGTAGCCCAATTAGAACCGAACCCACGTGTGTGAATCTAAGGAGCCCACCCCGTTAGAGCCACGCGATTAACCTTAGCGAACTAAAATTCGTGTGGTTAGGGTTCTTCCTCTATGTGCTTGTCTTTTGCTTATTTTCCTCGTGTTTATCTTCTCTTGTTTTTGAATTCATTATTCATCAGTTGACTAACCCTTTTCCTTGTCTTCTCCCTTTCCCTTTGTGCCTTTTTGTTTTTCGTACTTTGTCATACCATGAAGAGCACATTGAGTCAGAATAACTCTAAAATTAAAGACTAGAGAGGTTTGGTTCGAAACAATGATGAAAAGAAACTCAACGTACAAATATGGTCAAAAGGGGAGCATTTACATGGCGAGGCCAATATTTCATCCGGAGGGTCAAGTCAACAGTGTCAGCAGAAACCTTTATGAACGAAAAAGTTAATGATGTGTCCAAGTGGAACTTAGTGTGGAATGATCGGGATTCCGAGGCAAGAGATGCTTTCAAAGATGAGTATAGTGACATCACATATCCGCTAGATGTTTCGATTGACCAACCGTCACTTCAAGCAGAGGTAGAGTTTTGGAACTACCTCCTATGGTTGTTTCATGATTGACGACTTTGATTTGACCCTAATAATTGAGAAGTCTCAAGCCCTTGCAAGAAGATTAGCGAGAACCGCATCTACTCAAAGAACCAATATTTATGGGGTAGGATCGAAAGTTTCTCGAACACTTTGCCATCTTGGGTCGACAATCAAGTCTCAACTTAGAACGAGAAAGAATATTTTGGGTAAGAAGGAATTCTGGCCTTAGCTTCAACACACCCCGAGGGTCGAGTTCAGGGAGACTCCTTCAAGGGAGTAATTTAAGTGCACCAAATGCCAACAGTGGAGCAACTACAATTCGCTGCCTTCTCTATTTGGAAGTAAGAACGAGAATGGATACAAGAGGCCACCCAGAAGTCACAATTTCTAGGGGAAGATGTTGCCAAGCTTCAAGACTATGCAGATGATGAATCTGATGAGAGAGAAAAGACTGTCGATCTATATGCTAGCTTAGGACCGTTTGCAAAGTGAGTGTTCTTTGTTTATTGTGACGAAATGATATTCCCGTTAATACGAGTCGTTTAATGATGATATTTTCCGAACTCAGTGTCGCTCTTTGCATTCATTCATGTTTTCATAGTAGCATTATTTTGTGACGCATTGTTATTTTTGTTCAAATAATACATTTTTGTACATTCACATACATCTTATGCATCACCAGTCGATATAATTTCATTTACTAAGTTTTCAGCTCTTTGAGCCAAGTATGCCATTTTAGCCATTTTTAATTGAAACCAAAGTGTCATATATGGCCTTTAAGACCTATACATAGCATAGACAAAAACGCACATAACAAACATGCCATATTCAACTAGTTTAACTACTTTGCCACCACTCTAGGAGTTCATAAGGATAAAACACATTACTCTAAGCTTGTGGTGACTTGCCGAACTTCCAACTAGCTCCGATCTCGATCCAATATATTTTTTTAACCTGAAATGTGGAAAATGAATGCATTAGACTTACATGGTCTAAGTGAGGCAGCCATAACCAATGAGTGAGTAAAATATATGATGTAACATGCTTCAATATCATTATTGGCATTTATAGGATGAACATGTGTTTCAATAGGAAACTATGCAATATCACTACACAAAGGCAATGATCAATAGCAACATCAATAGCATTATGCAATAGCTAATAGCAACATTCAACATCAATATGACCATGATCAATAATATAGCAACAATCAATATCGTATCCATGCTCAATAACATGTTTATCAATAACGATAGTTCTTTTAATGTCTTATTTAATATTTTAACATCATTTTCCTTGGATCACCTTTGGAAATCAATATCAATGATTCGGTGTAAAGCAAGCTCAAAGCACAAAGCAATGGCTTGTATCAACATGGTAAAGATAAATCAATATGACCATGAAAGAAGACTTTTTCGGGCAAGAGAAGAGTAAGAGCGGGGATTACGACTTCATAGTGGAAAAGGTTTTGTCTGACAAAGACCAAGCTATCATCAACCAGTATGAGTTAGCGTGCTTCACTTCGGAGTGCCCTGCCGAATTAGTGTCGGGTAAGACCGATGACTTCCTCTTGGAAATCTTGTCATCGCTAGAAAACAAAAAACCGAATGAGTCAGATTCATAGAGTGAGAAAGGTACAATATAAAATGAGTGGATGAGGATGTCGACTACACTATCTTTTGAATTTTTATTCCTGCAATCACATGATCAGCCTTTAATGTTTGTGATTCCAAGACCTCATCAGTTGTCGGTTAGCTAAGCTTCCAAGGTTCAAGAAAAGAATAAAGAATCGAAGGACGTCTAGTCCACTCCTAGTCATTTCACTTACCGAGATTTGTATTCCAAGCTGCTACGCGCTGGATTGGTGGTACCTTGCTTTGTCAAAGCCCTATCACCTCCATATCCGAGTTGGTTCAGTGAGAAAGACCATTGTGATTGCTATGCCAGAACTCAGTGGCATTCCATCGAGAGGTGTGTAAGTTTTAAGCGTAAAGTTCAACATCTCTTAGATATCGGGGTATTAGAGTTTGAGATGACAAGTCCAGGTCTGAGGATTAGTTTTCCAAACATGGCCGGTACTATGAAATTAGGAGAAAGTTGGGTTGCCATGATGGAAGGGCTAGATGAGGTGACATTGCCGACGTCAACAAAATTTGAAAGCATCAGCGGCCATCACAATCATGACCGTTCCATGGGATGTTTGGTCCTGAACCAGCTTAAAAGGTCCAAAACAGTTCTAAAAGAGTTCAAAAAAGCAACATGCCTTGATAATAGTGATGTGTTCAAAGGAGGAGAGCCTTGCTTAAGAAAAAAGAGGAAAAGGAAAGCTAAAATGAATAATGCAAGAAGAAGTAATAAGAGGACAAAGATGATACTTCCAATGACAAATTTGGAGTTGTTACCTCTGTTAGTGCAGAACAAACTCTTGAGACCACCTCCTCTGAAATAGTATGCTTATTTGAATACCAATGTCTTTGGTGCCAGGGTTCCGTGCGAATATCATCACGGAGAATTTAGCCATACAATGAAAGAGTGCGAGTTTCTGAAGGGCAAGATTTATGAACTTGTTAAGAATGAAGTGCTTTCTTTTTAGAATGGAGGACCTAAGTTTAAGAAAGAGGCCATGTTTTGGGAAGGTTTGGAGCGTCGGGATGAATAACCAATGTTGCAAGGGTCAATGATTTCTAGGGCATCCTATCCATGTTTTATTATTTTTGCTTTATCTGTTTTTCTATGCATGTTAGCTTTGCTTTTGTTTACCCGAAGGTAGTAGTAGTGATCTTTTGTGAATATTCATGTTATGTTTGCTTTTTCCATTCCAATGAAATGATGCTCTTTTCTTAAAAGTGTATATGTATATATTCTTTCCTACCTTCGTAGACCCCCTGATATCACGTGCATGATGCGGCATTGATTCTAATGAAAGAGATCAATTGAATGTTGTGATAACATTGAAGCGTGATTCCCTCTCAGTCTGCTCTGGTCGGTAAAGCCATAGAAGCAAGATCATAACTCCTTTGATGATGTTTGATGTTAAGAAAATCTCCTAGGCAAACCCAAATGGATTTCTTGAATGTGCTTAAAAAGAAAAATAAAAATAGAATAAAACGAATTGATTTAACTTTCAGAGCCTGGTAATAGGCAGTAATCAAAAAGCATTCCAATGTTCGAAACCTAGTAATAGGCATTTTCGAATATGAGTGCGGAATTTTAGGGGCTCTCTGCTGAAGCCCGAAACTCCTCGCTTCATGAGTGATGGTAATATTTTCAAAATCGTGACTATGCCGAGTAACTCAGGTTATTGTTGTGTGCTCCATCATTATCCTCGAGACAAAGGACTGTGACAAGATGAATTCCCCTAAGAAAAAGGAAATGAATGAACAAATTGAATAAGTCCCGGAGCATTCTGACGGAGCTGTGCGAGGAGAACAAATCTAATAAGGAGCTACGCTCCACCTGTTCAATACCCTAGCGTCAGAGATGAATCCTTTAGGAAACTGACACAATATTGAAGCATATACTTAGACTTAAGAATTCCTAAATTGACATTATCTGCGTTTCATGGGCTAAATAAAAGTTAGAAAGCTTAAACCTTTGTTAATGGAGAACGATAATGAGAACTTGAAGGAGTAGTTTTCGAAAGGGTCAAGCAAGAACCATAATCATGAGGATGAACTGAGCAATCTGGGAGAATTTCACTACTGCAAGTATCGCCACAACATTCAAAGGCAAACTACTGATCACCGGAAGGGTTGAATCTAAGACGCTCTTACATTTGATATCCGGGGTATTCTATTCTTTTTCAATAGTTTTGATTTTGTATATTAACCCAAGAAGCATCCTTTGTTGAAATGTTGATTAGCAAGCTAGTGTAAAAGAAAAGAAAAAGAGAAAAGAGAGAGAGAAAATAAAAAGGAAAGAGAAGGAGAAGAAAAAAAGAGAAATAGAAAAGAATAAGGTCTTCGTGTTTTAGAATGGAGTTTAGGGCGCAATGCCAGATATGCATATGATTTACCTAATACAAACCTGGTAGCAGTCCTGAAAAAAATAACAGTAGGTCGTAGTATGCTACACGATTCAGAGACTTGAAGTGAGTATCTACCATAAAACCTTGGTCGGCCCAAAAAAATAAAGATTGAATTCTATATGAAATTTAGGCAATCATGGGGCATGTTCTCAGCCTAACATTGAGATGGAAGAAGGACCATACCAAAGAGTCACGGACAAATGACCGCCGAACCCAAAGAAGAGATAGATTACTACTAAGATCAGAAAAAATAGGCATCTTAAGAAATGCCTCAACTCAGCCGACCGACGTTGGTCAGAAGTTGACCAAAGTGCAAGGCGACGATCTATCAAGCGAGTGAGGTATGCTTACATCAGCTTACAACGAAACAAGTTGCGAAGTTAAAGCAGATCTAGAAGGTATCGGATCGAAAGTTGACGGTTCTGCGAGAATTATAGTTACATTGCATGCTTGATAAATGTCCGAATTAATCGGCTTTCGTTTCCACCTTTCAATTTTGGAATCTTACTTTCTATTGCTTCACTTTTAATGGGAAGGACCCGACGTCTACAGATGAGGAGTATTATGCTTCGCTTAATCAGAAGAGTGTTAACAAGGGCTGGGTTTCCATAAAGCTGTCGAAGTCCCATGATTATCCTTTGAAGTTTAGAACTTTAGCTAGAATGAGTGAAGATTGGGGCAAAGGTTTGACTTAGAATTATGGAGATATCACCAACTTGTCATGGGAATGTGTCTACACACCCGAAGGAGGTCATGGAAACGGATTTGTTTACAATGGGGATTTATAACTCAATCATCTTCAAGAATCTTGGGTGGCCGGGATGTTGCTATCTTGGTCTTTTCCGAGCATTTAACAATGAAAGCTTTTCTGCAACTTCAAATCAAGGGTCTATACGGTTGCCTTGTATGATTTATCAGTAATTACAAAGAGAATAACTGCAAGATCCCTGACGCTAGACTGGTCAGAGATTTGAGAATGAGGAAAATTTCAAAATTGGGGGGGCCTGAGTTCACTCACAACAAGGAAATTGTAGAAGGCTCATCATGAAGAGTCCATAAAGAAGCAACAGTTATGCTCGAGGAGAAACAAAAGAGGAAGATTCAGTACAGAAGAAAGAGGGAAGATCAGATCCTATGAAAATAATAAAGGTTTGGAATATTTAGGGGCATGTGTTCACCTTAATGTTGAGAATGAAGAGGAGTCGTCATGAAGAGTCAATGAAAGGGAGATAACGAAGCCCAAGTTGAGTGGGGCAGTGCTTGGGAGGCGACAAATTTTAGTCTAATTAGTATAAGCCAACCATATCCTTTCAAGATAAGATAAAAATGAAGACTTAGAAAAGACAGAAAGCCTGCGTAAGTTAAGGGTGATCGACCAGAAAGTGAGGGTTTTTCCCCAACATCTCTAAAAATGACTCTATTCATGCATCATATTTAGTTAGACATCCCTAGGATAGGAACATGCTAACTCACATCATCAAATCATTTTGGTTGTTCTTGGCAGATTCAAAGATTGAAAAAGATTTTAACTTGAAACTCCCTGGTTGGAGAAGTAAATCTCTGTAAAGACTACAAGTCCCTCGTGAAAATGACTCGCCCGACAAAGATTCGAAGAGTTCCTAGAGAAAAAAACTGTTCAGAAATCAACCTTGATAGAGGAGAAGTTCAAAGTGAGGAGAACTTGTTCATATTCAAGAAGAATACATAATGAGAAGGCTTCGCCAGCATTTGTGAAGGTTGAAGAAATTCAAAATTAGAAGAACAACTCCAGACCTTGAATTCTGGTAAAAGATCAAAGAATTTCATAGTAAGGAGGACAGTTTTGATCTTTGGCCACCAGTTCATTTTCGGTCAAGACTTATAGGCCATCAGGGAACCTTTCGAGCATGACGTTGAAATGCCAACTCAACAGAATTCAGGGCATAGAGGGATTTACAATTGGAAGAGCCAGCCAGGGAAAAGCGAGAGTTTTGGAAGAACTTACAAGGAAGCGACATAAGATTAGCGTTTGTTCCAAGACGTGAAAGGAATCTGCCAAGGCTAAAGCGAGAGGACATCGAATGAAAAATGGATAAAATTTGCTGAAAAAGGAGAACAAAGGTCTCTCATGAAGAAACTGAAAGGGATTAGAGGCGAAAACCCTAAGGGCTTTCAAAAAAAAGAAGAAAAAAAATAAGGAGAGAGAAAAAAGAAAAATAATGAGAAAAAAAATAGAAAAAGGAAAATAGAAAAGAGAAAAAGAAGGAGAACAAAAGAAAAAGGAAAAGGAGAGAGAAAAGAAAAAGAGAGAGATAAAGAGAAGAAAAAGAAAGAAAGAAAAAAGAGAAAAAAAAACCAAAAAGAAAGAAAAAAAGAAGAAGAAAAAAAAAGAATAATCTCTAGAGAGAAAACCTATAAAGGCACTTTAGAGCAAGAAGTTTAGGAACTCAAGAAAAGGGGGCATAAAGGGTGGTGAACCCGAGTAAGAGATGAGGCAATTCCCTTGCAAAGAAAAAGAAGAAGAAAATAAGAGAAGAACGAGATTAAGAGATCAAAAAGAGAGAAAATATTTTAAGGATAGATTGGATACCTCCTAAGAGAAATGAGTAAACGACAAAATGAAAACCTAAAAAGGATTTTAGAGCGAATGAAGTAAACACTCATAGCTCTAGGATTTCAGGCGACAGATTTCAAGCTCACTGTATTAGAACTTCCGAGCAAAGGAGGTAAATATTCATAACTTGGGGTTTTCAAAGCGAATGAGGCAGATACTCAAAGCTCAAAGGTTTTAGGCGACAGATTTCAAACTCGATGTATTAGAACTTTCAGGCAAATGAGGCAGATACTCATAGCTTGGGGTTTTCAGAGCGAAGGAGGAAGATACTCAAAGCTCAAGGATTTCAGGTGAAGGATTTCACACTTGCCATATTAGAACTACCGAGCGGAGGAGGCAGATACTCATAGCTCAGGGATTTTGGAGCGAAAGGGGCAGATATCCATAGCTCAAGGACTTTGGGGCAAAGGAGGCAGATACTCATAGCTCCATGCTGTAGGGAGAGAAAGAGTGAACAGTTCTATATAGGAGGAACTCGAAGCTCAGAATCTCCTAGCAGGGAAGTAGGACAAAATTAGTGATCATGGTCTTTTTTTTATTCTTGTTCCACAAGTATAAGCAAAGAGGGGCAGCTGTAGACACTAAATTTAGTTTGTTTTTTTGGAAAACCCAAAACCCCCACTGCCGTTTGTTTGTTTTTTTTTCAAGACCATTCGATTCCCTTATCCACTATAATTTTCCCTAATCGAAATTATTTTCCACCATTATTAAACCCTTGAATCGAGCTTCTCAACCCCAACAACAACCCATGTGGAATTTAGTTGATCAAGCATAAATATTTAAGTTTTGGGTACATTCTTCCCTTTTCTTTTTATTTATGTAAAATCCTTTTTTTATAGTTCAATAAAAATGTAGATGATTTTATTGGAAACCTTTGTTGTTTATTTTAGTCTTTTTTATGTATTTTATTTTATTTTGTTGTTTTATTTTTTTGTGACATATATGTTATTTCACTTGTTGAATGTTGTTTAATTTATTATTAGCTTGTTTACTCTATTATCATGATTTTTCACATTATCCATTTTATGATATATTTTTGTATATGGTATATAATATATAATTAAAATATATTTTCTTAAAAGTATACATGTGGTCTTTCATTTGGGTTTAGTTTAGAAGTTTAGGCCTTTTTATGTTTTGGGCTTAGTGGTTTGGGCCTTCTTGTGTTTAGGGCTTGCTTAGGTTAGAAGGGTTTTGAGTTTGATAGATTAATTCTTGATTAGAATTAGGTAAAATTAATTTGATTAATTTAAAATCGTGTGCTCATCTCATAGGGGCAAGATCCTTAAATTAATTAGATTAATTTAGGCTTAGCTTAGAGCCTTAGATAGGTTAAGGTTCAAATTAGTTTAGTGAATTTAAATTTACCCTTGGCTTATTGGGAAAATGTTAAGTTCATTAAACTAGTTGGACATTTCTTAATTACTTTTAAGATAAAATTAACATGGAGATTAAATTGGCATTTAAATTAAAACCATGATTAATTAATTCAATTTACTTTAAATAGTATTCTTGGCTTATTGGAATACTAGTTTAAGATCGATCGAGTTAATTGCCATGTTACAAGATAAATCATAATTTATTAGGGTTCTCTGGCCTTTTTAGGATTAATTAATTTAGGATTAATACTAGAAGCACCTAATTAGTAACTAGATCATTAATTAAATTTCCATAATTTAGGCCTTTTAGGTTAGGACTTTTAGTGGGCCTTTATGTGTTTAATTTTCAAGTCTTTTTTTGACATTCATTTTATTTTTTTATCATTTGGCCCATTTGATTTATATGTTCATTAATTTAAATCATAAAAAGAGGTATTCATTAATTCTGATATTTTTGTCGCAACAGTCCGAGCTTTCTCAATGTCCAGCCCGTAATAAGTGTTGATCGTGTCGGTATCAACGAGGATTGCCCTACCACGAACATAAACGCAAGGGTTGTTTGGGTTAGAAAAACGGGAATAAAATTCTCTTACCCAAGTTACATTGCCAGGCTTTGGTTGTTGGAAAAAGATTTTCCATTTGTGATGCTCGATAATTTGAAAGATGAATTCATCAAGGCCAAAATTCTTGCAGGAGATGGCGTAATCGAATCATTGTTCTTCCCACACATTCCATCTACAAATTGGGTGAGATATTTACCTTCGACGTTTGAATTTGCATACTAGTGAAATGAGGGTTCAGCTTCTTTGGAAGAACTTGGTTTGGCCATGGTTTTGAGGTTCTTAACCATGGGGTTGTTGGGTTGTGATTGGGAAAGAAAGCAAAGAAAATTAAAGAAATCTTGAGAGTTTAAAGATGATGGGAGAGTAAAAGCATA
Source organism: Hibiscus mutabilis (assembly GCA_019671005.1). Taxonomy (NCBI): domain Eukaryota; kingdom Viridiplantae; phylum Streptophyta; class Magnoliopsida; order Malvales; family Malvaceae; genus Hibiscus; species Hibiscus mutabilis. Next base: position 66,803,813 of record CM033716.1, read on the forward strand.
AAGATGAAGTAGATGGGAGGTTGATGGTTTAATGGTGGAGTGCAAATATGGTAGAGGTGATGGGTGGATGTTTGACTAATTAGAGGAAAGAAAAGAAAGAAATAAAACAAGAAAGGAAGCAAGGGTGTTGGTTGGGTATGCGGCTAATTATCATTAGAGGGAAGACAAAGGGTGTGTGGCTAGGTTTAGGGGGAAAGAATTAGGGTAAATGGAATTTAAATGGGTGTTTAAAGTCCTTAAAATTAGCCAATTATCCACTCCAAGGGATAGATTTTTATGAAAATCCATCTTGAACCCAACTTCTCTTTCTCTTGAACTTTTATCCTAAAATTTAAACAAAACAAAAGGATAAATATTAAATAAAGATAAAAACGAAATAAAATAACAAAGATAAAGATAATTAAAATAAAAAAGATAAATATAACAGATGAATGTCCTAAAATAATAATAAAATTAAAGATAAAAAATAAAAAGAATAAAAACTAAAATTCGAATAAAAATAAAATTAAGTCTGAAAATAAAAATAAACCAAAAAATGAATAAAAATACTAAAGAAGAGCATGTTCATGCATCTTCTAAGGTAACAACTTCCTTGTCACGTTCAACATGGGTGCCAACATAGTGCTTCAATCATTATCCATTAACTTTAAACTCATGTCCGTCGATGGTGGACTTGATTATAACAGCACTATGGGAGAAAGGTTTTACCACCTCGAATGGCCCGGACCATCTCGATTTTAGTTTTCCCAGAAAGACTTTTAACTGAGAATTGAAGAGAAGCACCAATTGCCCTGGCAAGAATTACCCCGGCAATAGCTTCTTGTCATGCCAACGCTTCGTTTTCTCTTTGTAGATTCGGGCATTGTCGTAAGCTAAGGCACAAAATTCTTCTATCTAGTTTAGGTCCAGTAAACGCTTTTGCCCTGCACTCTCCCAGTCCATGTTCACGATCTTGATAGCCCAATATGCCTTATGCTCGATCTCCACCGATAGGTGGCAAGTTTTGCCATAGACAAGTCTATAAGGAGACATGCCTAGGGGCATTTTGAATGTTGCTCGATAAGCCCAAAGTGCATCACCAATTCTTAGAGACCAATCTTTTCGAGAGGGATTGACAACCTTCTTAAGGATAATCTTCAGTTCATGATTGGAAATTTTGGCATGCCCGTTTGTTTGCGGGTGATATGCCGTGGCAATTTTGTGTGTCACTCCAAAGTGCTCCAACATCTTGGCAATCAGTATATTGTCGAAATGTGTGCCCCTATCACTGATAATTGCCCTTGGTGTCCCGAATCGTGTGAATATGTTTTTCTGCAAAAAAATTTGCAAGGTCTTGGAATCATTTCTAGGAACTGCATCTGCATCAACCCATTTAGATACATAGTCCACGGTAAGTAGGATGTACAAATTACCGAATGAGAATGGGAAGGGGCCTATGAAATCGATCCCTCACACATCAAACAACTCTACTTCAAGAATATTTTGCAGTGGCATCTCATGCCATCTCGAGATATTCCCCGTTCCTTGACAACGATCACACCGCTTGTAAAATTCTTGTGCATCTTTATAAAGAGTGGGCCAGTATAAACCTGATTGTAAGACTTTGGTCGTGGTGCGAGTACCTCTAAAATGGCCTCCATATGGTGAAGAATGGCATTGTTGAAGCATATTTTACTGCTCTTCCTCGGGAACACGTTGTCTTATGACCTGATCTGCATATTGTTTAAACAAAAGAGGCTCGTCCCAATAATAATGCTTAGTATCATGTCGGAACCGCTTCTTTCCTTGGTGAGTAAGGTCATAAGGTAAAATACCACAAACCAAAAAGTTTACTAGATCGACATACCATGGTGTTGTCGTGGCAACTAACATCTGCTCATCCGGAAATTCATCGTGGATCTCCAAAAAGTCATCCTCTTTATCGCCTCTTTCTAGCCTTGACAAGTAATCAGCAACCTAATTTTCCGATCCTTTCATGTCCTTAATTTCAATGTCAAACTCTAGTAAAAGTAAAATCCAACAAATTAAACGAGGTTTGGCATATTTTTAGCAAATAAATACTTAATTACTGAATGGTTGGTATGGACGATTGCCTTTGTACCAATTAAATAGGAACAGAACTTGTCAAATGCAAAAACTACTGCTAGTAATTCCTTTTCCGTCGTGGTGTAATTCAATTGAGCACCATTAAGAGTTTTACTAGCATAGTATATCACATGTAAAATTTTACCTTTCCGCTGGCCTAAAATAGCTCTTACTGTGGAATCCCTTGTATCACATATGAGTTCAAAGGGTAGGGATCAATCGGGTGGAATACAAATAGGTGTCGTGGCAATTTGCTTCTTCAGGGCTTCAAATGTCGTAGCACAATAATCATCAAAATTGAAGGCCTTGTCTTGTTCAAGCAAATTACACAAGGGTTTAGAAATCTTAGAAAAATTATGAATAAACCTTCTACAAAAACCTCCATGCTCGAGAAAACTTTAGATCCCTTTAACTAAATTTGGTGGTAGCAATTTCTCAATCATGACCACCTTGGCCTTGTCTACTTTGATTCCCTTAGATGAAATCTTATGGCCGAGCATGATACCTTCATCCACCATAAAATGGCATTTTCCTAGTTTAAAACTAGGTCAGATTCTTCACAGCGTGCTAATACCTTCTCCAAATTGCCGAGGCAATTGTTGAAGCTATCTCCAAATACCGAGAAATCGTCCATGAAGATTTCCGGGAAATCTTCCACCATTTCAAAGAAGATTGCAATCGTACATCTTTGGAAGGTTGTTGGGGCATTGCATAATCCGAATGTCATCCTTCGAAATGCATATGTACCATAAGGACAAGTGAAGGTGGTCTTTTCCTGGTCTTCTAGTGATATTGCGATTTGATTATAACCTGAGTAACCATAAAGAAAATAATAAAAATGTCTACCTACAAGACGTTCAATCATTTGGTCAATAATAGGTAAAGGAAAGTGATCTTTCCTACTAGCTTTATTTAACTTACGGTAATCCATACAAACTCTCCAACAGTAATAGTCCTAGTTGAAATGAGTTCATTAATTTCGTTACTTACCACGGTTATGCCTTTGTTTTTCGGTACACATTGTACCGGACTTACCCATGTACTGTCAGAGATAGGATATATGATACCGGAATCAAGCCATTTGATGATTTCTTTCATCATAACCTCCTTTATGGCAAGGTTAAGTCTCCTTTGTGCCTCAATCGATGGTTGATGGTCATCCTCCAATAGGTTTTGTGCATACATACCGCCAGACTAATTCCCTTCAAATCTGTGATTGTCCACCCTATTGCCTTTTTGTGCAGCGTCAACATGTTAATCAACCTTTTTTTCCTGTTCAGGCTACAACTTAGAAGAAATAATTGCAGGCAATGTGTTGTCATTTCCCAAATAAGCAAATTTTAATTGTCGTGGAAATTGTTTCAATTCTAACATGGGAGGTTGCTCAATAGAGGGTTTTCCGAGTTTACCTTCCTTACCTGAGTAATCCAAAGGTTTGAAATATTTACTCGGTCAACTTACTATCTAAATTACTTTATTCTGCTCTTTTTCGTCCGGCTCCTCAAGTTTCTCAGGTTCGGCAATGCAATTGTCATGGCAATACTCTTCCATGTCAAAATTGAATTCGGTGGTGGCTTGTATGACTTGGCATTCTTCTAGAACGTCAATATGCTTTAAGGTATGGAATACATTTAACTTGACTTGCTGGTCGTTCACCCGCATAGTGAGTTCTCCTTTCTCGACATCAATTAAGGTATTTCACGTTGCTAAGAACGATCACCAAAGAATAATAGGTGCAAACTTATCTGCTTCACAATCCAAAATAATGAAATCAGCAAGAAAAATAAATTTATCAACTCTTACGAGAATATCCTTAATTTTTTCCTATGGATGTACATAGGATCTGTCTACAAGTTGTAACATAAACGTTATGGGTCTCGCCTTCCCTATGCCCAGCTGTTGGAAAATAGATTTTTGCATAAGGTTTATGCTTGCCCCAAGATCGTATAAAGCCTTCATGACATAGTGATTTTCGATTGCACATAGTATTGTAAAACTGTTGGGATCCTTTAGTTTGGGTGGCATTCAGTTGTGCAATATTGCCATACATCCCTCCATTATAGCAACTGTCTCAAATTCCCCTAGCCTAGTTCGCTTAGAGACAATGTCTTTAAGGAACTTAGCATAGTTCAAAATTTGTTCTATTGCTACAACCAACAGCAAGTTGATGTGGACTTGCTTCATGATGTCAAGGAATTTCTAGAATTGGTACTCTTGTTTCTACCTTTTCAGCCTCTGTAGGAATGGTGGTGGTATTCTGATCTCCTCATTCTTTCCATCTATTTTGAATTTGATCAACGGACTTGCCATGGCAATCATCGATTCGTCAATACCGACCGAGGCATTGTTGCTGGTTACATCTTTTTTGACAGGGGACTCCTTTTACAACCTCAGTATCGCTAGGTAAATCGCCTAGTGGTCTCGTATTCAGGTTCTGAGCGAATTGCCCAACTTGCGTCTCTAAAGATTTCAAAGCTGCTTCTTGATTCTCCAGTCTCATCTCAGTTCTTTTAATGAAAGCATCAGTCCTTTTTATGAAACTACTATTCTCAGCCATATAAGATTCAGTTTTTAACATAAAAGCATTAAGAGAGTTTTCCAAAGAACTAGATGGTGTCAATTATTGCTACGGAATCTGTTACCGAGGCATGTTCTGCTAGAATCTGGTTGCTTGTGTATTCTGATTGTGCTGATTAATGGCGTTGTTCTGGTTACTCTATGAGAATTTAGGGTGCTTTCTCCAGGATGGGTTGTACGTGTTGAACATCACATTATTGTTCCGGTTGTAGTTTCCAATGTAAAAGTTAGATTCTGGGTTATACGAACACTCAGAAGAATCATGGTTACCATTACATAAATCACAAAATGAGTCTACTACCTTGATCTCTTGTGTGTTGTTGTGTCGCTGCATATTTTTAACCAAATTGGTTAATGTGGCCAACTATGTTGAAATAGTATCTGATTAATCAAGTTTAATTGTCGAGGCATTTCGACTAACTATTACCCTTCTAGTGGTTGGGAATTGATAGTCATTCTTGGCAAGTATGTCTAAAATCTCTCAAGCTTCCTCTGATGATTTGTCTAGAAGCGTGCCATTTGCTGAGCATCTAGCATTAACCTCGTCGGTGCGTTGGCTGAATTGTAAAACATTGTTACTTGCATCTAATCTTTGAATCCGTGCATGGGACATTTGCGTAAAAGTTCCTTATATCGCTCCCAAGCCTCGTATATAGATTCGTCATCTGCTTGTCGAAAAGAAGTAAAGTCATTACGTAGTTTATTAGTCATATTTGTAAAACTAAATCTAGAAAGGAAACTCCAGCACAAACCGGTCCAAGATTCTAAAGATCCAGATGGGATACTATTCAACCATGTTTTCGCCTCATCCCTCAGTGAATAGGGGAATAATTTCAGCCTTAGGAAGTCCTTGGGGAATCTTTGTTGCTTGAATGAATCACAGATTTCTAAGAACAATTTGAGATGTTGTATGGCATCCTCAGTCGATGATCTGCCAAACTGACCAACTGTATTGATCATATTGAACATCACAGGCTTCAACTCAAAGTGGGTGGCTTGAATCTCATGTGTGACAACTTCTAGAGTAAGACCGTCAAGATCTTGTTCCAAGTAGTCTTGGATGGGTCTATTTCGTGCGATAACCGATTGATTCGGTAAGGCCACCACAACTCCTATTGTGGCATTCTGATTGTCGTTGGCATTCAGATTGCCAACTGGATTATTAGGTGGATCTTCTATCTCTTCTCTCAACTCTCTTCTTCGTCTACGAAAAACACGTTCGATTTCTGGTTCAAATGGTTAATATGGTGTTGTCGGTCTCACCCTAGTCATACACCAATGCAAAACCAAAGTTAATAACCTCTTGAAATCGAACACAAAAATAAAATAAATAAACAAAGGTGTAAGAGAATAAAAACAAAGTCATTATTGCCAATCTCCGGCAACGGTGCCAAAAACTTGTTGCGTGATTTGAGTGCAGCGCAAACAGTGCAAGCATACACATCGCAAGTAATAGTATAGAAATATATCGTCTCCACAGAGATTGGTGTAACTCTGGATTCTAACTTCTTGCTCTGAAAAGGGGAATAAATGTTGATGATGGGAGTTTTAAAATTAAAAGATAAATACGCAAGTAAATAAAAGAATATTGTGATCAAATAAGAGAGTATGATGAGTTATAGTGGGAAGTGGTGTGAATGCCGAATGAATTGACGTGGCGATTGATTGTTGTGGCAACTCAATTGCTGAGGCAATTGTTTAATTGTCGTAGCAACTGGGTTCTTCCTTCAAAGCTCGGCAAATCATTCTTCAATGGCTTCTAGTTATCCCCAACCGAAACACTAGTTTATTGTGTATGCCTTGGTGATACATCTCTGCGTTAACCTTGGGCGAACAACAACCGATCTTACGTTCTTATTAGTCGCTGAAATCCTAATCTTATTCCTAAGATGGATTAACCTCCATTAACAATTTGTTGAATGAAGATCATGCTCATTCGTTTGTTGAATCTAACTCTCCTGATGCTAGATAAATGGATAACTCTCGAGATCCTCTCCCAATTCACTCAAAATCAAAATAAGAATCAAGAATGAACAAACTTTGAATTAATTTGCAATAAAAAACCTAAAGAAATCCAATCGTTTTCACATCCACAAAAACCCAATAACCCAAGCTAATTTAGTTTAGTTCATGACTGGGTGCAAAAGAAATACAAAAGAAATATTCCCCAACATGAATCAAATAGAAACGATGAAGAAGATATACGACCAGCCCCTTATTTTTCTCTCTAGTCTGCCACCCTCAAGGCTGCGATTCGGTCTCCATTTGTAGAATATGATTCGATCATGTTTGTTGATTAGGATAAGTTTTAGTTGGAATTAAATTGAATAAAAGAAATAATAAATCTCTTTTATCTTTATCATCAAAAACTCCTCATAAATATGGAATTTTAATCTCCTTTAACTGTTGCGTGGAAATCCAAATCTTTGGGATTTATCCCTTGCTTTTCGTGCTTATCTCAAATTAGGTAGACTTATCCAATCATCGTTGGCAATCAGCACGACAGACCCTTCAGAATTTTCCTTAATTGCCATGGCAATTCCTGCTTGCTACGACAATTCTATCCTGCACAAAATAACACATACCAGCAGCATATTTTCCATAAAACCAACCAAAATGTAGTATCAAGCTTATCAATGAGGGAAACTCGGAATTATGCATGAATAACTATGAATGCAACTAAAAATGAGCCTAAGTCTAACAATAATTATGAGGAAAATGGTGAAAAATATAGTACTTTTATGTACTTAACACAATACATATAACATTTTAGTGTAGAAACCTAAACTTGAAATATTACCTAAAATCATAATAATTTAGGTTGCAATTGAAATTGTTACTAATATATATAATATTTTAGGTTAGTAACCGGGTAAAAGAAAAATCGGTCACATCGTATATTAGCCGCATTTTAACCCGCCATACGGTAGACCTACCCGAGACACCTCAAAACTCATTTGAAACAAATAGCCATGATACAATTAAATATCAAAAGAGAAGAGCCGAAAGTTTAAAATTTACTTCCTCAACAAGAAAACATTGGCTCCCCAAGCACATCAAAAACCAAACTCCTCACCAAGCTACGGATACTGCAGCGCTAAAATGAGGTGGTACAGAAATACTTATAAAAATAGTAAAGATTTATATATCGATTTTTATGTACATACAAAAATACTTTCAAAAATTGTAAGAATTTCAAAAATACTTACTATTTTTGTAAGTATTTTTGTATTTACATAAAAATTAATATATAAATCTTTATTATTTTTTGTAAGTATTTCTATACCGTCTTATTTTAACGATTTATTTTAGAAAAACCTTGCGGTCCACCTTAACCCATCATCACAAAGACATCCACAATTTCCGAGATGAAGGAGAATTTTGTCAACTGGAGAAGCAAAGTGACTGCCCAAACAGGTTTTCTCATCCCGAATTTATGGTATCCTTTTCACAATGTTCCAGATCTGATCCCAACATATTTTAATTTCCCATATATAGACGAAATCAGGGGTTAGCATTTGATTTAATTGAGTAAAAAAACTCAAGTTAATTAGTTTTATTTTATAAATTAAATTTTATTTATTTTTTTTAGTTGAGTCGAGTTTTTTAAATTTTTATTTAAATTTAATTATAAATATTTATAATGTTATGGTACTAATTGGTTCTAATTTAACAAATTTTATATAATCAATTATTCTTATATTATAATATAATAAATTCATAATATCTCACGTACTTCATTTTTCTCTTGAAAATCATTCAACTATAGACTTCCTCAATTACAAGTTAGGTAAATATCAAACCAAGTTAATATCAGCTTAGGTCAACAACAGGTCGGGTTCAAAATATGTCGGATCAATTAACAGGTCGAGTTCAAAATAGGTCGAGTACAATCAGATTTCAGATCGTTTCAGTCGGATCATATCGATTATTTGTCAAGTTAGTCTCGGTTCATATTAATATCAGTCGAGTTTGATTACTACAGTATCAAGTTTAACTCAAATACGGGTTAACAATATTCGGTTACAAGTTAGTTTTAGGTCATCATTTCTTCGAATCAAAACAAGTTATAAGAGTAAGGCAATATATAGAGGAACGACATTTCGCCGTCCTATGACTAAGCCATGCGCTTTTTTAACCAAATTAGTAAATTAATCAATAATGGAACAAAATAGTTGGTATTGCTGACAGACTCACTGACGATAAAAATCATTAGATGAATTTATCGCATTACGTCATCTGTAGTTTCGACTAATAAAATTTATTCATGTCATTTTAATTTTTAAATAACCACTCATTTTTATTGAAATATAAAAAAGATGTGAAGATTTAACTTGAGAAAAATGAAATGAATAAATTTTATTAGCTAGAACTATAGATGACATAGTGAGCTGAATCTATCTAATAATTTTTATATTTTTTTCAAACCTCATCCATTAATAATGTGAATTTATAATTATGTGCACGCTTTTAGAGATCAACTAATGTAAATTTATATATTGTAAATATTTAATTCAATTTTTTAAAATTGATAGTATAGATTCAAATAATAATTCAAATTCATATATTTTAATTATTATTTACACCAAATTAGAGATGGCAATGGGGAAGGAAGGGCCAGTTTTTGATCGCTCCGATCTATAAAACTCTAAACTCGTCTTTGTCCCGCCCTGAATTGAAATATTAATTTATTTGTCTCGTCCTGTGCTGCCCCGATATAATAACTCCTAAATTCGATTCTGACCTGAAATTTTTAAAAATTTTAATCTTCACTGACGATAAATGTTAGATTTGTCCAATCCACCATCATAGTCACAAAATATGGTTTCAAGGGACTTTAAACCTATATGAAAAAATAAAGCCAATTTTAAGTTACCCACATGAAAAATTACATATTTAAAAGAATAAACTTGAACCATTGACCGTTAGAATCTTATATGTTAAAACATGAACAGCATCTAACAAAAATTACGATAAGCACAAGCCCAAAAAAATAGCTTAAAAACCATAAAAGTGTTTATATATTTCATAAATATAATAAAATATATGAATATAATTAAAATTTTACCAGGGTGGGGCGGGTGGAGAATTTTTAGCATATACCCAAACCTGGTCCGACCCGACTTGATGTTTTTCAATACCCGCCCCGTCTCGTCCTGTTCCCCGAAATACAAGAAAAAAAACACGACCGAGTCAAGTTGGGCCACACAGAATTAGATTAGGATAAAGTAATTTTGCCATCCCTACACCAAGTGCACATATTTGTGAATATGAGATCGTGATAATTTTAGACGGTTCTTCCATTTAATTTTGAGCGGAGAGTCGGTGGAAGAAAGGAGAGAAAAAGGAATGAAGGTTTGGGAAGATGGTGAACAATAGTAAGAATGTTCAAAAATTTCTTCTTTAGTCTACCTTTTGTGGGTATATAAATCTCAGATGAAGAGATTTAATAACTGCATTCTATCAAGGCAAATGCTGAGAAGCTAGCCAATGAAGCCTGGGAGAAGCTTTAGGGCTTTGAAAACTTTGGAGATAAATGCTAACGTAGCTTGGCTTGCACGTTTCAAATTGATCTTGGCCTGATTGATATGTTGAAGTGGAACATGTGGTGCTGCTGGGACATCTTACAAACAAAGTTGTCTTTCGAGCTTTCGAGCTATATAATCCTTTTGGGGCAGCTTGAGAGGAGTTTCGAGAGCGCATAAGGCCATATGTTTCGGAGGAAGTTGATGTAGGTTCCTCTTTAAACCTTGATGCATGGGATGCCCCCGAAGATAATCCAATTTCATAACTGGATGCCTCTCTTGACGATCCTCTTTCAGCTTAGCCTCACAGCTTTTTGTAGTAACATGAGAGTTTTGTAACTCTGAATTTTTATTTAATAAAATTTCGATTTTGTTCTTATTTGTCATCGTTTCTTTTGGATTATGATGGATTCGTGTCTTTAAAAATCGTTTCCCTTTTTACACTTAGTCTATTGAATGAGTGTTAGGTTTCCTCATCCTCAAAGTGTGAAATAATTTTTGACTTTTGTTACTTAATCATTGTAGCGGAAGAATATTGACGCTAGATATATTAGGGAAGATCTCGATGTCTCTTTATAAATTTGATTAAGTTTGTAAAATTTAATAGTTATGAGTGTTGTCATTTTTATTCATAGAAATTTCTAAAATGGAGCAGAGACATATTGATGATAGGATGTATGAGAGGATCTTGGCACTCTTGTAGAACTCCTCGATGCAGAGAAGAGGCATATCGACGCTAGGGATATAGCAGAGGATCTTGGTGCTCTTGTAGGACTCCACAATGTGGAGCAAAGGCTTCTCAACGCTAAACATATAACCGAGGATCTCGACGCTCTTGTAGAAGTCCACGTTGACAAACAAAGGCATCTTGACGTTAGATATATAGCGGAGGATCTTGACGCTCTTGTAGAAACGATGTAGAAACTTCTCAAGTGAAGCGGAGACATCTTAACGCTAGAAATATAGTGAAGGATCCCGATGCTCTTTTATAACTCCATGATGTGAAACGGAGGTATCTCATGCTAGGCATATAGCGTAGGATCTCGAAGCTCTTGTAGAAATAATGTAGAACGCCACAATGCGAAGCGAAAACATCTCGACCCTAGACATATAGTGAAGGATCTCGACACTCTTGTAGAAACAATGTAGAAACTCCTTAAGCAGAAAGGAGGCATCTCAATGCTAGACATATAGCAGAGGATCTTGATACTCTTTTAGAACTCAAATGTTATAAAAATTTGGCAAAGGAATCATATCTTTTCATTATAAATTTCATGTACATTAGAGATGCTTTAAATGTAAAACTTTCTAAAATAACGAACATTTCATGTACTGTGAGTTTCTCTTTTGCTCATGTATTCCAGCTTGTATGAACCAAATTAGATCTTCTTGGTGACTTTAAAAGGTCTTTCCTAGTTATGTGTCATATTCCTTTTGTGGCCGACTGATACACTGGCCTCTGTGTTTCGCATGACCAGTATTACGATTTAGTACTGTTTGTTGCGGACATTTGAGTAATATTATTTAGCCAACTGTTGATTTTTGTTGGTGCTAGTCTTAGCGTTGATAGGTATTGATGTATTGCTAGTGTTGGCCTGGCTATCATGCAGTAAAGTGAGTTGGTGGGGCCAACTGAGTTTTGAAAAGAGATCAGACTGTATTTCTTGACGACGGATAGGGTGAGCCAAATTTAACTTTACTTAAAAAAATCTCTTTTTTTTTTTACTTGACTCAATGTAAAAAAACTCGATTAGATTTAGCTCGAATTATAATGTCATAAATACTCAAAAAAATTTAAATAAAGTTTGAGTTATAAAATAAAAGTTTGAATAACTCAAAATTTTTAGTAAATAATGGATCAGTTTTCAAGTTCGAGCTGAGTCTCTTAACTATGCTTAATATAAGTATATCACATATCAAAATCTATAAAGAATCTATATGTATATTGTATATGGTTATAGAAAGTCGTGTAAATTAAAACAAAATAGTATCATAAGATTATAATTTTTTACTATTAAATTTGAACAATTTGACTCGACTTGATCGAATGCTCACCCCTAATAACGATCGTGTCAGGAAAATTTCTTGAGGCTTTAGGGCCTCACATGAAGAGAAGTTGTAGCGGAGGGATGATGACGAAGGAGTGGAAACGGAGGATTTAAAGGTAGAGGTACAACACTTGACATCAATTGTTGATGGTCAACGTGAGATGGTGGTGGTTTTAAACGATTCACTCATTTTTTAATTTGGACAGATAGTCGTGGTTAATGGTGGTTCAGAGGAAGGAATGAAAGAAATGAAGGAATGTTGGGGAAGATGGTGAATAGTAGTATGAAGGTTCAAATGTCACTTTTTTCAGTCTATCCTTTATGGGTATATAAATATCCTCGACTGGCGACTCCCTGGCTGGTGACAATCCTAGGGTTGTAAGGTATTAATGGGTTGGTAGTGTAAGGTAGTAGAGTTAACCTGATGGGCCAAGTGAGTTATAACAATGATAAGACTATAGCACTTGACAACATTTATGTCAAGAGAAACCTCTGAAGGCTCTAGACTCCACATATGGTGAAGTGAGAGTGAAAGACTCTAAGGAGAACAGTTTTGGTAACCAATTTTTAAATTCGACCGATAAGGTTACTTACGTTTTTTATTTATAAACTTTTATTCACTGAGACGTTTGTTACCGTTAAACTTTAACGGGAGGCTAGTTTGGCAAAATAAAAAGAATGATAAATTACCTAGATAGTCCATAAACTATTACTTCACTTCTATTTTGACCATCAAAATAAAAATAATTTATATAATTACACATTTAATCCTTCATATTTACAATTTTTTATTTCTTCTCCTTTCCAACATCTTTCATATTCTTCTTCATCTAACACAATCTCTAACTTTCTGCCATATTAATCCCCAATTCACATTGTCTATTTTCTACTATATTAATTCTCAATCCTTTAGCCACTAATCTGATCCAATAATTCAAGAATTTAAACCATCACAAAAATGAATGCCATTGATAGAGAAATCCAAGCTTCAAATTCTAGTCGCAGACATGGCAGATGGGTCACCTTCCCATTCATCACAGGTTCTCTTAAAGAACAACCAAGATCTCTGTTGGACAAAAACAAGGTTTATCGGAAATAATTAAAATAATAAATTGAATAAATTAACTGAAATAAACACAATATTGTTTAATTTAAAATATTGTTACGAAATAACCAGATAGTAATGGCTGAGGCCTGCAGGAAAGCAGTTTCCTTAAGACAGATATGACCGCTCTTCGGTGCTACAGATATTTAGTCGCCGGTCTCCCATGATACAACAGCAGATGATTATCTTCAGCAGCACAACTGAGTAATCACGATCGAACTCGAGCCTTTGACTATCACCAAAATAATGCATGTTTTCTGAGAGAGGAATCTGTTGAAAAATTGTATGTATAAAAACTGAAGAGAGACCATGTATTTATAGGGGAAATTAGGTTAAACGTGAATAAAAAATATTCTGATTTTGTCCTCTATCGGGTATTTGCGTGAACTGCAAGCATAAATTCAAATCCGGAAATATCCATTTAATTTTGGGATAATATGTTTGTCACAAAAGTAAAAAATTAATTCGAAGTGGTAAAATATTCGTAGGTCCATGTAAGGCCCAACAGGTTTGGACATTCACGTCACCCACGTCATGCGGGTGCGCCCCAACCCGAATGGAATTGATTCGCAACCCCTCTGTACGCAAGGTACAAGTTCAATTCAAGTCATTCAATGACTACAAAGTGAGTAAGTGTATATAAACATTTCTCATTCCATTTATCCCATCAATGTGGGGTTGGGGGTTTCCATTTCCTTTTTCTCAATTCATAACTCCTTACTTTGAGCATCAATTTCTCATTCATTACTCATCTGTTTTGAGCATACGAGATATCGTTGTAAAGGTCTCATAGAGTAGAATAAGATCCAATCGAATCATTATTCGAATATCCAACTTTAACCATTCGAATCATGGCTCAAAGTAACCAAATTCTCATATTTTTCCAACAATCTCTTTATCTACAAAATCTAATTTTACTCAAACCTGAACTAACTGTAAATGAAAGATCTTAAAGAACACATAGGGAACTGGTAATTTCCTTCATAATCATTTTAATGAATCATTATCTCATCAATAGAGGAAAGCAGTCCCCAACCTAAGGTTCATGAACCAAAGACTTATCTTCTTCCTCCTTATGGCGTTAATCATGGTGACATCCTGGTTGATGCTTGGCCTAGACTCAGGTGCATGGTGTCATGGGGCTAGAGTTTCGACCTAGCCTAATGTGCGGCCTTAGTCGATGTTCTTAGACAAACGACTAAGTAAACCTAAAATCCTTCTCCAAAAGATCAAATTCTTCCAAGGCACACAAACACAAGATCGTTCTAACAGCAAACGAACAAAAGAGAAATGCAACAAGAACAAAAGAAATAATGTTCAAGAACGCGAAGAACACTACATAGTATTTTTAGAGTAAATGCCAAATGTATTACTCAAATGATGGATGAATACAATTGAGGTGGGAAGGCCTCTATTTATAGTTGAATCCCCCATACAATGAACGGACGAGATCAAATCACACTAACGGCTCAGATCAAAAGCCACCTACCCAATCTACACTAACTAAGGAAACTTTATCACTATGAAATTCTTTCCTTAAGTTTGTGTTTATATTGAGAGATATTCTTATCCCTTGGAATATTCCCTGGTAAGATGCCATCCATTAATTTACCAGGCTCAATGTACTTGGGCTTTCTTTCAGTCTCCAACGATCAGACCAAGTCAGGTGGTCTTCTAGGCAAGCCTAGAACCTCTTGAGCTGCTTGTTGTGCATCTGTCTCAGACCCAAATGTGGGGGGCGTGACATTCTCCCCCACCAAATTTGACGATGCCTTCATCGATGTCTTAGAAAGGACTTCGCTTGGTTGATCTTGGATCTTCCATGGTACATTGGCTTGCTCTTAACTCAGAATCGGGAAATGATGTTCCTCCATAAGAACGGCTCCCCCATAAGGAGCGCTCGACTCGGACTGGGTTGTCTTCCTATACAGACTGCTCGCATTGGTTTTTTTCGCCATGTAATATCTCCTCGCTCCACATCATTGTGCACATCTCGGTGAAGTTTGAGATGCACCTCTTTCGTGGCATTTACTCTAACTGCCATCAACCCTTCGCCAGTGAAGTTTGGTGCCTCGTTTCCCATTGGCAACTTTTCCCGCATTGACCCTTATTCACACTTGAGGTCTAATGATTCTTCCACCTTGCCCAAATGTGCTTCTTCTACGGACCTCATGTCACTAGCTGACTTGGGCAGCTCTTGCCCCACTAAAGTAGTCCCTCCAACAGTAGCCCCCAAAGCGATATCTCCTTGGCTTGGAGCATCATCGGCAAGCTGAATGGCAGTCACCGTCTTGGTTCTTTTACCCTTGTCTCGGTACATGGGCATAACGCAACGTTTTTTGTGATCCAAAATACAAACGATGTCAACACAAGGAATGATAAGAGCATCTATACGTCAAGGAAGCTTAGTCCCAAAACAAAATCAAAGTCATCTAAATTGATTACCTTGAAGTCTTCATTGCCCTTCCATTCACCAATCTGTAGCTCAACCTTCCGTGTCGTTCCAACAATTGGAACTTCCTTAGAATTCACAGTCTTGATCTTGCCAGTTGAACCCACAACTCTAAGACCAAGTTTGTCGGCAGCCTTCTTGGACATGAATAGATCGGTTGCTTCGGTGTCCACTAGAGCACTCATCGATCGTCCTGCAATGTTGATGTCGATAAACATCAACCTTTTCTTCTTACATCCTCTCGCCTTAGCAAAACTCACTATCATCAAACCAAGTCTCCCAGCTTCACTCTGTTCGAGCTCGTCCACCCCCTTGGATGGCTTGACTCGATGTGGGCATGCTCGCAACTTGTGTGTCCCCTTATATTGGTAGCATTTTAGTTGCTTCTCTACCCCGGCTTGATTGCTTTGACACTTACAATCGCACCAAGTCTCGTCACTTCTTCTTTCGACTCCTCAGACTCAACGCCTTTGACATCATTAAGACGATCATTCTGGGGGAAATCCTTCATCATGTGCTTTTCTCCGCAGATGCAGCACACAAGACCTTCCCCATTCTTGACTCCCCTGCCATAGCCCTTGCCTCGGGGCTTGGGGGACTCCACCATCTTAAACTCGGCTATGGATTCAGCTGCGACCATAGCCTTGGAAAGTTCCTCGACTCCCATCCTCTCCATATCTATTTTGGCCATCGCTTAAGCTCGTTTTTGAAGGCGAAGAGGCCTTCTGCTTCAGTGATGTCCGTGATTTGGAGTTTGAGTTCAATAAACTGTCTGACATACTCTAGGATGGAACCGTTGTGGTTGAGTTCGTGCAGCTTCTCCCGAGCCTCTTGTTGGGCATTCTTTGGGTAGAATTATTCTTTGAACTCAGCCTGAAACTCTCCCCATGTCCTAATGGGAATATCATTGCTCTTCTCCTCGGAGCATCTGCGTCGCCACCATAAAAGTGCAATGCCTGTTAAGTAAACAGAAGCAATGTTTACCTTATCTGCATCATCCTTGATGCCTGCAGCACGAAAGTATTGCTCCATGCTCCACACAAAGTTCTTCACGTCCTGGGCCGATCTAGTTCCACTAAACTCCTTCGACTTTGGCACGTCCAACTTTGGTCTGATTTTTGTCGTGGTTAACATACTAGTCACGACAGCCTTGTAAACCTGAAGCTCTCCCTTGAGCCCCTTAATTTCCTCCATCATCTTCGCCTTCAAAGCCTTCAGCTCAGCTTCGAGTGCATCACTCCGTCTGTTCGCACTGTTGGCACACTGGTCAAGGTCTTGCACGTTGTTCTTTAGAACCTGCATGCTGCTTTCGAGATCCTCTCTCGAAGAGTCCAGCTCGTCAATATGTACTTTCACAACGTCAATCTCCTTTCGGGCATCCTTCATGGATCTTTTGAGCTTTTCCACCCTCTCTTCCAGCGTAGGTACAGTGTTACTCGAACTGTCTCGCTTTCCTTCATTAGCCTGGGTCTCTGCACCCTTTTGTGTTGCGACAATCCCTTATTTCTTTTCCATCTCGAATCAGCGCCTTCACTCAAACACTCGCTCTAGTACCAATTGTCACGGGGCTAGCGTTTCGACCTGGCCTAGTGCGGCCTTAGTCGATGTTCTTAGACAAACGACTAAGCAAGCCTGAAATCCTTCTTCGAAAGATCGAATTCTTCCAAGGCACACAAACACAAGATCGTTCCAAGAGGAAACGAACAAAAGAGAAAGGCGACAAGAACATAAGAAAGAACGCTCAAGAATACGAAGAACACTACAGAGTGTTTTTAGAGTAAATGCCAAGTGTATTACTCAAATGATGGATGAATACAATTAAGGTGGGGAGGCCTCTATTTATAGTTGAATCCCATACAATGAACGGACGAGATCAAATCACACTAACGGCTCAGATCGAAAGTCACCTACCCAATCTACACTAACTAAGAAAACTCTATCACTATGAAATCCTTTCCTTAAGTTTGTGTTTACATTGAGAGATATTCTTATCCCTTGGAATATTCCTTGGTAAGATGTCATTCATTAATTTACCAGACTCAATGCACTTGGGCTTTGTTTCAGTCTCCAACGATCGGACCAAGTCAGGTGGTCTTCTAGGCAAGCCTAGAACCTCTTGGGCTGCTTGTTGTGCATCTGTCTCGAACCCAAATATGCGGGCCATGACAATTGTCAGCACATTTGATAGCCACCTGCAGCAGATTCAACGTCTCCTCTTCACTCGCGCCCTCCGAAATTAATGCCTTATCGAATACTTCTATTGTCCATTCTTCGTGAACCACCGATTGAACCCATGGCCATGAAGTTAGATCGACTCCATCGTTTTGAACCAGCTTTCCAGTAAGTAGCTCAAGCAGAATTACACCAAGGCCATAAATGTTTGCTTTGAAACCATTAGTTGCAGTGTCCTTAGTTTGTTGCTGCATTGATGAGGGTTCCAGAGGGTCCATGGCCATCAATCCATATTCACTTATGCAAGGTTCCACGTTGCTCTGCAGCATGATGTTTGAGGATTTCAAGTTTCCACGAGGGATTCCATCTCCATGAAGTTCATGGTGCATGAATGCCAATCCCTCTTCAATTTTGGCTGCAACACCAAGTCTGCTAGCCCATTCAAAAATTCGTCCCAACCAGTTCCCTAAAATACATACGCGGTTAGCTGCTCAAATATATTGGTTACAATTTGAATGAAGAGAAGAGTATGGTTACCATGGAGAAGAAAACCAGTGATGAATAAAACTCAATTTGAATAAAAATATTGATTTTTTAATTGATTCGAAAAATTTTAAAACCAGTGATGAGTAAAACTCAATTTGAATAAAAATATTGTTTTTTTAAATGATTCAAAAAATTTTAAATAAAATTTGAGTTATAAAATAGGACTCGAATAATTCAAGTTTTTTAATAATTTGTTTATTAGTTTTTAAGTTCGAATTGAGTTCATCAACTCCGCATAATATATATATATATATATTATGCAAGTAAATTTGAACAGAAATTCAAATAGCTTAACTCGATCTAAAAATTTTTCAGTATATATAAGTAAATTTGAACAGAAATTCAAATAACTTAACTCAATCTAAAAAAAAATTCAATTAACATCTAAATTATAAAATAAAACACATAACTCAACTAACTCAATTTTTTAATTCAAATCCCTATTTTCACCATGTATCATGGATCGTGGTTAGTACCATAACTACATATTGCTTTTTCAATTCTGTGAGATGTCATTTTCTTTACTTATTGATAAAACCAATCTCTTTTTTTTAAATGAATATAAAACCGACCTTTAATATTACTAGTATTAGTATTACCCTCTTGCCAACTGTCTATGCATCCCACAAAACCTACTTTTTAACATTTTAGAGGATGAGATGAATAAAACTTGACTTAATTTAAAAAAATTAAGTCAAAAAGAGTTTGACTTATTTTCACTTAATTCTTAATTTTATAAACTCAACTTGAAAGAAAAAAAACAAAAAGAGTTTGAGTTATAAAATAAAAATTCGAATAACTCGAAATTTTTAGTAATTCGTTAATCAGTTTTCAAGATCGAGTCGATTTTTAGTAATTAGTTGATCAGTTTTCAAGCTCGAGTCGAGTCTCTCAATTCCGCCCAATATATTATGTATATCACATGTGAAAATATGAAGAAATGTATACTTATATATATGTATATCATATATGGATATAGAAAATTGTTTAAATTGGAATTAATCATATTATAACATCATAAATAATTACAATTAAATTTGTATGGAAACTTGAAATCTTGACTCAATTCAAAAAAAATTAAATAAAGTTTGAATCGTAAAATGTGACTCGTAAACTCGACTAACTTAAAAGTTTTTGACTCGTCTCGATCAAACGCTCAACCTTACTTAGAGGTTTGACAAAACTTTTTTTTAATAGTTTAAAGGTGATTACAAGGTAGTATATGTACATAAATATTCTTAACACTTTGATAATGCATACACACATTACAGACAAAATGATTGAACTCGAGTCTTTTAGGTTTGGCAAAACTATTTATATTTAATTCATTATTTATGTATTGATGATAGCTTATATCATGAAACATATTAGAAATAATTAATTAGCTTTACTAATTTTAAATTGTTGACTATTAAAAAAAATCCGCAAGTTTATCGGGGCGCAAGTGCCAACTCTAGTTCGGTTCCTTTGATCAACTGGAGTTCTCTTTGCCAACCTTCGAAGTGTGGTGGCCTTGGTATCCGAGACCTCAAGCTTAATAATTCAACTTTCTTGCTGAAAGTTTGCAACGCCATCGTCCTTACTCCAGATGCATTTTGGGTCCGATTATTTCGTGAGCGCTATAAGATTTTCGAACTTTTATCAGAATCCATAACACGCTCTAATTGTTCCCCCCTTTTGGCGTCCATTATCTAGCCTTTGGCCCTCGTTTATTGAAAACATGGCCTGGATCATAGGAGATAGTACATCAGTTCGGTTTTGGATGGATGTTTGGATTCCTGAGATTGGAGCTTTGGTTCATTGGAAATTACCGAATGCTCCTGCAAATTACAGTTTACGGGTGAAGGATTTATCTCTTCCTAATGGTTCTTGGAATTGACAAGCTCTTGATTCCCTTATTCATCCCTATGTTTTACCGTACATTCAAGGTGTTTGCCCCTTCTCAAATCAATCGGCGGGATACTTGTTTTCGGATGGAGAGTTCTAATCCACTTTTCACAGTTAAAAGTGCCTATGTGCTTTCGGCTAAGCAACATCAGAGGACGTCTAATCCTAGCTGGCAAATTGTATGGAGTCTTAAGGTACCCGAGCGGATTCGAAGCTTCATGTGGCTCGCGGTACAAGAAAAACTCCTCACGAATGTCGTTAGGTACCGCAGACATCTGTCTGATTCTGCATCCTGTGATGCGTATGCTACACCAGAGGAGTCACTCTTGCATATCATTCGGGATTGCCTGTCCATGTGTGGCTTGTGGTCTAATGTATTTTCCGAGCAGCTTGATCCTTCTTTCTTTCATTTTTCATTGTGTGAATGGCTGCTCCAAGGCTTATCTTCCTTTTGCATAATCAACATGACTGCAGGGCCATGGTGTTCTCTTTTTTCCTTTATTCTTTGGCAGTGATGGAAACGACAAAACACCCTTATTTTTGGATCGAAGAGTACCGATATTAATGACATGCTCCATATTGCTATTTATTGGGCTAAAAATCTTTGCTGCCCTGACTGTTCCCGATCAGGTTGCAACCCTTCCGACCGTCACGATGGTTCAGTGGGTGCCTCCTTCGCGAGGGACAATCTGTCTCAACACTGAGGGTGCTGTGTCGCACCTTGCTGGTTCTAGCTCGATTGGAGGGGTTTTCTGAGATTGTGACAGTAATTATCTCCTTTTTTTTTTCTCAAAGAAGATTGGGATTGCTAGTGTTTTGCAAACCGGACTATGGGGTGTTCTTAGAGGTATGCGGATAGCTTGGGCTCAAGGGTTTGAACGCGTTGTTGTCTAGGTTGATAATGTTGACGTCCATAAGCTCCTTAGTGCTCCTTCGTCTATGAGTCCTTATGCTTTGGTTCGTTCTATTGTGGCCTTGCTTGAGACTGCTTGGTCGGTTGACTTTCATCTGATTCGACGTAAGGCTAATATGATTACAGATCTCATGGCTAAATCTGACTCCCTTTCGGAGGGCTCCTTGTCTACTTTTGAAACCCCCCTTGTGGTCTCTTGGCCTTTTGCCGTGTGATATTAATGGCCCCCGTATACTCGTCTGATGGGTTTGTAGTGTAATGGCTTTTGTCTCAATCCCAATTCTAGAAAAAATTAAGTTGGTAATAAGTTAATGTTATGAATTAATTAATTATTAATCCAGGTAATTAATCACTTTAAGACTATTAGAAATTTAAGTAAAAAATAATGAAATAATGATATTAAAAATAAATAATATGTTGAGCAAACACATTTGGTTGGTTGACTAAATTGTTCATTTTTGTTATCTTATATTCCCTTAAGTCATGAGTTATAGACTCACTAGGAGCACACATTCCTTCCCCCCTAAGTAGGATTAGGATTAGAATTAAAATTTGTCAAAAAAATATGTCTTTTTATAGTTTTATATATTTTTAATTAAACTTCTCCATTTCTCCTAGAGTCCCTTCCACTTTCCTCTATATATGTTTAGGATTAGAATTAAGAGTTATCAAAATAAACATGTTTATCTTTTTATAGTTTTATTTATTTTTAATTAAAATAATTATGAATTATTATTTTAAATAAATTAAGTATTCAAATCCCGAACACAAGAATAAGAAAATTTTATAAGAACTTTTATCACTTACCTATAATTATTTAGGACATTACCTAATATCTTTTAGGGTAAACTACATAAATAGTCTCCTGGCTATGCTCTAATTATTTTTTGTGTCCCTTGATTATTAGAAATTATAAATTGGTCCTCCGACTTAAAAAAGTCACAAATTAATCCAACAACGTTAAAAATGTAACGCTGATGACGACGTGACAGTTAATATAAATTGATATAATTACATAATTATCCCTCAAGTTCTATCCTTATTTTAATTTGACCTTAATTCTAGAAAATTAATCCATGTCATTTTAATAATCTATCAATTTAGTCCACACTTATTAATTTTCAATCTCACCCTTAATTTTTCAATCTCAAAATCCATTTCATTCGTCTTCTCCATAGCCATCATTCATCGATATATGCATCATTCCTCCATTTTTTTCAATTTTGTGCCTTTGTAAACCCTCTATTTTTAAAGTTAATCAAATACCCAAATTCTTTTAAAGAATTCTTAAAATTTCAAATACCCAAGTTCAAGATAGCCATGGATTTTGAACCATTCTAAATTCGAAGTCGCCTCCGGATCCAGTTGGTTTCCCGAGAACGCGTTCAGGGCCTGACTAGCCAAACAGTACTTATCGGTCGAGACGAATGGGGTAACCACCACCGACGCCGCTTAGGGCGCTGCTATTGGTGCATTAATGGGTTTCCTCTGGGCCGAAACTTGTACACTCTCAGTTCAGTTTCCACCACCAAAATCTACTGACATGTCGACCATTCCATGCATACGATATGATTTACTCCAATTTCTACCGAAACGTCGACAACAATAACTGTTTCAGCAGTTCGATTCGCGAACTGAGATCTGAGCATAAGAGAGATGTCCTGGTTGAACAAAAAAATATGGGAAATGGATTAATGAGGAAAATTTAATCAAACTGAAGAAAATTAAAATCTTGGTATTGGATTTTGGGGAAGTAGAATTGAATAATTGAAAGAATTAAAGCGTTAGAATTTCAAATAAACTGATTTTGGACGATGGCTCTGACATTTTGGGCAACGATGGCTTGGGCGATGAATGAAAAAAAAGAAAAGAGTAGTTTAATGAAAATGAAAAGATGTAAATGATTTAATAAAGGGTAAACTACATAAATGCTCCCCCAACTATTACCATGTTTGAATTGAAGAATAAAAGAGAAGAGAAATAAAAAAAAGATGGACTAAATTGATAGGTTATAAAAATTATGTGGGTTATTTTTTAAGAATTAAGGTCAAATTAAAATAAGTATAGAACTTGAGGGCTAATTATGTAATTATATCAATTTATATTAACTGCCACATCATCAGCCGTTAAATTTTTAACGGCGTTGGATTATTTTTTAAGTCAGGAGACCAATTTGTAATTTCTAATAGTCAAGGGATGCAAAAGATAATTAGAGTATAGTGAAGGGACCATTTATGTAGTTTACCCTATCTTTTAAAAGTTTTATCCTTAACGGTGTCGTAACATAGTTATTATAAGCCTATACATATTCAAATATAACCTTGGAAAGAATTTAGATTTTCATACTACATTTTTCCGAATTTTTAATTTTATTTTTATGAAATTTATGATTATACGAAAATAAATATTTGGAAATGTAGATTTAGAGTATGAAATTTAGGGATGGCAATGGATCGGACTTTATAAAATTCAAGTCCAATTCAATTAATAATCGGACATCAAAAAAATTCAAGTCTGATCCAATAAAATATCTAAAATCTAAATCCAAATCCGAAAGTCTGAATCCAATTAAGTTTTTCTTTTTTTAAAGTAACAACTCAAACAAATATCTTTAAATAAAAAATAATTTCATCAAACAAATATATTTAAACTAATAGCACAAACAAATCTCAACAAATATTACAATCTAATATAAAACAAATTAAAATAACAGCTCAAATTTCAACTAAAAACTCAACAACAAATAAATCATCCTTACATAAACTACAATTGGCTTATTACTAACATAACTATTTTCTAAATCACAATTATAAAATGTCTAATAAATATTATAATCCAGATAAAACAAATTAAAAATATAATCAAAATGTTCAACCATCAACATTTGACATAGAGAAAAAAGTTTCTAACCATCAAGCTTCCATTATTGGCCGGTATATCACATGGCGCAGCGAAAAAATTATCCGACGATCACCACTAGAGATCCATGTAATAAGAACGAATCGTGGTGATTAAGGGTGAAGAATTACCTGTTTAAAATTTGAATTTTGAATTTGGAGAAGATAGATACCCAATCATGATTTCACGATGTCGATTCCTAACCCGCTACGATAACACTTTGACCTCTATGTAGTTCACCCAGTTGAAACGAGCATATAAAACTCTTTAAATTATTTAAAGGGTTTTTCCAAAAAAACATTAATGATTTCCTAAGCCGCTACGATAACGCTTTGACCTCTACGGAGTTCAGCCAGTTGAAACGAGCATATAAAACTCTCTAAACTATTTAGACAGTTTTTCTAAAAAAAAACATTAATGATTGGGTACCTATCTTCACCAAATTCAGATTTTAAACAGGTAATTCTTCACCTTTAATCACCACGATTCGTTCTTCTTACATTGATTTCTAGTGGTGATCGTCGAATAATTTTTTCGTTGCACCATGTGGTGTACCGGCCAACCATGGAAGCTTGATGGTTAGAAACTTTTTTTCTCTATGTTGATGGTTGAATATTTTGATTATATTTTTAATTTGTTTCATCTTGGATTATAATATTTATTAGACATTTTATAATTGTGATTTAGAAAATAGTTATGTTAGTAATAAGACAATAGTAGTTTATGTAAGGATGATTTATTTGTTGTTGAATTTTTTAGTTGAAGTTTGAGCTGTTACTTTGATTTGTTTTATATTGGATTGTAATATTTGTTGAGATTTGTTTGTGTATTGGTTTAAATATATTTGTTTGATGAAAATTATTTTTATTTAAATATATTTGTTTGAGTTGTTACTTTAAAAAAAGGAAAAAATTAATTGGATTCAGACTTTCGGATTTGAATTTGGATTTTAGATATTTTATTGGATCAGACTTGAATTCAGACTTAAATTTTTTAAGGTCTAATTATTAGTTGGATTGAATTTGAATTTTATAAAGTTCGAACCATTGTCATCCCTAATAGAGTGATGAGATTTAGGAAATATTAGATTCCTTATTAAACGCTACAATAATAAAAGGGTAAATTAAAAAAATTATCACTCATTTTTTTTTATTTGAGTCACTCAACTTTCAAAACGATCAATTTTAACATTGAACTTTAAACATTAGTCTATTTTGATCACTCCACCATTAAATCTCTAACATCGTTATGATGTGAAAATAAAAAATAAATAAATATATATTAATAATATTTTAATATACTTCATTAAATAAAAAAATTAAATTAAAAAATCAAACCTTCCCTCACTTCACCCTCCTTCTCCTCCATTCCTACAACCAACCTTCGAGCTTTACCCTTCACCACCTTGCACCTTCATCTTCAATCCCATCGTTTGCAGCTTTGATAAACCAGGTACTCTCCTACATTTTCATGTTTAAGTTCTTTAAAAAAAATAAAAACTCGTTGGATTGTAAGCTAATGTCATATGTAGAATAAAAATTTACGAAAGTTCATTGTTCCCCACCCTCACCCAAACATTTTATTACCTTGCTAAGCCCATTTTCGTCAAACAATTTTTAAAATAGAGAGTGTACATCAGCAATTATCAATTTCCCTCAAATATTTCTATTTTCTTCTCAAAAATCATGGTCGATTCCTTTGCATTTAACATTATAAAAAAATGTGATTTTTGCAAGCCCTAAAATAGAGGAGCATTGGAAAGAAGGTAAGCTATTTCTCAAGATTGGACCCATTCTCAAAATTTATGGTCGGTTTCTGCGATCGGAACATTGGACGGTGAATCCTAATGGTTATTCGAGGTGCCTTGATCAGGAGATCAATATACCTCAGTTTCAGGCCTAACCGACGGTGGACGCGGCAAATTGCGCTCCCAAGACACAAGAGTTTGGACTCATTTTGGGTCATTTGAAGGTGATTTTCAAAAAAGCGAACCAGTAGAAAGAAAAGGGAGAAAAAGAGGAGTCGGCTGATGGTTTTGATTCGCTGAAAAAGCCATCAGAATGGGTTACTGGGATAAAGAAGAAGGTTGCCGGTGAAGGTGAGAGAGATGGGGTAAGGGTGAAAGAGGGTGAGCTGAGAGAGGGTTTGATTTTTTAAAGTTAATTATTTATTTAATGATGTGTATTAAAGTATTATTAAAAAATTTATTATTTTTTATTTTCATGTCATAACAACTGTTAGAGATTTAACGGTAGAATGACCAAAATAGGTCAATATTTAAAGTTCAGTACTAAAATTGATCATTTTGAAAGTTGAGTGACTAAAATAGGTCAAAGAGCAAATTTGAGTGATGATTTTTGTAATTTACCCATAATAATAAAGGTAAACTACCTATTCTTTATCCCACTTGTTTATCTATTTCTGTTTTGATTATCTAACTGTTTGTTTGACAAAATAGTATCTAACGTTATGTTTTGTTTATCTATCGTAAAAATTAACGAAAAAAATGACGTGACATTTTCTAAATTTATTTTATTTTTTGTCCAAATATAAAAATGATATGTAAATTTTTTCGTTAATTTTCAATGACGAGATACCAAAAATAGAAACAAAACATGACGTTAGGTATCATTTTGTCAAAAAAAATTAATTAGGTGACCAAAATAGAAACACGTGAATAGGCGAGATACCAAATAGATAGTTTACCATTATATAAAGGCATAAAGTCAAAAAATATCTTCGATTCACTAAATAGTCACTTTGACCCATATTCTTTATTTTGGAGCAATTCAACTCTCAACGTTTTATTTTGTATCAAAATGACTCATCTATGGATGAAAATTGTTAAAAAACTGACGGTTAGCAGTTTGAAGACTTGACAAAATGATAAGTTAACAGAAAAATTATTTTATATTTTATACAACTTTATAAAATTATTTTTGACTGATGTAATGTTTTTTTAAGTCAATATGTTTGTCTATATGATACTGCGATGTCAGCCTGTATTGCTATATAGGTTTATCACGTCATTTCAAGCTATTTATCGTCAGTTTTTATCTGCAAATGAATTATTTTAAACTAAAATAAAATGTTGAGGGTTAAATTACTCTAAAAATAAAATTAAAAGTCAAAGTGATTATTTATTCAAACAAGTATTTTTTTGACTTTATGCCTTGTAAAAATAGAAGCAACCTGAGCAGTCTTCCTCGTTTACTACCTTTTATTTCATTCTTCTGGGTTTCGCTACCCAAGTGTAAAGTGTCAAAGCTGTCTCTTATTGTATTACGATTCTGCCTTGACAAGCCTGTTCGGGACCGAGCAAAGGCGGACTGAGCGATGATATGAGCAATGCCTGAAGAGCTACCAAGTCAAGGATGCAAGTTAGGATGCTTTGGGAAGGCGATGAAGGCCATGTTCAGAAAGTGTCCTCGTTTGGGACGAAGCAGCGTCTACTCGCGTCATACTTGGTAAGTTTATTTAGCTCTTTAGGGGGAAGTGGTCTGGTGTTGGGTCTCCACCATCCTCCTCTCCAAGCGCTAGCAGCCGAGCTGCCTTGGTGTAAGTGACATTCTCCTAGGCCCACATAGGGCCTAGGTGTGCGGGCATTGGAGCCAAACGGATGGCACGATGTCTCTCTAGGATGACCTCTTAGGGACGGTTTGGGGCCACAGGGCCCCATATCGCGCTCGTCGCGAGAGTCAGGGGTTGGCCGCTAGCATTCGCTAGGCCCCGCGGGATACGATATTCGACGCGCATGTTGCCTGATGGATCATGAGACGACGCTTCCGAGTTGAGTCCTTGGATAAAGGGCTTGTTGAAGGCTGACTTGTCTAGGTTGGGTCCCTTTTTCAAGTGCCTCACGGCGTTCCAACCGGGCCTAGACGGCATGACCGTGACAGTTGGTATCAGAGCAGGCTTTCAAGCCAGGTTTGGTTGTGTACTTCTGCATAAATGGTGTCCCCAACGGTTGACTCCGTACCAAGCGCTCATACGAGTGGAGTGGGTAGGGCGGGCTGACTCTACACCAAGAGCCTTGGCAATAGAGGTAGGCAGGATAGGGAAACTGAACTCCACACCAAGCGCCCTCGTAATAGGAATGGGTTGGGTGAGTCAATAATGTTAAACAAATTGAGGGTTGGTTAGTGCACGAAGGTGCCTGACTATTGTTTCGGGCACGGAGGTGCTTGCTTATTATCTCCGCGCATTGGCGCTCATTCTTTTTAGCATAGTGGTGCTCGATTGTGAATTTGTGGCACAGAGGTGCATGTGAGTTTTATAGTGGAGCCAGCGCACAGAGGTGCTTGTCATTAACCACTATAGCGATCGAAGCATACGCGGTGCTCGATCTTTATATTGCACAGAGGTGCTAACGAGTTAAACCTGGTGGGATCAATATACGGAGGTGACTGACGTTAACCACTATGGTTGTTTCAGAGCAAGAGGCACTTATTTCTTACTGCACAGAGGTACTAACGAGTTGAACCTAGTGGGATCAGTATACGAAGGTGACTGCGTTAACCACTATGGTTGTTTTAGTGCAAGAGGCACTTATTTCTTATTGCACAGAGGTGCTAACGAGTTGGGATCAGTACTAAGAGGTGACTGACGCTAACCACTATGGTTGTTTCAGTGCAAGAGGCACTTATTTCTTATTGCACAGAGGTGCTAACGAGTTGAACCTAGTGGAATCAATAAACAAGAGGTGAACTGACGCTAACTACTATGGCTGTTTCAGTGTGAAGGCACTTATCATTTATCGCACAGAGGTGCAAATGAGTTCAAACATAGTGTCATCAGTTTATGGAGGTGACCGACATTACGCACTATGGTTGTTTTGGTGCAGAGGCACTCAATATGTCTTGAAGTCTTAGCTGAGTCGTCATAGTGAAATCAGTACACAAGAGGTGTCTGACGTTAATCACTATGGTTACCTCAGTATTGAGAAGCTGACTACTTGTAAAATGATGATGCATGCCTGGTAATCATATTGAAATCAGTGCACAGAGGTGCATGTTGTTAACCAAAATGATTATCCTATCATGATATCGCCCGGGAAGTAACCCACTATGGTACTCATTTATGGTCAGCTCAGAGGCGCTTGTTGTGTTGAAAAGAAGAATGTTGTTAGTTTTGTGGCACAATAGTGCCTAACTTGATCAATAGAAAGTTAGTCTTTGCAGGTTACAATGGTGTCTCTAATTAGCGAAGGAATTCTTTCTGTTCAGTCGACGAGGACGTCGACAAGATGGTGCAGAGAGAAGCGAGACAAGTTGTACATTACGCTGGACAACATTAAAACGGGTTGGTTTGTGGAAAAACGTGCTTTAAATTGCTGGGAAACAATATGCATGAATTATCGATCAAGGTTGTTCGAGTAGGCATTGGTGTACGTTTCACCCGGTAAATGGTGAATGCGGAAGGCAATGTGTGCCAACCAGGTATCGTTCGAGACTTGTGTGAATATGTTATTACTGATGTATTCGCTTGTATGTCTTGTAGCACAGGTAATACAAAGAAAGGCAAAGAGGCAAAGTACATTTTTTGTATCACGAGGGCAACTAAAGACCATTTTACGACGTCAAGCAACTAAGTGCAATACGAGCCTACACTTAGGCGCTTGAATGGATAAGGTGATGGTGATATTGTGACACATTCTTTACTTTGAAGGTCTCACTATACGGGGGGACACAGTTGGTGAATGGGCTTAGTGCCAAAGAGCAAGCCATTGTGTGGCGAGTCATAGTTCTCTTGCATATGGGCGGCAGGTATGCTATTTTTGTTTTGTAGGTCGATGGCTAGATCGTGAGACTCAAAGACACTACAAGGCACACGTTAGTTGAGTCAGTGATTCGCTACTTGTGTTTCGCTCGAGCCACAATCAGAGTAAAAAAGTGTGGGAGCATGAATCTAGCACTTGACATTGAAGGAGAAAACTGGGTCATAATGAGTTCATGATCGATGTGGATGGTTACACAGGTGCAACGTGGTCATAAGGGAATCAAAAGAACCCAGGATCGAGGCTTGAGTTATTTGCTTGAATGTTCAGATGATGGGACTAGAGAAGCGTATTAAGTCAAGCATAGATCAAAGAGGAACTGCCTTCGATGTCCATATCGACTCATCATGTGATGAAAAACGAGTGTCAGTATCGATGAGGACATCGATAATAGGAAGTGTGAGAGAATGTCAAGGCTGTCTCTTATTGTATTATGATCCTGCCTTGACAAGCCTGTTCGGGACATAGCAAAGGCGGACCGAGCGATATATGAGCAATGCCTGAAGAGCTACCAAGTCAAGGATGCAAGTTAGGATGCTTTAGGAAGGCGATGAAGGCCCTGTTCAGAAAGTGTTCTCGTTTGGGACGAAACAACGTCTACTCGTGTCATATTTGCTAAGTTTACTTAGCTCTTTACGGGGAAGTGGTCTGGTGTTGGGTCTCCACCATCCTCCTCGACAAGCGCTAGCAACCGAGCTGCTTTGGTGTAAGTGACCTTCTCCTAGGCCCACGTAGGGCCTAGGTGTGCGGGCATTGGAACCAAGCGGATAGCACGATGTCTCTCTAAGAGGACCTCTTAGGGACGGTTTGGGGCCACAGGACCCCATATTGCGCTCGTCGCGAGAGTTGAGTCAACGGATAAAGGGTTTGTTGAATGCTGACTTATCTAGCTTGAGTCATTTTTCAAGTGCCGCATGGCGTGCCGACCGGGCCTAGATGGCATGACCCTGACATAAAGCTTGGCCAAAGGCTACTGTTAATCTACTTCTGCATTTTCTCCGTCCCACACCCTCTGCTTCACCACCGATCACTGACCAGGTCGGCACCATGAACCAAGGGGGCGTTGCCACAGCCAACGGCGGCTCAGTTGGTGTTCAGATCCAACGCTCCCGAAGGCTCCCGGATTTCCTTCAAAGCGTCAATCTCAAGTACGTCAAATTAGGTTACCACTATCTGATTTCCAATCTCTTAACCCTCTGTTCCATCCCCGTTATTGCCGTGATTTCAATTGAAGTTTCTCAAATGAATATCGATGATTTACACCAGTTGTGGGTTCACCTTAAGTTCAATCTAGTCAGCGTCACCGTTTTCTCTGCTATTTTAGTGTTCGGGTTAACTGTCTATGTCATGATCCGACCCAGACCCGTTTACCTTGTCGATTACTCTTGCTACCGTGCCCCTGATCATCTCAAAGCTTCTTACGGTCGGTTCATGAAGCACTCTAGGTTGACCGGTGATTTTGATGAATCGTCTCTCGAGTTCCAGCGCAAGATTTTGGAGCGCTCAGGGCTCGGGGACGAGACTTATGTGCCAAAAGCAATGCATAATATCCCTCCAACACCGTCTATGGCGGCGGCTAGAGAAGAAGCCGAAGAGGTTATGTTTGGGGCATTGGATATTCTTTTAAAGAACACCAATGTCAACCCCAAGGATATTGGTATTCTTGTTGTGAATTGTAGTTTGTTTAATCCAACGCCTTCATTGTCTGCTATGATTGTGAATAAGTACAAACTAAGGGGAAATATTAGGAGTTATAATTTAGGTGGGATGGGATGTAGTGCTGGGGTTATCGCCTTAGATCTTGCTAAGGATTTGTTGCAGGTGCATAGGAATACTTATGCTGTTGTTTTAAGTACTGAGAATATTACTCAGAATTGGTATTTTGGGAATGATAAGTCCATGTTGATACCCAATTGTTTGTTCCGAGTTGGCGGTTCTGCCGTTTTGCTTTCAAATAAGTCCAAGGATAGGCGGCGAGCTAAGTATAAACTTATTCATGTGGTGAGGACTCATCGTGGTGCTGATGATAAGGCATTCAGGTGTGTTTATCAGGAACAAGATGATGCTGGGAAGACAGGTGTTTCGCTTTCCAAAGATTTGATGGCAATTGCTGGTGTTGCACTAAAGACCAACATCACTACGTTGGGTCCTCTTGTGTTACCAATCAGTGAGCAGCTTTTGTTTTTCTCGACTTTGCTGGTGAAGAAATTGTTCAATGCTACTGTGAAGCCTTATATCCCGGATTTCAAGTTGGCATTTGATCATTTCTGTATACATGCCGGTGGGAGGGCTGTGATTGATGAGCTTGAAAAGAATCTGCAACTGCTACCTATACATGTCGAGGCTTCTAGAATGACTCTCCATCGTTTCGGAAACACTTCTTCTAGCTCCATTTGGTATGAACTATCCTACATTGAGGCCAAGGGGAGGATGCGGAAACGAAACCGTGTTTGGCAAATTGCATTTGGAAGTGGTTTCAAATGTAATAGTGCTGTCTGGGAAGCACTTCGGAATGTAAAGCCTTCTAGTAATGGACCTTGGGAAGATTGCATTGACAACTATCCTGTGAAAATAAGCACCTAGCTAAGCGACAGATTTTGATTATATATTCAGACTCAGTATTCCATCGGAAGGCACACTTGCTTCATGTGATTCTTGATTTGTACTTTTGTAAGTCATTTTTCTTGGTATGTTGTCGTAATTCTCCATGTATTTACTGGCCATTTACCTTGTTTAAGACTGATATTTAGCGAAATTTTAATAACGTGCCATTATAGCATTTCATCTTTCATCTGTTCTAAAGGTTTTGCTTGTTGAAATCATTGCTGGAATTTTTCCTGTGGCTAAAAGTGGAAAGCACCACACTGTACCTGCATTCTTGCTGTAATTTTAATGATATGGAGGTAATCATTTAGCTGAATTCTGTTTTCTATCGTCTTTTATCTGTGTGGCTGTATCAATAACAGAAATTTTCTGCATCGGCTGTCTGTGTTCTATATCGTAAGCTTAATTTAGCAAGAAGTGCCTAGCTTAACTGTCATTTACAGGTTTGTCGTATTGAAATATAGAATAGTTTCTCTTAAGGTGCCATGCTCTCTCCAAACGTGAAGATGAAAGTTATTTCCCAGCAAAAGAATGTAAATGCATTGATCATTCAAATAAATAAGCACAGATAATACATATATTTGTTGGAGGATGGCATTTGAGCCTGAGCCATATAGAATCGCTTTTCATCTTTATTACATAAAGAATGTGAAATTGCAGGGACCGGACTTTCTGGTAAGCAAAAAATGTAAACTAGGAGAAGAAATGGTATCATCTGAAAGACCATTGGATCTCTTCAAGTGTTCTACCCTTTGTCTCGGGGACCCAGAGCGTCACAAATACGATGGTGAAAGCGCTCACCACCATGTACATTGTAAAGGTTCCTGTTGATGATGAAGAGAGGTTGAGTTGGTTTTTAAAAAGTAAAATATTTTTTTATCAATATAACTAATAGTATGAGGAGGACCAAATTAAAATCCAAGGGTTAATGTCTCAGGTGGAGTATAGTAGAGGGACTAGAATCATAATTTGGCCTATAATAATATTGACGTGGGTGTGAGAGAGATAGAGATGAACCTCCACTGCTCCAGCTCAAAAGCAGGTTGGCAGTCATTGTAACCACCCAAGCAAAGAACCAGTTGGAAAGTGTTGCTATGCTTCCTGCAAGTCCCTTCACATTTATAGGAAGAATCTGCATTGCAAATTTAGCAGATTAAATATCCAGCACCACCAGGCACCAAGCCATTTTGTTAAGGCTAGTTTTAACAATTTTACTCTTTTTACTTGGCTGACTGAACAGCTAGCTGGTTTGGGTTCGAAATCTAATAAAATAAGGATGTTCAAACCTTGCAGATTTTCGTATTGGATCGAAGTTGATGCTAAATAACGGGAAAAGAAAACCAATACCTCTGACATTATAACCCAAGGAATAGCTCCCATTCCCAGAGAGAAGGTAACCACCATGGCCTGAAACAAGAGCAAGTTAAAACAATTGCATTCTAGCAATAACACAGTACCAGAAACAAGAGAAGTAACATACCACAACTCCAACTACTGACAAGATCCCCATAATGCTATAAACACTAGAGTCACTAGATACAACATCCTGGATCAATCATCAAAATTCAAATATGGTGATAATTATGTGAAACTGAACAAAAGAAATATAAACTCAATATAATTGAATCATTTGTATATCATTCATTACCTTTAGAAAGAATGATACTGCAACAACTAGGAGGCTGAGTGTCATTCCAAAAGAGGATACCTGAAAGTAAATTGCAAACAATGATCTCTTTTGGTGCTGGGTCCTAACTCCATTATAGATATGTTTTTGGTCTTAATCAAAACAGGTCAGGGTCAAGTTGGAACGGTCGGTAAAGTAGAGTAAACTTACTATAAGCAGAACCCGGCGGCCTGCTTTGTCCACCAACCATGTGGTTACGGCAGTAGCAATGACCTAAGTGTGCATAATTGCGGTAAGTGGTCATTTTTGGATCAACGAAAAGAAAAAAGCTGTGGCATTTTTCAAGCTATACCTGAATGGCACCAACTCCAAAAGTGGCTGCATTGCTTGATTTAACCCCTGCTCAAATCAAGGTTAAATTGTTTAGTTAAGGCTTTGAAGCTAGAACTCAAACATTAAACTTTTGGCTAACAAATATGGCTAACATAACATAAGCATCAGCAAACTCTGGATATTGGCATATTTGTAAACAATATAAAGAAATAGGCAACACCAAAGACCAAAAATTTCAACAAGCTTAAGCTTACCAGCAGCTTCAAAAATTGTACTGGAATAGAACAGAACACCATTAATGCCAGAAAGTTGTTGCAGCATAAGTAATCCAATTCCAACCTGAAAGATATTGGTCCATGAAACCAATTAGATTCCTCTTTGTCCAGCTACCAAGACCTAGGACCATTCAGATGACTGGAAAGTTAAGAATAAAGCTTGTGATTAGCTATTAAAATTTACCATCAATGGAAACCAATATCTCCTTTCTTTGAGTTCTACAAACCGAATTGTAGTTCTTCTAGTTGTTGATGCTAGAGATCTCTGTCAAGTTAATATATAACTGAAGTTTTGAACAAGAACTTGCAAACATATAAGTGGTGGAAGACCATGTTGAAAGGTTTGCAATTGAAGAAAAGATGTTAAACTGCTTATCATTACCTTGATTTCATTAACTTCAATGGAAATATCAGCATCAAAACCCCTGAGAACTTGCAAAGAAGCTTCAAAGTCTTCTGTCATACCCATTTTTGCCTGGAATTAGGAAAATAAATTTGAATCAGGAGATCATAAATATCAGCATGAGAATGCTCGAGTTACAACCTCGTTCTCAAGCTTACCAGCCATCGAGGAGATTCGGGAATGAAAAATAGACCGGGAATCAAAATTGTACAGGGAAGTGTTCCTGCCAGAGGACAAAGTTGGTTAATGTTGATTATTTTCCTGTTGCCATGATCTAGTAATGATGTCAAGTGTTTCAAAGCACTGAAAATAAATCTATTTCATAGACGTTGCTGGTAAAGACTTTACAGAAATGGAGAGAAAGTTGATCATTTCCACAAAAGAAGCGAATAAACCAGTTGTATTCAAATGAATATGATACGAAGCAATATGAGACGAGTTTCTGAATTTGAAATTCATTTTTGATGAAAAAAATCTAACAATCAAATTCAACTGTCTTACAAAAATGATTACCTAAAACTGCAAGTATCCTCCATTCAACAAAAAGTCCCAGCAGATAGGCCAGCATTATTCCAAGTGTGACGGAGAGCTGAGCAGTAAACAACATTGCATATTTGAGCAGCCTAAGAGGTGATCAAAACTTTTTTTGAAAATATTCATTAACAATGCTAATGATAAACAGAGATAGAGCTAACCTGATTCACTGAACCCAAGCTGCCCCTCAAGTTCTGAGGTGCTATCTCAGCTATATATACAGGCACCTATACATAA
The DNA here is from genome assembly GCA_019671005.1 of Hibiscus mutabilis. Lineage (NCBI taxonomy): Eukaryota > Viridiplantae > Streptophyta > Magnoliopsida > Malvales > Malvaceae > Hibiscus > Hibiscus mutabilis. Next base: position 66,839,810 of record CM033716.1, read on the forward strand.
TATATACAATTCATACTCTCAACCCTTTCGAACAAAAATTCCATCTTAATAACCGAGCATAGTTCAACGTTATCGTATAAGAGATTATTCCCACACCGAAACCTTCCAACAACCTTCCCATGTAAAGAAAAGACGAATCCTGCAAAATGCAGCAAGCTTTGTTTGTAAGCATAAATCGATCAAGTTATTTTTTTTAATCAGCGTAGCTACATCAAGCTTGAATAATACTAATCATCAGAACTCACTGTTGCAAAAGATATAGCAAGCCATCCAATTATATTAGGAATTGCAGCAATCATCAAAGCCTGCAATGAGGAAAAGAACATACACTTACCAATCCGAATCAAAACATAAAACAAATACTCTGCAGGTAAATCAGCGATTTGATTACCCCTTTTCGTCCAATATATTCGGCTATCTGACCACTGGCAATTGCTCCAACCATGGCACCCACATTTGATAAAGAACCAAACAGAGAAAACTATCCCATAAATAGGACTCATTAGCAAGAGTTCAATCAAGGAGAACACCCAGTTAACCAAAACCAAAACAAAAAGGGGAAAAAGGGATAAAATTTACCTCTGAGACTGTTAGTCCAAGATCCTTTACAATTGCAGATTGTGTAGGAGAAGAGTAACCACACTGCATAACAAATAAAACCCAGTTCAGAACTTGTTTCAAAAGTAGTAAACACAAAGCTAAATCAGAAAAAAAAGAAGCCAACTTACAGTGAAACCGAATTGGATAGGACCCAAAGCAACAATCAAGACGCAGGCAACAACAGAGATGGAGTTATCACGAAGTGCTTGAGAGGATCCCAGCATTCTTGAGCCCATCCTGGAACCCATCCGGTACCAGCTTCCTGTGTGTAGGAATGGCTTCCTTAGATCCCCCCTCCCTTCTTCAGTATCATCCCTCAGACTCATCTTCCCTTCTTACTCTATAGTCTATACCAACAGTAGATTTTCCAATGAAACAAACACTTTGTGATCACCCAGAGATTGGAGAAGAAAAAAAAAGATCCCTTTAAACAATTTTCTTTTAGCCGCTCAGATTGTATATCCTGAGAAAGAAGATTATAATATATGTATGTATATATAAATATATATAAACAAATGTACTACCAGAAGATTATAAAATAATAGAATCTACCTTTCAGACGTGCAAATCGTGTCTATAGATATAGTTGCTCTGCTGTTATGGAAGAGTTCCGTTACTTCCAGCTCAAACTTACCGTAAAGGTGTCGTTCAATTTCTAGGTCAAATTTGGTCTCTTCTGTTTTTATAGTAAGGCTAAATTACCCCAAAGTCGGTTAATTATAGATTTAATAATAAATATGTTATTTTCTTTTTTATAAGTTTCGAAATATTACAAAATAATTGGTAAATTTATTGAAATATTACAAAATATCATTTCAGGACACGTTATGAAATAGTATTAATAAGTTTAAAGATTTTTTATAATAATTTAATAAATTTGATGGTTATTTTGTAATTTACATAGCTTCAATGACCAAAGAAACTATTTGTACTTAGTTTAGGTATCATCTATGTACTTCACCTAATTAAAAACCAAAAAGTGAAAATATATGTCGCTATCCGAGTTTCAGTGTAACTGTAACTCAATTACAAGCCCTCGCTGTCAAGCGAATCAACAAAACTTGGGGAGTTGGCATTGTTTGTCGTAAGGTTTATCTGATTTTTCTACTCAATTTGCAACAAAATATTTAAGAAAAAGGTCCGCATGATAAACATGAATGCCAAAAACAATGTTAATGATAAACATGAATGCCAAAAACAATGTTAATTGTACTCAATTTTAGGGTATATTTTATAGGTGGTCATTGAACTTTTAGAGTACTTTTAATATGATCATCGAAATCGATTTTTTTATTAAAGTTAATGACATTAGAAAATTTTTTATTTCAATCATTGAATCGTTAAAAGGATTAAAACTATTTCTAGTTGGGATCACATTTTTTCTAACCGGAATATCCGGTCAGTGGTGGATGTACGTGGAAGGGTGGGTAGGTTCATGTTCACCCTGAACTTTTAAAGTTCACACACTTGACTTTGATTTTTTTTAAATTTTTATGAATTAATCTTTAAATTTTTAAAATTTTTATGACTTGTGCCTATCTTGAAATTTTGAGATTTTTATGACTTGTACCCACCCTAAAAAATATTTTGATATGTGCTCACCCTAAAAAATATTTATGTATCCGCCACTTCATCCGGTTGAAATTGGAAGGTTATTGTGGTGAGATGATTCAAATGCATCTCAATATCGGTGTTCCAATATTTCTATTCCATTGTGGTAATTAATGATCTAATGGGCAGGATAGAGTGAGAGTGCTAGGAAGCGGTTCACGCTTTTAAAAATTTAAAATTCGTATATAATTTTAAAAAATAAAATATTTTTTATGTATTTCTATTAAAAATATATTTTTAACACTAAAATTTTATAAATTTGTCCTAAAATAAAACCCATGCTAATAGGAGATTTAAGTCATGTTATGCAATGTTTTTAAAAGTATTTTTAAAACCCGCAAAATGCAATCTGATTTAAGAATTGAGCATGGCAATTTTGACATCAATATGGGAGACGGAAGAACTTCGAATAGTGATTGCAACGTCGTTGTTCCAACTCAAAGATAAACCCCCTATAGATCCGTATGCTCCAACATCCAAATCATTGACGAAGCCACATTTCCTTCGAACACGTTCCATCCTTTTAGAACTTAGTTTAGCATTTATAAGAAACATAATTTGAGGATCAGTTTTTCTTTATTTTTGAGGCATCAAATTGTTTGGGGATTTTTCAATTCACGAACATTCCAACTTATAATTTTCATTGCCCCAACAAGAATTACCAACTCAGAAGTAAACAAGGAACCAGAGTGCCACCTTGGAGACAAAATAGAGCAAAAACATCGAGAAAAGAACTGTAATACTCAAAATTTGTCCGGTGTTCCTACTTTTATATATATATATATATATAATTTTCATTGCCCCAACAAGAATTACGAACTCAGAAGTAAACAAGGAATCAGAGTGCCACCTTGGAGACAAAATAGAGCAAAAACATCGAGAAAAGGACTATAATACCCGAAATTTGTCCGGTGTTCCTACTTATATATATATATATATAAAATAAACAATAAGTATAAATATTAAACCTAATGTCCATTTATATATACAAAAATCTATTTACAATACAAAAGCCCAAAATTCAGTTTCAAGGCGCAAACTCTTTTCTAATGAGTATTCCCGCCCATTTTAATATCCAACAAACACAAACATTATGTTTTCTCGCCTAAAACCGCCAAATGGCAAGCATCCATTGGCTCAGACCGGTTTCACATGGATAATAGTTTTGTTAGCAGCTAACATCATCCATGTGACGTCAACAATGATGTCACAGTGCACTTACTTATATAAAAGGAAGAGAGAGAAAAGTTAGGATAATAATTGTGCAATAATTTTAGCTATTAATCTCGAAATTAAGGAGGAGAGAGGAAGCCAACTCACTGAATTTGAAGAGTCACCTGGAATTCGAAGAGCTCGCCGAAAAAGACGATCGATCCCTCACCAAAGCACCTTTTGAACGACAAAAAGATAAACCGCTTCTCTTCCATTCATTTTTCTGCAACAAAAAGTAAAAAACATTAGATCTAGTTTCTGAAATCAAAGAAAAATAGTAGCCAAAATATAAAATGGAGAGTTGCCAGTGGCTTATCTTAGCTAGTTGAGGCATTTAGGTTTTCTGCGGAGTCAGAAATGATAACGAGAGGGTTAGGGTTTTGGGTAGTTAGATTTAGGTGGGGAAGATGGGTGATTCTGACGAATCGGGTAGTGGATCTAGGTTTAGGTGAAAAATGAAATTTTTGGAAATTTTTAAGTTTTCAGTACGGTGGCCGAAAATCGTCTGACGGCGGAAGATGGTGGTCGAAGAGGATAGGAGTGGCCGTGGAGTTCAATTCGGTGATCGGAGTAAGGTAGGAGATGACCGGAGACGGTGGTCGGCGGTGTTCGACACCGCCTTCGACGACCAACGAACATGCTGGAGTGGATCTATGGTGGCGATTGTGGATCAGAAGGAAAAAGGTGGAAGAATTCGGTTAGAGTTCATGTGTTTGATCTAGAAAAACATGAAAATGGAAGGATTTTAGTGTTTGTTTGGATCAAACGGGGAAAATATGAAGAACGGTGAAGAACATTGGTTGAGTTTTTAGAAAATGTTGGTGTTTGATCTTTGGAAAACACGAAATTAAGGAGTTTTTGGTATTTATGTTGGATTAAATGAAGAAAAAATAAAGAACAAGTGATGAATTTGGTGATGAACTAAGTTTTTAATCGAATTGAAGGGTAAAATCTGAGAAAATGGTGTTTAGATTGAGAGAGTTTAGAGAGAGAGTTGGTAGAAGAGAGAGAGAGTGAAATCAAATAAATGACCAATTTAACTCGGTTTCAGGTTATATATAGCCGAGTCAAAACGACAGCGTTTTGGATCTCGGGTTAGAGGGGATCCACGCGTTTTGTATCCGGGTCCGATAGGATTCGCGCTTTTTTTTTCTTCTTCCAGTTTTTTACCTCTTAAGTCCCTATAGTTTGTATCTTATTCCATTTTGTCTTTTTTTTATGAATTTGGTCATTTCAAATCTATTTTAATTCAATTTAGTCCTAAATTCTTGTATTAATCTAACTTTAATTGTTTTAATTATATGATTGAATGCATTTTTTTAATATAGTGCATAATAGGTTGCGTATTAGACAATTTAATCACTTAGTTTAAATCAATTGTTTAGAGCCTTAGTCTTAAGTTCTTAAGTAAAATTTAATTAATTAGGAAGATTATTGTAGCGATTTAATGTATAATGGATGAAAACTTTGGGGTTCAAATTTGGATGATGTTCCACTTGCTTGCAATGAGATGTTATCTCAACATTGGCCTTAGAGAGGTACATTTAATATATATTGCAACTTAAAATTAAATAAATTCACCTAGTTAATTTAAATATAGCCTTAATTAGGTTATCACTTTAATTAATCAGAACGACCAATTTAATTATGGAATATTATAAGAAATTTAAGGATTCTGAGATGAACGGTATTCAAGCAATTGGTACTGTCTCGTAATGACCTTTAAATTAATAATATTCATAATTTAATTAATTTAATTAAATAGAACTTAATTAAGTTAGCACTTAAAATAAACAAGATGATAATAAATCATGCATTCAAAACCTTTTATGTTGAAAATGCATTTTATGAACATGAATGAGGGTGCTTCTTAACAGGGTGCTTTTAGTCTCATTCGGTTTAAAAATGCATTTTCTTATAAAAAGATATCTCCATTTGGAATTAAAATCCAGTTAACAATTATGGTAAAATTAAATTCAAATTATTATTCGAAATGCTAAAATGCCACGTAAATTTAAAAGGTACCGATAACGAGCGTTTGTGGGGTGCTAATCCTTCCCCACACGTAACCAACTCTCGCATTCATTTTTTTAAAAAAGGAACGAATCTCTGGTTGTTTTACGATGTCTGGTCTACCAAAGTGACCGATGGCGATTTCAATTGTTTTTTTAAAAAGGAAAAAGAATAAAAGGTTAATTCATTATTTAAAAATGAATTAATTTGATGATTAATTCTATTTTCAAGATGAAATCAAAAAGTGGTTTTCTTACAAATTTAATTCTCATGATTAATTAGACAACATTCATTTTAATATGGAAACCCTAAGTTCTCAAAAATAAAATGAACAAAAGGGTAATAACTTTATTTTTTAGAATAAATCGTCAGGCTATTTTCACATCCGGCTAAAAAAATCACGACAAGGACGTACGATAAAGTAAATGAGAGACAAAAAAACACTAGGATCATACACCCTTTTAAACACAATGGCAACAAAACCCTTCTCAGAAATACGAAAATGGAATCAAAAGAAACACCGTAATCCAGCCAAATCGAACCAATCCAGCAAAGTAAACTGAACCGAAAGACACAACTGGAGGAGGAACACCTGAACAACACTTCCAATGGAAAACTAAGAAGAAGAGCTTGTAGAAGAGCAAGAAAATCAGAACAGGGAGAGAGTCCATTGATACATGTGTTGTTCAAACTAGATTGAGTCAGATTTCTATAGTAGATTTTTTTTATATTGTAACATCATTTTTTAATCAAATGATTGAACAGACAAATGACATTACAAATAATTACCGGAATAATATTTATTGCTTTCGAATTCAAATTAAACATACAAACTTTCAATTTCTCATACAAGGATCAAAATATGAATAATGCGGAGTAGATGAGTATATAAACAAAACTATTCAAACTCAACTATTTCAATTGGAATCAGTTCACACCCCTAATCCTACTTAAAAAGGAGGGAAAATACGTGCAAACATTTCATTTCTAAGCTTATTTTTCATCTTTCGCCCTAGAATTTTGATTTTTTTTTGTGGCATTGGCATTGACACTTGCTTTCAACAGAAGTTTTGATACTTTTGTAAAACATTTCGATACTCTTGTTACAAATTGTAGAGAAATGACATTTTTGCCAATTTGGTAAACTTTGCAAGTCTCAAACATCCTCTAAAGCATGCCAAATTTATGGGACGAAACCTGATTATGGGGAAAGAGCGCATGTTTGAAATGTGTGATCATGAGGAAAGAAACACGAACTCATGTCTAGGATTCTTGTAATTTATGTACATGTTAGTATGCTACACTTGATCTCCATCAAGAAAAAGAATTCAAACAGTGCACGTATTTCTTACAATATGGTAATTAGTGGGGTCAACATCTTACAACAAATAAACAGATTACTACAACCGAATATAACCAGCTTTGCTATTTTGCCCTATGGTTATCCCATCTTAATCAACTATTAGGGGTTCAGCCTCAGGGGAAGGTCCAAACGGCATGGCAAATGCTGGTCCCGGTGCTGGTGCAGGTGCCGATGTCGGCGTTGGTGCGGGTGCCGTTTCTGGTGGTTTCTTTGAAGAAAACAGCCCAACATTCCTGACGTAGCAGCAATATCTTTGTTCACTCGGTAAGTATAACGTGCGGCACTTGAAAGGGACGCTTCCCGACCAAGTCAGCCTTGCTCTCTGTAGATCTGTTCAAGATAAAACAAGCAACGCGTCAGGTCTTAAGCCACAACATAATCCCTCAAGCCACGAGTTGATACCGTAGGGCATAGCGGATGCCCATAGTCGACCCCCACCTTCCCCGAAGGAAAAAGTGGTTTTATTAAATAAAAGAAATATTCGAGTTACAAAAGAAGACTCACCCACACCATTGACTTGGGCGGTAGGGGCCACCTCGAGGGTGGGTAGGATACATACCTGTACTAGTGGATCAGTCCAAACTTTGCCGACTATCCACCCCCTACATATATACGAAAATAATTTTATGGAAATGACCCGAGTAGATACTAAAATGCTTGAAACGAGGACACTCTTCCCTAACTATGGAAATACAGACTCTTTTTCCTAAACATAATAATGATTGAAACAAGGACAACTTATTACCTACTCAACCATGGGGCCTTATACACAGCTGGCCACAATGTATCTACCCGGTTGTGGTCCTATACAGGGGATGGCCACAACATTCTCCCCTACCTAATTTGTTGACGTCCTTGTCGACTTGGCAGACTTGAGCTCCACGCTTCCCGGAAACATCTACTCCATCCCTATAAAATTGCATTGCTGACAACGTCTTCCCAGTAGCCTTTGGAAGAATCTTGGCCTCTGCCACTCCTGGTTGCTCCCCTTGGAAGATCAAACAACTCGCCGAAGGGACTAGAACGGCTTTCGCATAATCATGAAGTCCAAACCTATGACGACATCAAAGTCATCCATAGGGACTACTATGTAGCTAATCTTTCCCTCCCATGATCCAATCTTGGTCTTCACATTCTTTACAGTTCCCCATATACTTGATGCTTCAGAGTTCACATCTTTTATTCGCCCCACATCCTTGGTCAGAGTCAGATTGCACCTTTCCTCTTCCTCTGGAGAAATGAAGGAGTCAGTTGCTCCTGTGTCTACAAAGGCCTTTATGACTTTCTCATTCAAAACTATGTTCACATACATCAAGCCTCTCCTTGGTTCTGTCCTAGCCTTGCTTGTTCTATTTGCATAGAATATAAGAAATGGATAGAACCCATTCTAGCTGGTTCATCCCTCTTGTCATCCAATTGGTGGCCAACCTAGTCCAAACCTTTTGGAGTAGTTCTCAGCGCCGATAGTGCACTCCTCTGTGAACATTCTGCCAGTCGGTGAGGACCCTGACAAAGAAAGCAACGTAATCCTCGCCTAGAGGAATCATTATTCTGTCTTCTATCTCTTCCCCAAGTTTAAGGTTTCTCTACTCGTGCCACTTTGTAACTTGCTATCCCACTGCCATTGCCGTTACCATGGTCAATGCCATTACCAGTACCATTGCCATTGACATTACCATTCCCTCCGTTGTTACCGTTCCCATTGCTCCGACTACTGCCATCGCCACTTGCGGATGTGCCCTTACGCTTTATGGAACCTTCACTATAATCACTAAGTCGTTCGGCAACAGCCATCGCCTCAATCACATTTTGTGGTCTTTGTCTCTGGACCTCTGTTCTCGCCCACAATTTGAGTCCTTCTAGAAAGTAGAACATTTTGTCTTGTTCGGCCATATCCTTGATGTCTAACATTAACGCGGCAAACTCTCTCACATACTCACGTACTACCCCTGTGTGTGAGAGATCTCTCAACTTCTTCTGTGCATTATACTCTACATTCTCTGGGAGGAATGCATTCTTCAATTCATTCTTCATCTCCTCCCAAGTCTTGACAGAGCACATATTGCCATCGAACTTGGACCGCCACCACAACTTGGCATCCCCTGTCAAATACATCGAGGCAGTGGAGACCTTGTCCTCATCTGATGTCGTATGCACTACTCGAAAGTATTGTTCAATGTCAAATAAGAAATTCTCAAGTTCTTTGGCATATCTATTCCCTTCAAACCGTTGGGGATCTGGGACCTTGGCCCCTGTCACCTGCAGTTGAATTGCCTACAATCACTTGGACTAGGTTACGAGACATCTGAGTTTCGCCAACTAATTCTTAAGGTCACTCATAGCTTCTTTTGCTTCATTACTGAGTTCTTTTATGGCATCTGCCAGTTCCTGTTAGGATTCCTCAATTTCCCTAACACGGTCGCTCGTGACCATATGAGCTCTCATGGCAGCTACTGCAGCTTCCAGCTATTCAAATTTAGCAGGGTCAACCGACCTATTGCTTCGACTTTTAGCCATTTCAAAAGTAAGTATGCACCCCTGTATCCTGCAAGCACAGCCAAACACCATTGTGCCAAGAAAAGAAAATAATTGTCAGGTTCCCAATGATCAAGTTAGGCACTATTGTGCCACAAAACCAACATCACTCTTCTTTTCAACACAACAAGCGCCTCTGCGCTGAACATAAATAAGCACCATATTGGGTTACTTCCTGAGCGACATCATGCTAGGATAATAATTTTGGTTAACGATAGGCACCTCTGTGCACTGATTTCAATATGATTACCTGGCATGCATCATCGATTCACAAGTAGTTAGCTTCTCAATACTGAAGTAACCATAGTGATTAACGCCATACACCTCTTTTGTACTGATTTCACTATGACAACCCAGCTAAGACTCCAAAACATATTGAATGCCTCTACACCCAAACAACCATAGTGCGTAACATCAATCACCTCTGTGAATTGATGACACTATGTTAAACTCGTTGGCACCACTATGCGATCAATAATAAGTGCCTCTTGCACTGAAACAACCATAGTGGTTAACGTCAGTCACCTCTTGTGTACTGATCACAACAGGTCCAACTCATTAGCACCTCTGTGCAATATAAAGATCGAGCACCGCATATGCTTCGATCGCTATAGTGGTTACCGATAGGCACCTCTGCGCGCTAGCTCCACTAGAAAACTCACATGCACCTCTGTGCCACAAATTCATACCCAAGCACCACTGTGCTAAAAGGAATGAGCGCCACTGCGCGAAGATAATAAGCAAGCACCTCTGTGCCCGAAACAATAGTCAGACACCTTCGTGCACTAACCAACCCTCAATTTATTTAACATTGTTGACTCACCCAACCCATTCCTTTTACGAGGGCGCATGGTGTGGAGTCCAACCATCTAACGTCGTACAAAGTTTAAAATCACATTATCCCGGCTCGAAAGCCTTGCTTTGATACCAAGTGTCACGGCCATACCTTCGTTCACTTGACAAGTATGTCGTGCGACACTTGAAAGGGACGTTTCCCGACCAAGTCAGCCCTTGTTCTTTGTGTATCTTTGTTCACTCGGTAAGTATACCGTGCGGCACTTAAAAGAGACGCTTCCCGACCAAGTCAGCCTTGTTCTCTATAGATCTGTTCAAGATAAAACAAGCAACGTATCAGGTCTTAAGCCACAACATAATCCCTCAAGCCACGAGTCGATACCTTAGGGCATAGCAGATGCCCATAGTCGACCCCCACCTTCCCCGAAGGAAAAAAGTGGTTTTATTAAATAAAAGAAATATTCGGGTTACAAAAGAAGACTCACCCACACCATCGACTTGGGCGGTAGGGGCCGGCTCGGTGTGTAGGATACGTACCTGTACCAGTGGATCAGTTCAAACTCTGCCGACTGTCCACCCCCTACATATATGCGAAAATGACTTTATGAAAATGACCCGAGTAGACACTGAAATGCTTGAAACGGGGACACTCTTCCCTAACTATGAAAATACAAACTCTTTTCCCTAAACATAACAATAATTGAAACGAGAACAACTTATTACCTACTCAACCATGATGTCTTATACATAGCTGGCCACGATATATCTACTCTGTTGTGGTCCTATACAGGGGATGGCCACAACACAAAGCTTAACACCTCGTCGGCAAAGTCATTGGTTTGGCTGTCGTCTCCGGGCACTGAGAGGATCAGACCCAATGAGAATACGACAACCAAAGCAATATTCGCCATCCCTCTTTGCCGATTCAAAAAGTTTAAGCTCCAAAAGGAAACATCAGGTACAGTCATGGACATGGGACCCTTTTTATAGCAGATATTTGCGACGATTTCAAGGCCTACTTCACTCAGTCTTGCGCTCAATGGCCATACACGCGTAAATTATACATCATTTCTCTCAATTCTAATTTCTATTCTCATTTTTTAAAAAAAAAACTTTTGACATACCCAAATCCACAGCAAACACCATATCTCAAATGGGGGTTATTGGGATCATTGCCAAAATATCATTACGTATCACCTATCTTTAATAGCCTAAATAGTCAAAAACAAACCACAAAAGTTAATAAATATATCTGAAATTAGAAAAATTTTTAGAGTAAATGTCATGTTTCAATACATACCTCTAATTATATGTATTGATATGTACTATTAATTATTTTAATAACTTTTGAATTAATGAGACCTAAAACATAATTATTCCTTTATAGAGTAAAATATGTCACAACACTTTTCGAACTACTTTTTCAAAAAAGTCATTTTTTTTTAATTTTTATCTACATTTTATTTTAATTAAGGATGTTAAAAACCAACTCAATAGGTACATAGTAGCCCAGCAAGTCTAATATTACTACTATATTATTACTAAGTTTCATCATTTTACTTTTTTAACTTGCATTATAAGTTTATTAGGCCACTGAGTACTCATTGGGATGGTTTTGAACACACCTAATTTTAATAATTTTATCATTATTGAATTTAAAAATAAAAAATTTGAAAAGTGCTACAAAAGTATTTTAACACGTTTTAAATCCCATGCTTTTAAAAATTATTAAAATAATTAATGGTATATATTAATATATATATATATATAATTAATAGTATATATCGGTACATGACATTTATTCTAGACACATGCCGAAATTAGTGATCAAGTGGTCTATCCCTAAATTCTTTGTCAATTATTTTCTAGTTTTAACCCTTTTGCTTCTTAACAATTCAATTATAACACCTCTGATTCTCGTATCTAAAACTGTCTGAAATTAATAATTGAAATCTTTAAATAAATTATTTATTAAATACCAACTAATCAAACCTGGTTAATTTCGGACCAACCAAATTTTCATAATATCCTTCGAAAATCAAATCTGTAACCGAGTGACAATGTTATTATTAGTGATTTTTTTGTCGTTAGGTAAAGTAGATTAGTTGAGAAGCAAGTTTACTTTTTAATTAAGATTAATATCGAAAGGGATGGAAAAGCCTTATCATCAACAACCATTGTCCATGTTCTCTTCTTACAAACCTCAATTCGGACAAGAGAAAGACTAGAGAGAGTGAAAGAAAAATGCATGAAAATTACAAGGGTGTTCACTAAATCGAATTCACAAATAGCTTACCCATAAACTTAGTTATTATCATATCCGATCCAATATTAAAAAATGAGCGCCCTTGTGATTTAGATCATTGATATACGAAAGTGATTCCATCATATTTGATTGGTGAGATAGTCAAAGATATGATAATAAAGATTATGTAAATGTGATTGTTTGTTTAATTGGATTAATTTACTTGTTATGTTCATAAAGCTTAATCGTAATAGAAGAGTGTCATATATACCCCCTATAATCTACTGTACCCACTCTTTCGCAATAAGGTCCTCCGACAGTCTCGACTCTTTTTTATATCGAGTCCTCTGGCCTCCACCTTTAAGTCTTTCGAACAAAGATCCTCAGCTTTGAAATCTTCTCCAAGAAACCATAAAAGTCCATCCGTAGGCTACCTCACTATGTCATTTGATCGACTACTATCCCGAAAAGACCAATATCAAATCCACTTGTCTTATTAGTCAAAGTCTACCGTCTGACATATAGACTTACTCGCCGATCTAGCACGTCAATATGCGTTAATCCATCAGACCTAAACTTGATGCTTGTCATTAAAGTCTATCGACCATCCACCTTAAATATCTCAAGGAGGGATCGAAAAAAAGGACTAAATTATTCCTCTACAAAATTTATCTCTCATACACACAAGGTCATACTCTCTCGGCCTTCCTTCAATCCAATTTCTCCACTCCGACGATGATCATTGCGGCTTTCCACCCAAATTAGAAGGGATGAACTGCTAAAACCACCACCGTTGTATTTATCCCATCAACAATTGGTCAATGTGGATAGACTTCCATTCTGAGAGAATCAATGATAATAAAATCCCACAAAAAGTGCCCCCAATTTTTGGTTTTACCCAGTTATTCCAATTGGCGGTGGAAAAGTAGTTACTGAGTCATAAGCCAAACAACGTTCCGCACACTCACAATCCTGAACTATTCGGACGAGGCAAACATGACAATAAAGTGTGACCAAAAGAAAGACTAGCCTTGGCACAAACCACGAATCATTGATCTGAGTGAACCAAAGAAGATGAAGGGAAGGATGGAACAAAAACCTCTAACATGTCTGCCTCAAGACCCCGAAGAAAAATCTTCGAAAAGCCATGCCACTACAAGTGGATACTTAGAGTTGAGCCCAAACTACACACCCTGCTCATACAAGGGTTCTAAGAAAGGTTGCTCAGAGGCAAGACCAAAGAATTACCCACCCGAGAAAGAAGGCGTTGGTCAGAACAACTACTTCTCAACTCTAGAACCACAAGATCTACACATCTTTAGGATCTCTAAGACAACAAAGAGGTAAGTATGCGAACTAAAACCATATGTAATTTTTAGAAAGACACGACAAAATAAAGTGCCTCTGGAGAGGACAAACAAAAATCTATGTGCGTTACAATTTGGTATAAAAAAATTTAATAACCCACTACTTTTCGGTTTGGTTAATCCCAGTTATCAGTTCTTTTTATATTTTTTTATTAATATAGTATGATTTTATTAGGTCAAAAATCATACATAAAACCACTTATCACAAGCCTCATTAAAAACCCCTAACCTAGATTGGAGGAAAAAAGTACATGTGCAAACCATATACTCGGTACAACAATAAAACACCAAAAAGACCAAAGAGCCTTAAAAAAACAAACACCAATCCTACACTCAACAAGATTCACCAACATACAACTAGACTTGGAAAACTTTACTCAAAAACTGAACCGAGACCCGAAATAAACCCAAATATGATGACCTGAAATTTGATCTGAAACCAAAATATACCGAACTGAACCGAAACCGATCCAAATTTTAGTTGAATCGAAATGGACTCGAACTGATTTTCAACCGAACTGAATAGACCCGAACCGAAGACAACCTGAAATATAGAAAATATATTAATAGAAATAAAGAAAGATGAGATATGAGCAGCCACACAACTCACCAAAAAGTTAAATATATTGGCTTTACAAATCTATATATAGGGTGTAAAAAACTGACAAACCTAAAAACTTGATTAAAACCGACCGATCTCCCATTGACCCAAACTGAAATCAACGAACTGAAAATAATCGAACCGATATTAACTGAAATAAAAATCAACCGACCGAACGAAACCGAATCACAATAGATCCGAACTAAAACTGAACCGAACGAAACCGAATATGAATCAAATAATATCAGACCCGAAATGACCCGAGCCGAAATGACTCAAACCGAACCCGAACTGAATGACCCATTTGCCATCTATACACACAACAAGCCCCAACATACTCTCAACACTACCGTCGCAGCTTTAACCTACCATTCCCAATGCCAAAGGATACATATTGCTACCACTACCCCCACAATAACGAAATCACAACCAAATCTCCCGATCTCATCATAACTAGAGTCCCTCGAATCAATTCCCAAAGATGTAGTTATCCCCCATTTGAGCACAATGCATAGACATTCAATAACCCCCAATAACAAATTTCAAGAATCCACTTATCCATAATCATGCCAAATTTGGTTGACACCAATGTGATGTTCTCAACAAAAAAAATCAAACTCATTAAATTTTACTTCTTAAAATATACTGATACCTCCTCCAATTTTGTTTCCTGAAAAAGTACCATATCACAATGACGTTGTCGTGCTAAAGTTGAATCGACTTTATTTTTGAAGTCAAACTCAATTCTAGTATCTTCCATGATAGCATCTGTATCCTGCCCACACCTATCGACCACAATCCCTTCCTTCAATAATCTTTGCGATATCTTCTATGACATCATCTTATTTGCCAATAGTACTCGCCTCGAAGAGTTAACTAAACTCCAAATTCTCTTTTGCATCACGCAATATCTTATGTCTTCTGTCATGTAGCGCCTTAAATGATGCTATTTTTTTGCTTCCGTATTTTTCTTAGGTCTTCCACAACCTCTCTTTTTTTGCTTAACCTCTATTACTACACATTCTTCAGCCGATACAATATTAATAAACTCTGTACATATTGGAAGTGGCAAATTTCCTTCGAACATCAACATTGGGCTCTCGGGTACGTTCTTACTCAGTTCATACATCGAAATATCAAGTCCACACCGTGATCCCTCTTCAAGATCGACCTTACTCACCTTCTCATCCAGCAACCAACCTGCACCAACCTGAGCAATGTTGTTTTTCCCTACCTCATTCTTACTGTCATCTTTCCACATTGGATTCTGCCTCCACACTATAATGGCATTGCATTCAATTGCCCTTGCTTGCGTTTTTGGGGCCTCACTCATATATACATCATTGATTGTTTTCGTTTGTTTTATCAATTCTTCTTTTATATAGCAATCCTCAGCTACCTCATTTCCCTTAACGTCCCCAAGTAGATTGTCATCTCCCTCCATACATGGATATCTGAAACTATCCACTGATATGGTTTTTGTCTCCTTAAATCTAACAAGAAAAATTTTACCCTCAATATCTATCTTTACCACCTCATATATATTCAACCAACACTTTGTTTTAATAAATAGTCTTACCCTTTCAAACAATGTAGGTGCAATAGTCGCGTTATCAATCCTCAAAAGGTATCCCTATCCCTTTGCCAAATTTTCAAATAACTCTCTCGTCCACGCATGAATTGGATAACCATTGATCACCAACCATATCCGTCAGGAAATATTCTCCATTTTCGTTGACCATTCTTTAAATTGCTCAAACCATTTCTCTAACGCTGCTAGTGCCATTGTCTCTCTACGTTTCTCAACATCATCAAAAATCAACAACACTTTCAAACCCCCAATTCACATGAGCGAGAGATCCTTAAGGTTTTCTATAAACATTTCTTCCGCTAAATCTTCTATTGATATCAGTTTTCGACACCATCTAATTGCACAACACTGCAATGTATCAACTTTGTCTTGATCCTGTAACATCCTACATTTTGATGTAGGATTAAGCTTGATACAACTCTTGAGAAATTAAATTAGTATCTACAATTGAAAGCTTATAGGACCGAATTGAACTTAAGCAATCTATGGGACTCAAACTGAGAGGACCAAATGGATTATTTAGCAAATTAGGTGATTTGCATGGTAAACTATTTCCTAATAAGAGAACTAAGTGGTAGCACCTTTGTATGAAGCCACGTGTGGCTATTTCAATTTGTTTGTAAAACAAACAAATATACAATGTCATCTTCATTCTTCTCTAGACCGAGAATGAGGAATTGAGAGAAAAAAAGAGTGCAGTTCAAGGGATTGCATGATTTCGGTTACCTTTGGAGATTGAATCGTACTTGCATGTTGAGAATGTAAGTCTTTTGTGACGTTTCTTTAATTTGAAGTACTATGTGATTGTTTGTAACTAGAATTAAACCTTGTTAGTCGAAATCCTTACATGATTAGAAGCATTTGCTTAATGTTAGATAGATTAGAAACATAATTTGTTGTTTGAAGCATGTTTTAGTAACCAATTGATCCATGATGACAACTAGGATGCATTAGAGCAATATTCATTGCTGGAAATAAATGAGGTTTGTGTTGATATGAAATGAATCAAGAATTAGACAAATCCTTAAAAGCTACTTTGAACCATAAGAAAATAGGGGAAAAGCTTAGAAGGGGTTGGATAACCATTCAAGAGAATTGTAATGAACTGGAAACTGCCCTGTGTAAGCAGTATATTGTGGAGCTGTTTTGAGAAAATGATAGCTTAAATGTAGTACTGTTATTGGTAATTTAAGCACTAAATGATGACTTTAAGCTTGTTAAGTAGCTAACTGGTGTTTGGAAACTTATGTGCATGATAGAAAAGTGCTTGAATGATTAAAAGTGGGAAAGACATTAAGGGCAGTTTCGAACTATATATGATTCTGGATAGGGACTGTTTTGTACGATTATGATTGTATACATGTGTGAAATTGCTTAAGTTATGAATTAGATGTTATGGATGGATAATTTACATGTAAGCATTAGAATTTCAAGCTCAAAGGCTTGCTCGAGCATGCATAGATTGATAGGTAAAAGAATTAAGTGATCATGAGATGATTCTAATGCACCATTAAATTGTTGTTACAATTAGACAACAAGGGAGTCGATCAAGAGGACGAGAGGAGGAAGGGAGTTGTTATCCATGATCAAGAATAACTTGGAGCATTTGTGAGTATAATTATGTTTAAATAAATACGGATTTGTTGAAAGTATTAAGATTACTTGGTTTTATGGCGAGGCTTAAACTGTCTACAATTGCTTGGAGTTTCTAATGTTGGGTAAGATGTTAGTGGCCAAGGCAAGTGGAACAATTGCTTGTGCCATTTTATTATTTGAACCATGAATTGGTTCCTTGAAATGTTTAATGTAAAATCTAGTGTACTGTCTAGGTACTCAATAAGCTAAGAAGAATAAGGATCAAATAACTAAATGGTTCACATGTATGTTTCAATAGTATATAATACTATTGCCTGGAAAGGAATGATCAAATAGACTATATGTTTCAATGTTAATGATTACCATTGCCTGAAAATGCTTACATAAGTTATATGCTTCAATGGTACTAATCACCATTGCCAAATATTGCTTAGAAAAATAGAATATATGCTTCAATGGTATTGATTACCATTGCCTGATAATACTTGAACGAAGAGATTATATACATCAATGGTATAAGTTACCATTGCCTGATAAAACTCGATTGAATAGATTACACATTCAATGAGACATGTCCATTGCTTGATAATGTTTGAGTGATTACGTCTTTCTATACTTTAGCTAGTCAATCCATATTAAATGATGTAGTATGCCCATGATAGATTTGGTTATCAAACTGATCAACTATAGTAGTTGCTTGATGACACATTCTCCTTGGAAGCATGAT
Organism: Hibiscus mutabilis; assembly: GCA_019671005.1. Classification (NCBI taxonomy): domain Eukaryota; kingdom Viridiplantae; phylum Streptophyta; class Magnoliopsida; order Malvales; family Malvaceae; genus Hibiscus; species Hibiscus mutabilis. The sequence goes on from CM033716.1 coordinate 66,858,066, forward strand.
TCTGTTACTTTGTATTTATGCTTAAATGAGATTCATGCTAAGTGAATTAAGAACTTGCATTTACATTGTTGTTGTCTAAGTTCGAAGCTAGCAACCTAATTACTCACCCTGTCTCTTTTCAGGTGAAGCTAGTCTATAGTCAAAATTGTGGAGGTAAAGCAAGGTCACTAAAGGCAATGAATATATGTTATGTTTTGTTTATGTAAACTCCTAGAAGGTGGCACTAGTTGCAAATACCAAACTTAATAATCTTTAGGGTTCTAAGGGGGAAATGTAAATACTACTTTAACAAGATAAGGCTTATGTATATATTCATGTTTTGTGTTTGGTTGATGTTTAGAAATTGGTTGATTTTCTTTGCTAGTTTAGTTATGGATGAACATTCGAATGATGAGGTCTCATATTAGGAGATGTTTCGATTGCTTATAAGTAACATAGCTTGGTTATTTGATCATATATACTTTTCATTACATTTGCTTGATTGAATAGCATGATTACCTTTGAATGGATAGCCTATTGTGAATGCTTGACTTGTTGATATGTTAATGCTATGCCATGTGACAATTTTGAAGGCGATAACAATGAATTCAGGTAAAATAATCTCACACTTGTGCTTACATGGTTAAATGGATTAAGTCTTTATAATGAATCCGAAATGCTCATAGTCCTTATATAGCCTCATAGATTATGTCTTAAAATGCAAGCTCTTGATGGCTAATTGAATGATTATGATAACCTTAACTATGAGAATTGTCATAGAATTATTTTATATGTTTGAGTCTAAGGATGCCTTGTATGCTATCTATTTGTCACAATACTTAATTGACGCTTTGTTGCTTGTGTTCGAATGCTTGTAATCGAATGGTCTCACCATGAACCTTTTTAACCGAATACTAACTTGTTAGACAAGTTAGATTGTCTTCTCCTAGATCAATACTATCTTCTAGGCCTGGGGTTTGGGGTATTACAATTTGGTAATCAGAGCTAAGGTTTAGTTGATCCTAGGGCTAAACCAGTTGTGTCATCAGTTATATAAGTGCCACTTAGGAGTTGAGTTGAATTGTGCCTGTGACCTTGTTTGATGGAATCTTTCTTAAATGCTAATTTTAGATGTTTGAGACACATCTGGGTCGGGATAGAGACAACCCGATTGGCTCCTCCAATGAAGAAGGGAGCGTCAGATTGGGCCAGGAGCAAGTAGACCCTCAAAAGGCTGCAGAACCACAGCCTGAAGCTCCAAAAGTTAATCAAATTCAAAAAGAATTCCTTCTTAGCATGACTGAGGTGTTCAGTCAACTTGTTACTAACCTGAAGCGAAATGATCCTCCTGCACCCGTAGGGATTCAATCCAGGGCCCCAATTGATAAATTGGCTCAACATCGAGCCTATACATTCGCGGGATCTGACAAAGAGAATCCAAAAGCAGCATAATACTGGTTGGAAACTACTATTAGAATTTTAACTAAACAACTTCAGTGTTCTGATGAACATAAATTGGAGTGTGCGATAGCTTTACTTGCTTATGAAGATTTGAATTGGTGGGAAACTACAATCCTCACCACCCCTGAAGACTCTGTCACTTGGTAATTCCTTTTAAAAGAATTTCGAAAGAAGTATGTGAACGAACAATATCTAGCGTAAAGAAGAAGATGTTTCTTACATCTGAAGCAAGATGGTAGACCCATAGAACAATATGTTAGTGATTTTTGCAAATATTGCAAGTATGAGTCTGAATACATTAAGAAAGAGGAAGATAAATGCAGAATGTTTATAGAAGGACTGAGTGATGAGCTAAGCCCGATGTTTACGGCTCTCTGAATAACTGATTTTCAAGACTTGGTGAACCAAGTGATTGCCACCTAGTCTAGGATGAAAGCAGCTGATAAAAGAAGGGAGAGTTTTTCTAAGAAAGACAAGAGGCCACAAAATGATGGTAAGTCTCAGTGGCCTTTCAAGAAGCTGAAAAATCAAGGAAGGGATTCCTCAAGCTACGTTGCTACTCCAAGGGGTAACTTCATTCTGAAGCCTCAGACAATAATCAAATCCTCCGCACCATCAATCTATATCAATAGCTCAGGGAATTCTGGCAAAGATCCAATGACTCGACATTGTAATATTTGTCAAAATTATCATTTTGGTCAATGCAGAAACAGTCAAATGCCCATTTCCGGTGTGGAAGCCTATCATTATGTTCGTGATTGTCCCCAAACCTTGGAGAAATCTTTGGCTAAAGTGGCCTCCAATTCGAATCAATTTCCATCTCCAAGGGGCAAGGGGATGAAACAAACATATTCAGGGAACTCAGGGAGAACTCGAGGCCAAGCTCTTACTACTACTCATCAAGAGTCTCGGGCCCCTGCTCGAGTTTATCAGATTCAGAATCGTGATGATGAAGAGGCACCTGATGTTATAGCAGGTTCTGTTGAATTAAATGAAAACTCTATTTATGCTTTAATTGATTTGGGATCCACCCATTCGTTTATCAGTTCTCTTTTGCTTGTGAAATTAAACCTGAAATTCGAAACTGTTAATCAAGGGCTGGTAGTTTCGAATCCTATAAGAGGAGTTTTGACCATAAATCTCATTTGTAGAAATTGTCCCCTATACATCCAAAACATTCATTTTCCTATTGATCTGTATGTGCTACCCTTTTTTCGAATTTGATTTAATTCTAGGATTAGACTAGCTAGGAAAACACTAGGCTTGGGTAGATTGTCAAAAGTGGAAATTATACTTAAGGGGTTTGGGAAAGGAATCGATATCCCTAATTAATCAAAAACTAAAAATCCGAATGCCCTATTGTCTAATATACTTGGGAATGTGAAAATCGAGCCTGATATAAATTCAATTTTGACTATATATGAATTTCTTGATGTTTTTCTTGAGGAACTTCCGGTACTGCCACCGACTCGGAAAGTAGAATTCAAAATCAAAATTCAACTGGGAATCCATCCTATATCAATTAATCCTTACAGAATGGTCCCTATTGAATTAAAAGTGCTTCAAAAGCAGTTGCAAGAATTGCATGACAAGGGATTCATTCGACCAAGCTCATCACCGTGGGGAGCCCCGATACTCTTTGTCAAGAAGAAAGATGGATCAATGAGACTGTGTATAGATTACCGATAACTTAATCAAGGTATGATTAAGAATAAGTACCCTCCTCCAAGAATTAAAGATTTGTTTGACCAATTTAAGGGTGCTTCAGTATTCTCCAAGATCGACCTTAGATCTGGATACTACCAAATGAAGGTTAAAGAGTCTAACATACCTAAAACCGCTTTCAGAACTCGATATGGTCACTACGAGTTTCTAGTGATGCCATTTGGTTTGACAAACGCCCCTGCCACATTTATGGATTTCATGAACCAAATTTTAAACTCTATTTAGATAAGTTTGTCGCGGTCTTCATTGATGACATTCTTATCTACTCGAAAGATGAAGATGAACATTCAAAGCATCTCAGAATTATGTTATAGACTCTTAGAGATAATTAACTTTATACCAAATTCAACAAATGTGAATTTTGGTTGCCCGAAGTATCCTTTCTCCATGTAATTTCGGCTTTTGGAATTAAGGTAGATCCGAAAAAGATTCAATCGGTGATTGAATGAAGATCTCCGAGGAATGTTAGTGAAGTCCAAAGTTTCCTTGGCCTAGCTGGATATTATCGAAGGTTTGTTAAAGGATTTTTGATTTTGGCCACACCCTTAACCAAGCTACTTTGTAAAGATGTACCATTCATATGGTCTGAAGAACAACAAAGAAGCTTTGACCAATTGAAAGAAGTACTTACCCGAGCTCCAATGTTAACTCAACCAGAATCAGGGAAAGAATTTACGGTGTTTAGTGATGCTTCTCACTTGGGATTGGGATGTGTTTTAATGCAAGGAGACAAAGTGGTTGCATATGCTTCCCAACAATTAAAATCTCATGAACTAAATTACCCAACCCATGATTTGGAACTTGCTGCAGTAATATTTGCCTTAAAGATATGGAGACACTATTTTTATGGAGAAAAATGCTACCTTTACACCGATCACAAAAGTTTAAAATGCCTCATCACTCAAAAGGAGTTCAATCTTAGGAAAAGATGATGGATCGAGCTGCTTAAAGACTATGACATAATCATAGATTATCACCCAGGGAAGGCTAATGTTGTGGCTGATGCACTCAGTCGTCAACATACCTGTGGTTAGTATTCGATTTAACCAAACCTCCCTTTATTCCTATTTGATATATATATATATATCATGTAATATTACCTTGCAAATATTTGTAGCCTTATCCTCCATCAATGCTTGCCTTCGATTGGGTCGGAAACAAGGGACCACCTTGGCTTCTATTCAAATTCACTATGATATAATATCAAGAACTCGATTGTTGCAACAGTCAGATTCTGAATTTCCAAGAATTAAGCTCAAGCTTGATGGAAGTGCTAAATCAGACTTTGTTCTAAAGAAAGATGGATTACTCTATTTTTGAAACAGGGTGTGTATCCCCAATAATTCAAATTTAAGAAGGGAAATCCTTCAGGAAGCCCACAATAGTTCTTTTTCAATACATCCCAGATCGGTGAAGATGTACAAAGATTTGAAGAGTCTCTACTGGTGGCCCGGAATGAAATCTGCTATAACAGACTTATAAAGGTTTGGTTTGTTAGAAAGTGAAGGCAAAACATCAAGTTCCTTCGGGATTGCTTCAGCCTATTAAAATTCCGCAATGGAAATGGGAGCAAATAACAATGGATTTTGTTAGTGGATTGCCTTTATCACCAAAGCAGAATGATGTAATATGGGTGATTGTAGATAGGTTCTCAAAGTCAGCTCATTTTCTTCCTGTTCGAATGAACATGAGTCTGGATCAGCTAGCCGAACTCTACATTAGAGAGGTTATCAGGCTACATGGTATTCCTACTTCGATAATTTCTGACCGCGACTCTAGATTTACTTCTAGATTCTGGAAATCTCTGCAGAAAGCTCTTGGAACTAAAGTCAATCTCAGTACTGCCTTTCACCCTCAATTTGATGGTCAATCTTAAAGAATTGGGAAGATATGTTACGAGCTTGTAAAATCGATTTTGGGAAGAATTGGGAGAAAGCTTTACCCTTGGCGAAATTCTCATACAACAATAGCTACCAATCTTCTATTTAAATGGCCCCCTTTGAAGCCCTTTATGGAAGAAAGTGTAAAACCCCTCTATGCTGGTCGGAGTTAGGGGAGAACAAAGCCTTAGGACCCCAATTGCTTCGAGAAACAGAAGATCAAGTACAAATTATTTGCAATCGATTGAGGGAAACCTTCGATCAACAAAAGGCTTATGCTGATCGTAAAAGACGAGATATTCAATATAATGTGGGAAAAAGAGTGTTTATCAATGTATCTCCGTGGAAGAAGGTGTTCAGATTCGGTAAGAAAGGAAAACTTAGTCCTCGGTTTATAAGACCTTTTGAGATAATAGAAAAGATTGACCATGTTGCTTATCGGTTGGCTCTTCCAAAAGAATTCAGCAAAATACACAATGTGTTTCATGTATCAATGCTGCGTAGCTATCGATCTGATCCTTCTCACATCCTCGAGCCGGATGAAGTTGAATTGAATCAAGATTTATCCTATGAGGAAAAACCAATTCAAATTCTTGATCGCGAAAATAGAAGACTTCGAAACAAAACAATCTCCCTTATCAAAGTCTTGTGGAGAAATCATGGGAGTAAAGAAGCTACTTGGGAACTTGAATATGCCATGAGAGAGAAATATCCACAACTTTTCTCTTCAGGTAAAAATTCGGGGACAAATTTTCCTTAAGGGGGAAGGATTTGTAACATCCTACATTTTGATATATGATTAAGCTTGATACAACTCTTCAAAAATTAAATTAGTATCTACAATTGAAAGCTTATAGGACCGAATTGAACTTAAGCAATCTATGAGACTCAAACCGAGATGAGTAAATGGATTATGTAACACCCCCTACCCGGGCTAGTAGCAACCTGGCTCGGGAGCGTTACTTAACAAGCAATCAATGACAATACAAGACATGGCAATAGACAAGAATAATACAATATAAGAAACAATCAAGGAATCACATACTTACTTAGCTAACAAGTAAGCTCTGATTTGTTTCTAAATCATCCAAGACACTCGAACTAGGACAATACAACCAATGAACAAGGCAAGCAACTAATCATACAAGCAACTCATGTTTGATTATTAAACCATCAAAGCATTCGAGCAAGGTACCAAATTTTCTTCTTTCAATCTTACCATTTTGAATATATTACTAAATCTTAATTCATTTCATTCTTACAATTACAAGTTACTACATTTTCAATATATTTTACTTGCATTGATCCTTATCATTCGAATTGATCTAAGACAACCTAATTCCATTTCATTTATTTGTTTCTTAGACTTATACATGTACACCTAACCTAAAATTTCTATCATAAATCTTTGATCATTCAATTTACATGAAACTAGCTACAAATCAAGTCATTCATATACCTAACCATTCGGCCATAACACCAAAATCATACACAAGGCATGTAACTAGTTTATTCAAGTCTTACTCTATCTCTATGCATTCGGCAATCATCCTATACAAGCATACATAACATATACATTAAGGTATATTTACATACAAGTGACCCTTTAGGTCCAAGTCATTCGAATGAGAGGTAATCAATCATGGTTCATCTCATACTACTTTCATTTCAAGCATACACATGTACTTTAAGCTAGAATTTTCGAGTGGCTCAAGTAATCTAAATCAAACATTAGATCATTTCATTCTAACATCAAATGTGTAGCAAAATGTTGTCACTCGATTTTCACCCGAGTTTTTTGAAAAATATATTTTTTCTTTATTTATTCATTTTATTTAATAAAAAAAGAACCATTTGTTCCTTAAAATGATAATAATAAAAGGACCCATTTTTAATTAAAGGGTCTATTTTAATTTATTAAGAGCCCATGTATGATATAATAAAATCTATTTTTTGGTCCAACTAATCTTTTTAAACCTTTTATGTGCAGGTTTGTTTGTGACTGTTGGATCTGGGTGGAATGAGAGAGTGGCTTGGATCAAATGAGCAAAAAAAAAGGGGGAGGAGAAGACCACCCGCGCCAGACGCGTGCATTGCACGCGCGCGGGTTGGTCTTCCCCAACCTCCCCGTTCGAACAGCATGGCTGTTGGGCAGCCTCCCCCTTCGCCGCGCCGCCGCCTGCCGCCACCGGTCAGCATCGCCAGTCTCACCGGACTGTGACTCCGTCACTGACTATCACCGGCCGCCGCAAGGCCAACGCCCACCGTTCGAATCTACAATAAAAAAGAAAGGGATTAGGGGGATTCAAACATAAAATTAGGGAGAAAAATCACCCCAAATCAGCAATTTGAAACAAAAATCCAGATGGCAAGAATCAAGCAACTTGAAATCCGTCCGAATTCAAGCCGAGGGAAAGAATTTCGGGATTTGTCCTTGCAAATCAAGTGTTTTAAATCTATAAATAGCCATGTATTTTTCCATTGTAAAAGAAGAAGAACAAGAAGAAAATTCAGAATTACTAAGATTAGTAGAAACGCATTGTGAGTTAAATGAATTGGTGAAGTTCAAATCTTTGGAATAAGAAGCAAGCTAGTTCTTTTCCATTCCGATATTGTTTCTTTTCTTTCTTTTTTCAAAATTTTTCTTAGCTTAATTTTGTTCTATATTTGGTTGAAATAAGAGATGAAAGTGAAATTTAAGCTTTAATTTCGAATATAAAATAGGTTTTTTGGTTTTTTTTTATAAAAAAATAAAAAAGAAGCTCCATCACCGACAAGCAGCGGCTGGCTCCGGTGGTGGGCGACCGGCACGGTGGTTACCTTTGGGTGTTCTTCATCTTTGAAGAACACCAAGAACACTTTAAGTTTTTTTTTAGTTTGATCCATTTTGATTTATGAAGATATTAAAAAGGGTGTTTAAAGTGGGTTTTATACCCAATTTTTTTAGTTTATTTCCCTTCATTAAATCATTCTTTTTACATTTTCTTTTATTACGAAAATAATATTTTAAAAACCTTTCAATTTGGTCACTATTTTGGTTTAAAAGTTGGCTTTGTGCTTTAATTCTTTTTAAATCGGGTCATAGTTTCTTTTTTTTTAAAAAAATCTTAAAAAATCTTTTAATATTTTTTTAAAAAAATTTAAAAGGAGAATAAAAATACCCTTTTTAAATGCAAATAAAAAGTGAAATTAATTATCTCTTTTCTTTGTTTAGCATTTTTTATATCTAATTTAAGTGACGTGTTTCCTTTATACGTATATATAGTTGTGTGTAAAACTTTAGGATTAGGGACTTAAAACATAGAATAGAAACATGTATGTTGTAAAATGTTCTTCATTTTCAATAAAATACACTTAATTATATTTAAACCTTAATAATTAAAATAAATGTAGATATTACTTTAGGTTTTAAACACTAAATTTTAAAAGACTCAAACACATTTAATTTTCTCGATCATTTATTTAAAAAGTGAAAACTTAATTAATGCGGTGTCTTATCAAACATGAATGACGGGTTAGTGTCAGGAGTGTTGGCGGTGATTAAAGTTCATTTCCTGGGTGATAAGGCCGTTAAATAGATCTACATTCATTTTGCGGAAAAATAAATCAAAATTTTGTGAACTTGCAAATTTTAGTTTTAAAAACGTATTTTTGAAATCAATTAGGTACCAATTTTGGGCGTTGTGGCAGTGCTAACCCTTCCCCATACGTAACCGATCCTCGAACCTATTTTCTCTTATTTTTCATGGACCAAAAATGTTATTTTGATAAATAAAATGTTTTATTAAAATAACTCTTGTTTTACAAAGTGAACCAATCTCTTTTTTTCAAAAAATATTGGTGGCGACTCCGTGATTTTATAAAGTTTTCCAAAACGTCAAAACCTTCCAAAAAAGGGTTGCGACAGTTTGGCGACTCCACTGGGGAAATTTTGTTTTTTTAAACAAAAGAGGGTCAGGCCACAAATTGTTTTCAAAATGTCTTTAAAAGGAATTTGCAAGTTCACAAAGGTTTCAATTTATTTGTCCGCTAAATGAATGTAATTCTATTTTACGCATTTAAAAATGTTGCAAAAAGCTCTATTCCCGAGCTCTACCCAAATTGTTAAGTGAGGGGAAAACGCTTTGCTCATGTCAGAATACTGATTCTTCGTATGAGCCTAGCAAGTACCTTCGGGACTCATATGCCTCATGTCTTCGTAAGGATATTGATTCTTCGAGAAGACATAGGAAGTGAGTCCTCCTGAGTTGAACTTGGTTCGTTTGAAGCCTATAATGGGTGAGAATCAGGGGTCTTGCTACCCTTAGTAGGGGACAACAAGGACAGCTCGGGTACCTTTTAGAGCTCAACTGTTTGGGAACTTAGAGCCCACCCCAATAGAGCAATACGAAAAACCTAGGGTTTTAGTAATAAAGGCAGACATGTCCTGGAGTATTGGAATGTGCTGCCCAGAATTGTTTTTGAATTCTTTGTGTTTTCTTGATTCTAATCCGTGTTTCCCTTGTTTTGTTGTTTTGCATAACCATTCATGCCACATCATTACATATTTAGAAGAGGTTGATTCTCAAAATCATTGCTCAAATTTGAAAAGCTCTTGTTATGGACTGAAGAATTTTGAAAAGTGAAGATGAGAATGCAAAGGTCCGACATTGGTCCGAGGTGAATCAGCGAACATTTGGAGACATCCTGGTAGCTGATCATGAGACAGAGACTTCAGAATATGCCCACATCAGCATTAAACAGAACAATGTGCAAGAATTGCAGGAAATCTGGGAGCACTTTGATTATGAGACCAAGCCGTTGTTCCATGAAGTTTATGGTGACATAGCCTATCTTTTGTACGTGAAGGTTGATGAGCAGTTACTGAAAGCCTTGGTTCAATTCTAGAATCCAGGATATTACTGCTTCACATTTAATAAAGAAGATATCATGCCTACATTCGAGGAGTACTTAGCCCTTTTCAACCTATACAAAGTGAAGAAGAACTGGGTTTATGCCAAGCCTCCTAAAAAAAACCCACATGCAAAGCTGCAGGCGTTCCCAGGTATGAGTGATGGTTGGGTTAAAGGGTTGATACAAAAGAAAGGAGGCACCTTTAATTTCCCTTGGTCAAGCATCAGAAGTATAATTTCAATTCACCTCGACAAGGAAAAGAGGGTTGATCTCCTAGCCATTGCAATTTATTGTTTAGTCATTTTTCCAAGGGTTCTAAGAAACATTGATGTGGCACTACTTGATTTCCTAGAACAAATAAAGAGATGAGTCAATCCGGTACCAGCCGTACTTGCTGAAACCTTCATTTCCCTCAATGCCTGCCGAAAAGTTGAAGGTGTCCGTTTTGGAGGATGTGCTCCGCTTCTGCAAGTTTGGGCCCTCAGTCATTTCTGGAAGTACCCGACATTAGCTTTATCAAATGTGTTTTCCCCGAACTTCTCACCTCTTCAGGAATTTTTGGCAAATGAGTGGCCTGTTATTAAAAAGAGCAAATGGATTGATATATTCAGGGATCGTCATGACGAGGACATCAGATGGAGAGTTCCTTGGATGGGTCACACCAAGCTTTTGTACAAATGTGAAGATTTCAACTTCCTAATGCTGCTAGGTTTGTGGGGAGGAATTGGATGTGCCCCTTTGCTAATATCTCGCCAGTATGGGTCTCGGCAGTTCATTCTATTCACTACCGGTCTTGGCTCATTAGAAATTGAGTTCCAAGGTGAGTTCAAACAGAAGGTTCAGACAATCAACAATGCATGGAACCATTGTTATCACATGAAGCTAGAATCTGATAGTCACTGCATGTACACCCCAGACTATAACATTTGGAGACATACGAGAATGAATGACAAAGTCATAGCACCTACATCTGGGCAAGTTAAGTCTCTAGAGGAACACTTAAAGGTAGTCCATAAAGAAGTTGACATCGTGAGAGAAGAGTTAAAAAGGGCTAAGCATGAGATAGAAGCCTTGCAAGAGCAAAACCAAAGAGACAAGTTTGATTCAGGCCTCGATGTTGAAAAGTTCAAAGGGGAAACGAAGCGAGTAGTGAATTTATATGAAGACCTAGAAAAGAAGTTTGAAATCCAAAGGGTTGACTTCCTCAAGCTCTAGACTACTATTAGGAATGCCGATCTGAGAAAGACTCTCGAATAGTGGAAGCAAGAAATTGAACAAGCTAAAGAACGAGGAAGGCATGAGGTTGAGAAATACAGACGAGCCCTTGTTGAACAGAAAAAGAAGGTTAAGCTGGCAACTGAAAAGGGAAATGGCAAATGAGCCTATGAAAGTGATAAAGAAAGCGTGGCTGCATGGAAGAGGAGAGCCCACGACAACAAGATTTGCTTATTTGAGTTGCAAAAGTTATATGACCAAACTAGTGCGGAGCTAAATCAGAGTCGGGCTTGTGTTGCTAGGTTGAAAACCAAAATAGATGATCTGAACCACTCGTTGCACAGACTTCAGAACCATCACGCTTATATTGAGCTTCAGGCCTGTCTAAGTGAGAATGATGCCTTCAAGAAACAGGTTGAAGGAATAGATAACATCATCCAAGAGTGTAGGACAAAGATCTTGGTCCTTGAAGACATCACTGAGGGAGGTGATGACTACTGGTTCACACGTCTTAGGGACATGGCTAGAGATTCCATGAACGAGATGAGTTTGACAGGACTGTCATGATCCAGGTACAAGATGTGTCTCGACACTTGATGATGCTAGCCACTGAAGCTGTAGCTCTTCGTCAGTACATCAAGCCAGTAGGAGAAGTGGGACCGAGGCTTATGTCGCTCATTGAAGAAATCAAAGAACTGGGAATTCAAGCTGAAAAATATTTGTAAACAAAACTTGATGTAATAAGGACCATTTTATATCCAATAAAAGAGTTGTTTCTTGAGCAATTGTTTCATGGAATTGATGGCCCTTCACTTGCATTCATGCATTTGCATTTCATACATACATACATACATACATACATACATACATACATACATACATACATACATACATACATACATACATACATACATACATACATACATACATACATACATACATACATACATACATACATACATACATACATACATACATACATACATACATACATACATACATACATACATACATACATACATACATACATACATACATACATACATACATACATACATACATACATACATACATACATACATACATACATACATACATACATACATACATACATACATACATACATACATACATACATACATACATACATACATACATACATACATACATACATACATACATACATACATACATACATACATACATACATACATACATACATCAGATTGATTGTTGCTTAGAGTTTAGGCAGCTAGTTCAAAACAAGGTGAATGAAAAAGAACTTGAGTTCTTTGAGAAAGAAGATAAAGAATGTTTGCTGGATGTATGTGCATCAGAGGAGTCATCCTCTAGAAGAGACTACATCGGAATGAGGCCTTTAGTTATTAATGTTAAAACAAGAGTTGGCGAGCCAGCAAGGAGTGTAACCCTGTGGCTCATAATTAAAGTACCAACGCCATTTCCATACAAGGATAGCAAGTAGGTCCCTTGGAATTACACTTGTGAGGTGACAACCCTAGGAGAAACATCTGTCCATTTTACAAGGAGTGGAAGGCTCTATTCCCAGCCAATAGTAGGCGATAGAGATGTGGCACAAAGAAAGGCTGCTGCTGAAGAGCCTGAAAAAGAATATGACAGAGATTTCTTCAAGGAAAAAATGACTACATATCATGAGCCTATAAAGGAAAAAGAGGCTCAAGAGTTCTTGAAGATCTTAAAACATAGTGAATACAGTGTCGTAGAGCAACTCCACAAGCTTCTGGCTCGAATTTCTTTGCTTTCATTGCTACTAAGTTCTGAAGGCCACCGTGCGGCCTTGTTAAAGATTTTGAATCAAACATTTATGCCAAAAGAGATCACAACTGATAATATGGATATGTTAGTCGGTAACATTGCTGTCAACAACTTCATCTCATTCAATGATGAGGAAATACCAGGTGAGGGAACGGGATCTTGCAAAGCTTTACACATCATTACTATATGTAAAAGACATGTGTTACCAGGTGTCCTTTTTGACATTGGGTCGACACTAAATGTTCTACCTCTAGCCACACTGAAGAAACTACCAATAGATAGTTCTCATATGAGAGCTTATCAAAATACAGTTAGAGCGTTTGATGGAACTCAGAAGGATGTGTTAGGGAAAATTGAGGTGCCATTGCAAATTGGACCAATGACCTTCAACATTGAATTTGTGGTCATGGATATAAGACCTAGTTATAGCTGCTTGCTTGGGCGCCTCTGGATTCACGCAGCAGGAGCGATTCCATCTACTTTACACCAGAAGTTAAAGTTCGTGATCGATGGACAACAATTCGGCAACCACTTAAACATACACTAGGCTATTCGAAAGGAAGACAAACATTGTGGTTTGTTCATCACATATCCAATTCAAACAAGACATGTACACAAACAAGCATTAGATCATTCCAATTTACACAATTTGCGAAGCATCAATATTTCATTTCATGACGTTTATGTTCTTTACATACTTAACAATAGGTTCACCACATAGTAGGCCCATCAAGGTAATATATACAAGCTTCAAAATGCATGATCAAGCTATCTATATACATCTAGTGCCACCATTCTAGGAGATATACAAAACAAGTATGGAATCATACTTTAACCAAGCTTGTGTGAGTTGCTTCTTGCTCAAGGTAACAAGCTTCAAGATCAAGCAACCTCGTATCCTTTATCCTGTAGGTTGGGAAGAATAAAACAAGAGTGATAAGTACAAGATTGTACTTAGTGAGGTAGTACTAAATCTAACCATTTGTTATTTCAAGTTTCATGTCATTTAAATCAAGTATAGACCTAGCTAAGGCTTTCAAGCATCAAGAGTGATCTTAGCTAGTCTTTCAAGCATCAAGAGTGATCTTAGCTAGTCTTTCAAGCATCAAGAGTGATCTTAGCTAGTCTTTCAAGCATCAAGATTATCCTATCTAAGGATATCATGCATTCAGATATCAAGGGACAAGAAACAAGAATCATACTTCATGAATCAAGCACACATGCTTGCAAAACAAGAAATCAAGAAATCATGCTTTCAAGTCAAGCAACATACATTTCATGGCATTCAAGGCAAGTATCATGTATTATTGGATTTTTATCACAATTGTTATTCTTTAAACAACCCATTGGTACTTAGTTTGTATAGGTAATCGAGTCTCCAACCAACTGTCGCCACAAGATGCACCGTAGTGCTGGTCAACCCTCGTACTGTCGCCAAAGACCACATAAGTACCCTCCGCTACCGCCAAATAGGGGCCTTAGCCCTTGACCGTAGTCCACCTTACACAATGAGTTCTAGACTCTAAGGCATGCCCTTCTACCTAGTCCAACTAGCTACCAAGGTTGTTCGATTTACCATTTATTCAAGTGTTTCAAGATCAAGATCATGTCAAGCAAGTTCATTTCATATTAGGCCCTTAGGCCATTGAGCCATAGCTCCCATATCAAGTAGTTTCATGATTCATTTCATGAAGATGAGATAATATCTCAAGCATGTTCTTAGCATTTAATCACATGCATCATTGCAAATACAAGCACCAATATACCATACAATCATGCTTAGCATTCGAAATAGACATGTATTCAAGACTAGGATCAAGTTTCATGCATGAATTTAATCATCCTTCCCTTATTAGGTCAAGTCCATGATTAGATTCATTTATCATGTCAAGAATGTAACAAGAATACATTGATTAGGACCTAGTCCTAACCCTAGAGGTAACTACACTCACAATACTCCAAGCTAGCTTGTCTTGGATCCACACTCCTTTGTTATTGCTTTAGATTGTTACAATCTTTCCTCTTCCACCAAGTTCAATCCTGGTTCTAACACATTACAAGCAAACACATATCAAGACAAGTTCACAAGGTCATTCAATTCAAGACAAGGTCATTAAATCAACCAATACTACAAGTATATAACATTCACATATTGGGCAGCATGCTCATGTGCATTGTCTATTACACTTAACTACACTTTTCTACATTCTAGTTCATGTAAAACAAGGCATAATTCAAGGCCTCAAACGTTTTACAAGACAGTTTGCAAAATGCCACAAAATGGTGTGCATTTGCCTATGCAGCTGCTGCCAGGCAGCTTGCACTCTAGTCACTAAATCAAGCATATCTTTCATTCCGTACGTCAGAATTTCAATTGGTTTACACCGTTGGAAAGCTAACAAAATTGTATTTATGAATGTATAAGGCTTGAATTTTATTTCTTTACCAATTAATACAGTTTTTAACTTAAAGACAGGGCATCTTGCTATACTGGACAGTTTGCGCTGTCCCTAGTGTTTCTACTCTACATTTCAGTATACAACCCAGGGTTTAGATCTGTTTTCTCATAAAGATTTTATACATACCAAGGTGTTGTCCATAAAAATTTCAGCCTTAAATTCATTATACACAATTTATAATGATTTTTCAAAGTCACTTCCCAGAACAGAGCATTCTGGGCAGATTACACTAGGTTGGATTTCTAGCTTCTTAACTCATTTTAACAAGGTCCTAACATGGCAATTCCATTCATGTTCATGTTCATACATGTCTAGTTCATCATTATTCACCTAACAATGTTCTTAAAACAGGGCATAATCATGTTGAACTTAATTTGATCTATTTGATCTCATTTACACATTCAATTCATCCACTAGGCAGTCCATTACCTAATTTAACTAGTTCAATTAGGTGTAGTCATTTTCCAGTAACATATGTATTCAATTCAATCTTCTTTTTTTACCTAACAACATGATCAAAACATGTTTCTAAGTTCATTTAACATGTTAACACAATTTCTCAATCAAAATAGTCCCTAATCCAGATTATTTCCTATCATGTTCATAATTCCCAGATTTCTAGCAACTATACATATATCCTATATCAAATTGGTTACTAGGAATTACAATTTCAAGCTCAATTTGAATCTAGCATGCTCCCAACACACATAGAAATCACCCAATTCATTAAGACAACAAGGACATCATCAATCACTCATTGAAACAATCTATAGCAAGTTAGGTTCAAGTACTATACCTTCTCCAAGCTTAATTTGATCAATGGATGAATCAAGAAGCTTAAATTTGAAGGTTTGCATGCAAATTCATCTCTCCCCTTTCTCTCACAAGTTTCAGCCACAAGGATGATAATGGAGAAAAGATGACACTATTTCTTTGTTCATTATTCCTCCTAAACATGAGTCATCATCCAAATTGGCACATGTTCTCATTGGAAGAGAACATCTGTCAAGGGCTCCATTTAATTTCTATTTTACATGCAATCTATAGGATTTTGCATGTTCACATTTCCATCCTTTCATTTATGCCTCCTAGTTTTCATTTCAATTCAATTTCACTTATTTGATTTATAAGGATATCAATTATTCATTCTTCTTTTAAATTGATTTGTTTATGAATTCAATTAGCCTATAGTTTATATTGTGGTAACATTACTAGGCCAATTTTAGGGTGTTACAGTATCAGAGAAGGATGATAAGGGCTCATGAGAAGAAAGTTTGCCCAAGGGAATTCCAAGAGGGAGATTTGGTGTTGAAGAAGAAGCTGCCAATCCAAAGCGACGCTCGAGGAAAATGGGCGCCAAATTGGGAAGGACCTTACATTGTGATAAAGGTTTTCTCAGGGGGAGCATTAAGTTTAGCTGAAATGGATGGAGATGAACTCCAAAACCCGATAAATTCATATTCAGTCAAGAAGTATTATGTTTGAAGAAAGAAAGAAAAAAAGAAAAAAGAAAAAAAAGGAAAAAGAAAAGAAAAAAGAAAAAAAAAGAAAAGGGAAAAAGAAAAGAAGTGAAAAAAAGGAAAAAAAGAAAAGAAAAAGAAAAAAGAAAAAAGAAAAGGGGGGTTCAAAATGAAAATTCGCAAAGGGCGTTTTGAAACCGAAGGAGGGTCTGAGTTGAAAACCTGTAAAAGGGCAGCTCAGATAATCTGAAAGGTGGTCATTCCACAAATCAATCTTGGAGTTTGGTACCGGGAAGCTTCATGTCTTTCCACATAGTCACTATTTCCAGGGTCTGCTCAGCATAGTGGACATTCAAGGCACTTTACGAAGTCATGACAGGAAGAGTTTTGGTTTCTGATATCTGAATATTTTTTTATTTTCCTTGTAATTTCTTTTTGTGTTTGCTACAACACTAATAACTTTTGTTGTAAAGCCCATTTCATTCCTTCTTTGACATTTTTCCATAAAGCATCTTGCATTGAAATGAGAATTAAAGTTTGACATTATTAGAAATATACAAAAGATTTTTGAGCATTACTTTGAAGTTTGTCTAGAAGGGTATTAGAACTATGAGGTATTCAATGGTCAAATTTGGAGCTTAGGGCATAAAGAGAAGCAAAACTTATTCAAGATGGAAATAGGTTTTGCTACAAACTAGTAACACCCTTTACCCGGGTTAGTAGTAACTCGGTTCGGGAGCGTTACTTAGCAAGCAAGCAAAGATAAGACAAGTAATGGCATTCGATCTATATTAGATCATAGACAAGGCAAGGACAATACATACATTACACATTTAAACTTGATTCAATAATCAAGCAATACATTCGGCAATCAACAACCAAGAAGAAACAATCATTCATACTTGTTTACTTAGGTAACAAGAAAGCTCAAACTTGACTCATAAATTATCCTAGTATTCGAACTAAGAAAGCAAAGAGAGAGCAAGCATTCAAACAAGGCATAAGCAACCATTCATGCATTTCTTTTCATGCAAGTAATCTCAAATGTAACTACCATTTCATCCTAAGCATTCGGCTATACTTACAATACAATTAGATTGATTTCCTTCTTGCTTACAATTCAAGTTAATACTTCCATGATTTCTTTTACAACACATATACATTATTTCTTATCCTATTTAATCTACTTTGTATTACATGCTTCCATTC
Source organism: Hibiscus mutabilis (assembly GCA_019671005.1). NCBI lineage: Eukaryota > Viridiplantae > Streptophyta > Magnoliopsida > Malvales > Malvaceae > Hibiscus > Hibiscus mutabilis. The sequence continues at coordinate 66,876,141 of CM033716.1, forward strand.
CAAACCTATTTCAAAATCCTACCAATCGGCCATATTACCAAAAGCAAGTACAAGCATGTAACTAGTACCTAATGACCTAAACTATACGATCATGCTTCAAACTAGTGCACAATACTCATATCATCAAGGTTTGAACAAACAATTGAATCATATACATACCAAGGTCATTCGAATAGGGTTTAAGCAACATGGTTCCTCATTTTTGAATCATAAATCAAGCATACATATGATCATTTCAAGCATTCACAAAAGCATGACAAGGTTATCAACTATTTCAAAGCCAATTAGGTCATCATAAGATCATTCCATAACATCCAAATATGCGCATCAAAACATTCAACCATATCAATTTATCTAAGTTCATTACAAACCTTAACTATATACAAATCATAGATAGGCTATCAAGCATTATATACAACCCTTCAAAATGCATGTTCAAGCTACTTAGATACAACTAGTGCCACCATTCTAGGAGAATACAAAAAAAGTATGGAATCATACTTTAACAAAGCTTGTGTAGGATGCTTCTTGCTCAAGGAATCAAGCTTCAAGATCAAGCAATGTTGAATCCTTTAACCTGTAGGTTGGGAAGAATGAAAGAAGAGTGATAAGTACAACAATGTACTTAGTGAGGTAGTAACTAGTCTATCCATTTTGTTATTTCATGTTTCATGTCTTTTAGATCAAGTGTAGACCTAGCTAAGGCTTCCAAGCATTAGAGTAGACTTAGCTAGTCTTTCAAGTATCAATAGTGGCCTTATATAGTCTTTCAATCATCAAGGATATCCTATCTAGGATATCATGCATTCGGCCATCAAGCTTAGGCATCAAGAAATCATAATTCATGAATCAAATAACATGTTTGCAAAACAAGAAACCAAGGAGTCATGCTTTCAAATCAAGCAACATACATTTCATGGCATACAAGACAAGTATCATGTATAATTGAATCTTCTTTATTTGTTTATTTCATTAAACAACCCCCTTGGTTCTTGGTTTGTATAGGTAATCGAGTCTCCAACCAACTGTCGCCACAATATGCACCGTAGTGCTGGTCAATGATAAGTGTTCAAAAGTACTATTTTTCTTACCATTTTTACTCATATTATTGTTAGAATTACTCATATTAGTTTCATAATGAGCCATTTATGCATTAGTCTATGTTTCCTTCCATCGTTGATCTTGATTACATAACTTGGTAGTTTTTGTGGGAAAAGATGCTGCCTTGGTGTGTTTTGTGTGTATGTGCAGGATCACTTGCCAAAGCAAGGCTAGAGCTAGTTGCCAGGGCAATACATGAAAGAGACGCCGAGCCAGTTGCCAGGGCAATTGTCGACAACGAATAAGGTGATATGGTAGTCGAAATTGATGACTAGACAAGCCCAAGATGACGTGGAGCAAAGCTAAATCCCAAAGGATTTTGATTTCCATGAAGAGATTAAAGAAGAATTAAATTCCAAGAAGATAGGAGAAGTTCTAGAAAGAATATAATTATAATAAAGAATTATATTCTTTAAAGATAATTTAATTCCAACTTAACTTCCTCCTCAAAGAAGGACTTTGACCTAGCCCTATAAATTAGAGGCCATGCCGTCAACTCCAAGAGGGAGAGAGAGGAGAGAATTTTCGACAAGCATTTAGGGCAAGAAGGATTTCGACAAGCTTCATCCTTCATCTTTTTTCTTTCTTGTTCAATTAGATTCATGCTAGGGATTCTTTATCTTGTGTTTCTTTGGAACCTAGCCATGAACTAAATCTATTTGGCTAAGGTTATTATGTCTTGTGGTTGTGAGAAACTATTGGATTTTGTTTAGGTAATAAGAGTTTGCACTTTTCTATTCAAGCTTTATTCATTCTTGGTTCTTATTCTTGTTTGCGAGTGAATTGGGAGAGGATCTCGTAACTTCATCTATTTATCTAATATTGGGAGAGTTAGATTCAAGAAACGAATGAATATGATCTTTATTCAATCTATTGATGGTGAAGATTAATCCGGCTTAGGAATAAGTTAAGGATTTCAACGGCTAAGAAGAGCGCAAGATTGGTTGTTGTTCACCCTTGATTCACGCAGGGATGTATTATCAAGGCATGCACAAGTAGCTAGAGTTTCGACTTAGGGATAAGAAGAAACCATTGAAGAACGCTCTGCCGAACCTTGAAGGTTGCTGCCCAGACGCCCAACTAGTCGCCCAGGCAACCACGATTAGTTGCCAAGGCAACCCCGTTGTGCAAGTTGCCACGACAACTGAGTTGCCCGTGCACTCTTTTACCAAGACGATCCAATCGGATATCACACCTCAGCTCACGATAACCTGGCCTATCTCTCTCATTTAATTACATCGCCTTTTACTTAATTGCTTTCTAGATTAGTTAATAGTTAAAACTCCTATAATCTTCTACTTGTGTTTTCTTTTACTTTTTACAGTGCAAGAGACTAGATTCTTGAAGTGGCACCAATTCCTGTGGAGACGATATCTTTTATACTATAACTTGCAACGTGTATACTTGCACAATTGCGTAGCACTTATTACGCGCAACAATATTCAATAACAATGAAATCGGGAATAGCACCTAGCTTAATCTTGTGACTCTGACTACATTCACCTTGACTTCTAAAACTACTATGGCTCTAGGATGACAACTCCTTTGCTTCTATCTTTCGGTGGATATGGTAACTTTCCCTTCTCCAACCCTTGAGCTAGATAGAAACAATAGGAAAGGTTATAATAAATTAACAATATCAAAATCGATATTCAAACTCGAAATAGCTATTAGCTATCGAATTTCCATGGATTGGAGCTTCGAAAATCCTACGTTTACCGTAGGTACTCAATATCCTTAGCTTAAGATTAAGCATCAACTACCCATGGAATTCACAAATTAATTAGGGGCTTAAGCTTACCCAATCAAAGACTATAAGATAGAATCAATAGATGGAAAAAATCTAAGCTTGAACCCTTGCTTCAATGGTGGTGCTTGCTTGCAAGCTTTCGGAAGATAGCAATAGAGGTGCTAGCTTAAATTTTGTAAGAGGTGGGAACGAATGATAGGATGGCTTAGTGACTTTGGGAAACTTAAGAAAAATGTTTCTAGTATCCAATTCCCTTATTAGAAGGGCTTAACCGAGGCCTTCCTTCAAGTGAAGGAAAGCTCATTATAATAATATTTCCTTCTTTTCTTTCATACTAATCAATAGCAATTGCGAACAATTATGTCATATTTTCCTACTTTTAGGAACTATCCAACGTGAAGATGAAGAAAGCAAGTAGGTGAATCACCTTAAAAATGGGAAAATTACAAGGGTAGTCCCTTATTTTCTTATACCTTGCACTTTGGCTTCCAAACTTTCAATTTTCACAATGTAGTCACTAAATAGCTTTCAATAAGATACTTAATCAATAAATTAACTCAATTAGAGTCCAATATCAATGTAATTGACCATTCAGTCAAAGTCAATGCAATATTTGGACCTTTCTAATGTAAGATTTCTGATCACCGGAACCTAATTCCGACTAGACCAATTTTTGGGGTGTTACATCGAGCATCCACTATCAAGGTACCATGAATTTGCAATTGAAGCTTTGTCCTTGTAGCAATGCCCCCTACAAACAAAAGATCACATCTTGATTTTTAGTACCCAAATCTTTTTGGGTTCTTGAATATTAGCTCATAGAATCTTGGTTCCCTTGGAAATCCAAGAAGCAATAGCAATAATGTTATTAGAAGTTACAAGTTCCTTATGATCCAAACACTCCTAATCTTCTTACCTTGAGAGGGCTTTTGGAAGCCTCTGTGTTGTAGCCACCAAAGTTTCTTTTCACATAGTTGGGTTTTGAAGAAGTAGCCTTTTCAAAACTAGATTTCCCAACTTTGTTTAAAGAAGCTTTGAGATCACCTACTTCCTTTTGGTGATCATCATGAAATTTAGAAAAAGGTTATGCAAATCTTGATTTTTCTTTTCAAAATCATTTTGTTTTGCTTGTAAATCTAAAATCTTCTTCTCAAGTTCCAAGTTGATTTTAGATAAGGAATCGTTTTGGTTTTTCAAATTTGAAATTATTTTCTTGTTTTTCAAAAGTGATTGCTTATACTTTTCTACAAACTCATCATAAACCTCTTGTAACTCATTGTAAGCTTCTTGAAGCTCATCAAATGTAAAATTAAAAGTAGATGATTTCGAGGTTACCTTAGAATCCTCTTCTAGTGCCATGAGACAAAGGTTGGCCATTTCTTTCCCCTCTTCATCGAATGATTCCTCATCACTCCAAGTAGCAACATGAGCATTGAACTTCTTCTTCTTCCCAAAGCACTTATTCTTCTTCCTCTTTGTTCTTGTTCTTGAAATCCCTTCTCCAATGGTTTTTTCTTCCCTAGTTGGATTTCATGAATTGAGTGAATATCTTGGCTAGAATAGCCAATTCTTTATCTTCTTCCTCACTAGAATCGCTCTCCTCTTATAAAGCTTTGAGAGCAATTCCTATATTTTTCTTCTTCACCACTTTCTTCTCTTTATCTTCTTCTCTTTCTTTCTTCATGATCTCATGAGTGAGAAGAGACCTCATAAGTGCATCAAGCTTCAAGGTCTTAAGATCCTTGGCTTTTATGATGGTGGTTCTCTTTCTATCCCATGACTCGAGAAGAGAATAGGTAAGCTTCTGAACGAGCTTGTCTTCTGAGATGATTTCTCTGAAGCCTTTAAGTCCATTGACGATGAAGGAAAATCTATCGAATATCTTGGCGATGTCCTCATCCGGTTCCATTTTGAAGTTCTCATAGCTCAAGTTGAGGAGTCCAACCTTGGTCTCCTTGACATCGTTGGTGCTCTTGTATGTAACTTCGAGCTTGTATCATATCTTAAAACACCCCCTAACTCGGTCTAGGAAGTAAATCAGTTTAAGAAGTGTTACTAAACAACACTCAATCAAGCACATGCAGTTTAACACTTTTGAACAGACATGCAATAAAAAATCAGGGTAATTTAAAACTTTTTAGAATTGTTCCTATTCAAACAAGCAAACTCACACTAATACATAACACATCAATTGACAGTTCAAAGCATGAACTTTAATTTATAATTGTCCGAGTTACAAAGAATTCAAGTACCTTGTTCTCAAATGGTTGAATTACTTAAGCATGACCATAAAGCAAACGAGGTTTCCAATCAAACAACATATCATGTCTTCAAAAGAAAGAGAAATCAAAACCTTTTTAAAGTATTTTTATAGGTCTAACTTCAACTACATTTGTACCCATCCAATATACTTTCATTGAAAATTCATACATCAAATATTAATTCACAACTTATCTTTATTCTCTAGATGCTTCAGAACATAGAGTTATTACTCTACTTCTACAAACACACAAGGATACTTGTCTTTCATACACATTATTAACTTTCAGATTAAATTCAAACTTGTAAACTTCTACCTACTTTTAAGACATACTAGTCAATATTTAAAATTATTAGAGAGGATAACATACCATTATTTGGTGTTCATTAAACTTACAAGGTGTATCAATTAATATCAAATCTTGTTATTCAAATTCTTTATTATACTTAACAAACCACTTCCAAACATTTAACCATACCATTGAACACTCAAATACAACTCTAGCTTAGCTTAATTATCAATTGATCATTAAATTTCATATCATACATAACTTTATCATCTAACAATAGTTGAGATATAGAAAGCCCCTTTTTTAATATGAAGATAACTACCTTTAACACATAGACCAAAATCAATCCAAAGCATATGTCAAACATGATCAGGTATACACGACTTCATTTACAAAAATCAAATAGTTATATTGTAATACCCCAAAAATATGGTCTGGAAGTATGAAGAAACATTGAATAAATTCCAATTTGAATCAAAGATGCTCTTAAGATTTAATTCTAAATATAGTAAGGACCTAATAACAAGGTTATAAAATATGGAAGCTTAAGAAGGAAGGACCAATTTGAAGGCTTTGTTAAAGTAAGGGAATTGCATGTAAAGTTAAAAAAGAGAAATTAGACATGTTTCTTGAGGGAGAGAACCTCTCGGCCAAGTGTATACTCAAGGAGAATTCATCTTCTTGTTTGATCTTTCTCCACTGAATCATGCTAGTGAGAGAGGGGGTTAGAGTGTGGATGGAAGCTTCATGGTTTAGGATATAATCTTGGACATTTTTGGCTAAAATCCCTCGATTAAATGTTGTTGAAGGTAAGAACATCCTTTTTGTTCCTTTAACATTTGATTATATCGCGTGAAATTCAAGAAGTATGATCTTTTATGCTCAAACTATCAGATTATGAAAGAGTAGAACTTTGAACCATGACTTTTAAGATATGAGAATTGGTTGTTTATGATAGGTTACTTATTTAAATGAAATGGACAGCCTTGAGTAATGGTATACATGTTTAATGAAATGTGTTTTTGTAACACCCCTTACCCCGACTAGTAGCAAACCGGCTCGGGAACGTTACTTAGCAAACAATGAAAAGGACAATGGCAATACAAAACAAACAAGCAACCAAGCATACTTACTTATCATGCAAGCAACTCACATTTTGATTCTTAGTTCAAACTAAACCATTCAAATAGTTCACTAACTTAATACCTTTAATGCTTTCATTACAAATTACTACTTAGCATTACAATTACTACACTTAAACCATATCATTCGAATGACCCTATGTGTAACATGCTTCCATACAATTCATTGTTCCTTAATTTTTACACATTATATCATTACATACTTAGATTCCTAAACATGAACATTTGGTCATTCAATTTTACATGTAGCTAGTTTCCATTCAAGCAATATTCTATTCCTATGCATTCGGCAAACACCATTCTAATACCTAAGCACATAAATCATGGTAATAACACACACATACAAGTAACCATAAATTTTGCAAGACAATTGAAAGGAACACAAGCAACATGGTTCGGTTATCCTACTTTCAATTCAAGCTAGACATGTACAATAACAAGGCATTCGAACATCAATGTAAGCTAGATAGTTCACTTGAACATTTCATAAGTTTATTCAATATTTGCGTAGCAAAACATCATCCATTACATGAAACTTAAGATCATTACATACTTGACCATAGGTTCATAACATAGTAGGCCCATCAAGACATTACATACAAGTGCCAAAATGCATGCTCAATCTACACTCTATACAATCTAGTGCCACCATTCTAGGAGATATACAAAACAAGTATGAAACCATACTTTAACTATGCTTGTGTGACTTGCTTTGAGATCAAGTAATCAGGCTTCAAGATCAAGCAACACTCGTATCCTTTATCGTGTAGTTGGGAAGACTGAAAACGAGAGTGATAAGTACAAGAATGTACTTAGTGGGGTAGTAACTAGATCTAACCATTTGTCATGTCAAGTTTCACATGTCATTTAATCAAGTATAAACCTAGCTAAGGCTTTCAAGCATTAGAGTGATCTTAGATAAGGCATTCAAGCAATAGAGTAATCCTATTTAAGGATATCAAGCATTATAGTAATCCTAGCTAAGGATCATATCATTCGGCTAACAAGAACAAGAATCAAGAATTAATATCATGAATCAAGCACATCATGCTTACAAAACAAGTAATCAAGAAAGTCATGCTTAGATGGCAAGTAACATACTATTCATAGCTTTCGAGACAAGTCACATTCAATTCATGATTTTCAAGATAAGTAAAATATGATGTATGATTGTTATTACTTGTGTTATCAATTAAACAACCCCTTGGTACTTAGTTTGTATAGGTAATCGAGTCTCCAACCATCTGTCACCACAAGATGCACCGTAGTGCTGGTTAACCCTCCTATTGTCACCAAAGACCACATACGTACCCTCCGTCTATCGCCAAATAGGGGCCTTAGCCCTAGACCGTAGTCCACTCTTACACAATGAGCTCTAGACTCTAAGGCATGCCCTTCTACCTAGTCCAACTAGCTACCAAGGTTGTTCGATTTACCATTTATTCAAGTGTTTCAAGATCAAGATCATGTCAAGCAAGTTCATTTCATATTAAGCCCTTAGGCCATTGAGCCATAGCTCACATATCATGTAATTTTCATGAGTTCATTTCATCAAGTGTGATAACATTACAAGCATGTTCTTTAAACATTGATCACATGCCACATGAAGCATACAAGCACTAATGTTACCACTCAACATGCTTATCAATCGAATCAAACATGTATACAAGGCTGAGATCAAGTTTCATGCATTACTTTAATCATTCTTCCCTTATTAAGTCAAGTCCATGATTAGATTCATTTAACATTTCAAGAATGAAACAAGAATGCATTGGTTAGGACCTAGTCCTAACCCTAGAGGTAACTACTGTAACACCCTAAATCCTAGCCTAGAAGTATTGAAATCAAATGCTTTAAGTTGATAGCTTAATTGAATCTAGAAATTAAGCTAAATTGATTAGACAAGGGTCTAATTGAATGAATGAAAGAACAAGTGACCAAATTAAGATGTCCAACTTGTAAACTCCAACAATTCCAAGGAATGCATGCTAAAATTCCTACATCTCTTAAATGCCCTTGATTAAGTTAATATTAAGGATTAATTAAGGGACATTTTAGACTTTGCACAAACCCAATAACATGGATTTAGATGGTGTCATCTTCTCCATTATCCAATCTAGCCGAATAGAAGAGAGAGAAAGAGAGAAAGAAAGCTTGAATCCATGCTCTACAATCTTGAATTAACTCCAAATTAAGCCTAGATAGCTTAGTGATTAAGGTAATTACTTGTTTCCGTGTAAATTTCATGTTTGAATTGTGTGAATTGGAATGGAAATGTGACTTGAAGTGGTTAGATGTCGGAAAATGTGAAGAACATGTTATAGATTGACTGAATGATTTTTTTGATGTTGTTCTTGATTGTATTAATGAATTAGATGATTCCTTTATGTGTTTAGGTCATGCTATGTACAATTAGAACCTGGAAATTGATTGCTAGCAATCAAATGGCTAATGAAACTCTTGTGTAATTGCTGGAAAATTTAGAAACATGAACATGGTTCAAAACAGTTTAGTTTAGGGGACTGTTTTGATTGAAAAATTGTGTGAGCATGCTAAATGAGCTTAAAACTCTGTTTTGAACATGTTGATAGGTAAAATGGAGATTTAATTGAATTGGTAACTTTCTGGAAGAATGGAGATTTAATTGAATTGGTAACTAGGTTCAAAATGACTATGCCCAGTTTTGATAACATTGTTAAGTGAATTAAGATGGACTAAATATGTATGAACATGATCATGAATGAAATTGTCATGTTAGGACCTTCCTAGAATGAAATAAAGAACCATAATTGCAACCTAGAGTAAGCTGCCCAGAATTGCTCTGTTCTGGGCAGTCACTTTGAAAATTCACCAAAAATTGTAGAGACCAAATTCAGAGCTGAAATTTTAATGACATGATCCTTTGTATGTCTACTTTCATTAGGAGAAAACAGAACTGAAAACTGGGTCTTATACTGGAAACTGTAAATAGAAATAGCTGGACAGTGCAAACTGTCCAGGCAGTGTAAATGCTCTGTCTTTGAACAATAAACTGTATTAATTGGCTAATAACTAAAATGCAAGCCTATTATGATCTTAAAGGGAATTTTGTTAGCTTTCCAATGGTATAAATTAATCAAAATTACGACGTAGGAATTGAAAGATATGCCTATTTAAGCATGTATTGTGCAAGCTGCCAGGCAGCAGCAGTTAAGCTAGTTAGAAACTGTTTTGTGCACAGTTTATTTGGGCTGTTTGTAACAGTTTTGGATAAATGAATTCTGCCTAGCTTTGTTTATTGAAATGATGGCTAAATTGTACTTATATGAGCATAACCTTGCTGCCAAAATTGTGTATGATAAGTACTAGTAATATTGCCTTGCTTGAATGGTCATGTAAGACTTGTTTTAATATGCATCTGCTTGTATAATGTTTTAGAACCAGCTTTGAACTTGGTGGAGGAAGAAAAAGGAAATCATTCAAGGGCTAAGAACAAGGGGATAGCCATACAAGAAAATTGCTAGCTTGCTTGGATTGTATAGTGAGTGTAGTTATTTCTAGGGTTAGGACTAGGTCCTAACTAATGCATTATTGTTTCAATTTTGACATGTAAATGAGTCTAATATTGAGCTTGACCTAATAAGGGAAGGATAACTAAATAAACACATGAAACATGATCCTAGTATTGTTTATATGTCTATTCGAATTGCTAAGCATGATTGATGAAAGCTTGAATGCTTGTATGTGCTATGATGCAACATGGTTGAATGCTAATGACTTGTTTAAGATATGATGTTATCTCATTTAATGAAATGAATCTTGAAACCACTTGACTTGTGAGCTAAGGATCAATAGCCTAAGGGCTTAACATGAAATGATCTTGATTGACATGAACATAATCTTGAACTTGATAACTTGAATAAATGGTAATTGGAACAACCTTGGTAGCTAGTTGGATTAGGTAGAAAGGCATGCCTTAGAGTCTAGAGCTCATTGTGTACGGGTGGACTACGGTCCAGGTCTAAGGCCCCTATTTGGCAACAGTAGGAGGGTTGACCAGCACTACGGTGCATATTGTGGTGACAGTTGGTTGGAGACTCGATTACCTATACAAACTAAGTTCCAAGGGGGTTATTTAATGAAATAACAAATGAAATAAGATTCAATTATACATGATACTTGTCTTGTATGCCATGAAATGTATGTTGCTTGATTTGGAAGCATGACTCCTTGGTTACTTGTTTTGCAAGCATGTTGCTTGATTCATGAATTATGATTTCTTGATGCCTAATCTTGTTGGCCGAATGCATGCTATCCTAGATAGGATATTCTTGATGTTTGAAAGACTAGATAAGGTCACTCTTGATACTTGAAAGACTAGCTAAGTCTACTCTAATGCTTGGAAGCCTTAGCTAGGTCTACACTTGATCTAAAAGACATGAAATATGAAATAACAAAATGGATAAACTAGTTACTACCTCACTAAGTACATTTTTGTACTTATCACTCTTGTTTCATTCTTCCCAACCTACAGGTTAAAGGATTCAACATTGCTTGATCTTGAAGCTTGATTCCTTGAGCAAGAAGCATCTTACACAAGCTTTGTTAAAGTATGATTCCATACTTGTTTTATATTCTCCTAGAATGGTGGCACTAGATGTATCTAGTAGCTTGAACATGCATTTTGATAGATTGTATATAATGGTTAATGGACCTATCAATGATTTGTATATGGTTTAAGGTTTGTAATGAACTTAATTAACTTAAAATGGTTGAATGTTGCTGTGCATATGTTGATGGAATGACTTAATGTTAATCTAGCTGTCTTGATGACTTTCGAATGCTATGATCTTGTATATGGTTTGCTTAAATAGAAAGTAGGATGATGAGCCAAGATGCTTACTTGTACCCTAATCGAATTGCCATGACATATAGGGTCACTTGAAGGTAACAATGCTTGTAGTGTGTGATATGTATGATTGTAGATGTGATTGCCGAATACATGGGATTGAATTAAGCACGAATGAAACTAGTTACATGACATGTTGTACATTTAGGTAAATGGTCGAATGGTTAGGATTAGAATGTGGTTTGAATGCAAGCTAGAACATGTAAATTTGAATGATCAATCAATTGTGATTGTAATTTAGGTAAGAGATGATACATGTATACATCAATGAACAATGAAATGAAGAAAGCATATTTGAACCTCATGATAGTTGAATAGGATAGGATTTCAAAGGTTGAATGTTGAAATTGTAGTAACTTGTAAGTGTAAGCATGAAATGAATTATACTTGGTGACCTATTTGATTGGGTAGTTGAATTGAAGTTACATTTGAGATTTCTTGCATGATAAGAAATACATGAATGGTTTCTTATGCCTTATTTGAATGCTTGCTCTCTCTTTGCTTGCTTAGTTCGAATGTTAGGATGACTTAGGATTCAAGTGCGAGATTTCTTGTTAGATATGTAAACAAGTATGAATGATTGTTTCTTCTTGGATGTTGAATGCCGAATGCAATGCTTGATTATTGAATCAAGTTTGAATGTGTAATGCATGTATTGCCTTGTCTTGTCTATGTTCTAGTATAGTTCAGACGCCATGCCTTGTTTTGTCTTTGCTTGCTTGCTAAGTAACACTCCTGAACCGAGTTACTACTAGCCCGGGTTAGGGGTGTTACATATAAATTGGTAATTAGAGCTTTAGGTTTAGTCGATTCTTGGACTAAACCGGGCTATCATGCATCATATAGGATACTTGTGCCACCTAGGAGACTTGAATTGAATAGCTTGTGTCTTGCTTATTAAACCGAACCCCTAATTGTTCTATTTGAACGTAGAATGTCTGAAACAAGACTCGGTCGGGATAATAAAAGTCCTAAAGGCTCCTCGAGTGAAGGAGACAATGTGAGGATGGAACAGATTCTTCCTCAACATCAAGCTCAAGCTGTTGCTCAACAGGAAGCTCCTGCTATCAATCCTCAATCACCTTATATCTGCTTTGAAACAAGATCATCCTATTGCTCCTACAGTTGTTGTGCCAAACCAAGCCCCGATTGACAAACTGGCTCAACATCAAGCTTATACCTTCACCGGCACCGATGAAGCAAACCCAGAAGTAGCCGAGTACTGGCTTGAAGCCACTACTCGAATACTTACCAAGCAACTACCTTGTCTCGATGAGCACAAACTCGAATGTGCTATAGCTTTGTTAGCTGATGAAGCCTTAAGTTGGTGGGAAACTACTACACTGATTGCCCCTGCAGAAGCCGTAATGTGGAAATTCTTCCTCGATTAATTGAGGAAGAAGTATATAAGTGAACAGTATATGGCCGAGCGCCAAAAATATTTCTTGTGCCTCAAGCAAGGGGGCCGAACTATTGAACAGTGTGTAAGCGACTTCTGCAAGTATTGCAAATATGGGTCAGAATATGTAACACCCTATCCTCGGGTTAGCCGTAACCCAGTTCCGGAGCATTACTGAAATGAAAGCAAAGCAATAGATAGGTTACTTGTCGAACAAGTAACCTCAGAATACTTAACTTGCAATGCAAGTAACTGAAACCAAACATTCCAAGTCAAACAATACATACTATCAATCCATGTTAAACAAACCCAACATACATAGCATGCTAATTTAGGTACCAATTTGTTTCATTTCATACTTATCCTAAGTTACCATTCATGTTACCAATCCATTCAATTCACGTACACCATTCAACAACAATCAACAAGTGTAGCATACTTTACAATGGGTTACTATTAAACATGATTCAACTTTCGTTCTTGTTACAATTCCATGTACCCTATTCGAATGACACTAGGTGTTCACTAAACACATTTCAACTAGCTTACTTGCATCTCAACTTACTACTTATTCAACCAACTAACATGATCAATACAAGCATCCAACTTACATTCTTTTTCGTGTTCATGCCCTATCGAACCCTATGGTGATCCCTAATCACATTTCATTTGATTCTTTACAATCAAGTCATACAAATTCATGGCATACTTAGTTAGTACATTGTTAATGCATGCTTAAACATACCTTATCCTCAAACTCAACATTGCTGAATCATGCTGGTAGCCATAGGAACAAATGCATGATCATACACATTGGTCTAACATTGGAATTAAACAAGATTCACAAACATTGAATTTTTTTCACAATTTGTGTAGCATCTAGTTATATATATATACATATCAACCAAGTTATATATATAGTTTAAATCATTCAAATTGGTTACATTATAGGCCCATTCAAAACATTACATATACTAGTCTTAACAACACCACAAAATGCATGATCAAGACTACCTGTTACAAGTTATAGTGCCACCAAACTAGGAGTATAAAATGAGTATGAAATCATACTTTCAAGCTTGCTTCAAGTGTTGCTTCAAACCCAAGATATCCTCTTGAAGTATCTTTAATCTGTTATGGGAAGAATGAAGAGTAGAGTGGTAAGTACAAGTTATGTACTTAGTGAGGTAACACTAAGTCTAGTCAATTTCCAAGCATACATATCCAATTTTACATGTAATTCAAGGAATCAAGACCATCACCATAAATCATATACCATTCAAATTGCATAGGTAAACATAGGCAAGCTTCATGTATCACAAAATCAACATAGCAACATCCATCATGTTTACATATAATGCCATTCGATTTGTTGCTTAGGTGACAAGCAATCAAAATTCCAAGCAATCATACACAAAGTCATCATCTATACATTTCTTTCATGAAAAGTAACTAGTTTTACAACCATTCATGTGTCATCTTTCAAAGCAAGGAAGTTCATCCAAGAATCTTACAATTCAAGCAATGTTCATGTCACACATCCATGCAAACAATGTTCATTCAAATTATTAAGTCATCTTATAACACCCTTGGTAAGTACCTTACTAGATAATCAAATCGTTAACAATATGCACCGAAGTGCCAATATGCACCGTCGTGCCAATATGCACCGTAGTGCCAATATGTACCGACGTACCAATATGCACCGTGGTGCCAATATGAGCTTAAGATTCTAAGGCATGCCTTCCTATCTATCCAAACTAGCTACCAAGGGTGTTGATTATCCATTTTATTCAAGCTTTATACAATTCATTATCCAATACAAGATTATGCCATTCAAAGGCCAAGCCCTTAGGCTTATGGAGTCTTAACTCCCAAGGAAAATCTATCCATGCCATTCGAATGGCATGAATACAAAGTGGTACCATTTCTCATTTCGTTTCAACCGTCCATGTATATCAATCACAAACACATGCGTATGTATGCAATGTGCGTACCTTATTCTCCAAGCAAGCATGTCATTTCTTACCTTTGGCATAAGCAATGCAACATGTCAAGCATTACATTTCAATTGCTTAACACTCAAGTAAACACATAGAACATGGAATCAAACAAGTTGTCATACATGTCATTCTTCCCTTAATTAGCCAAATATGTTTTAGGTCATGTTACATGGCAAAGACTTTGAATTTAGACAATAACAAGGTTGGTTAGGACCTAGTCCCAACCCTAAGGATAATTACACTCACAATACTCCTAGCAATTCAATGGTCTTGTATCCAAATCCCTTTGTCTCTAGCTTTGGGATGTCCACTCCTATCTTCTGCTTCCCCAACTTGTTGCCCTTGGTCTAGCAAGCAATATACATACAATTCATCAAAAAAAAAAAAACACATAATGTCACACAATTATAGTAGCATTGTTACCACACATGTAGCTAACATTTAGCTACTGTTTTTATGCTTTCTTTTAAGCATTTCTTACTAATTCATCTCCACATTGTTGTTACTTCATTTTAAGACATAACTGTAAGGTTACAATGTCCCAAAATAGTTTTGGAAACAGTTTGCATCTAGGTTGAAAAACAGTCCCAAACTGCCCAGGACACTGCTGCCTGGCAGTTTGCGCAGTCCCTTTAAAAGGCCATATCTTTTAATTCGTACGTTGGAATTTCGATTACTATACACCGTTGGAAAGCTAAAAAAATTGTATATAATAAAATAATAGACTTGAATTTTAATTCTTAGCCAATTAATACAGTTTATTGTTCAAAGGCAGGGCATTTACACTGCCTGGGCAGTTTGCACTGTCCAGAAATTCCTATGTACAGTTTCCAGCATAGGACCCAGTTTTCAGTTCTGTTTTCACCTAATGAAATTATACATACTAAGATCATGCCATTAAAATTTCAGCCCTTAATTTGATCTATACAATTTTTGGTGAATTTTCAAAGTGATTGCCCAGAACAGAGCAATTCTGGGCAGATTGCACCTAATCACATTTTAATGCCTTAAATTCATTTTAACCAATGTTTTGGCCTTATAATTCAATTCATATGACATCCTAAACATGTTTAGTCAATGTTAATCCATTATTCAAGGCAGCCAAAACAGAGTAAGTTGGTTACAAAGCTTAATTTTACATGTTTACACAATTTCAATTCAACAAAACAGTTTCTATGTTATATGACTATGTTCATACTTTTATCTTTCATTTTCAGTATTGTTTGCTAAAAAATTAACTTGTTTAATACCTTAATTACTTTACCTAATCATGATCATGTTCAATTCATTAATTCCATACCTCAATTTCAAGTTCTAACCATTCAATTCTTACTTCAACATCACATTTCAATTTTCCAGCAACCTAGCTTGTTACACTATCATAAACACATAATTTCCAGCATAGTACCTAGTGTACATTCTTCAAATTTGCATGATTCTACAACCATTTAATCATCTAATAACATATTCAATAGCTAATTTCATCTAACATCATCAAAACAGTCCAATTCCACAGGTATAATTGCCTATTCAATTGAGCAAAGGTAGAATCATACTTACTTTGCTTCTAGCTTTAATTTCCTTACAAAATCCTATACATGCAAGCTAAGTTTTCCCTCTTCAATGGCTGATTTTCTCAAGCTTTGTTTCTCTCTATTTTCTCTTCTTCCAAACGGTATAATGGATAAATGGATTTAGGAATTTATTATCTTATCCTTGATTAGTTGTTTATCATAGAATTAATCAAGGGCATTAGGGGAAATGGGAAATTTAGCATGCAATCCCATCTTTCTCCTTTAATTCAATGTAGTCACTTTTAAATTGATCACTTATTTCATTCATTCTTTCAATTAGACCCTTAACTAATCAATTTAGCTTAATTCTAGATTCAATTAAGCTATCAACTTATGCAAATTGCTTCCAATACTTCTAGGCTAGGATTTGGGGTGTTACAGAATATATCAAAACCGAGGCCGACAAGTGCCGAATGTTTATTGACGGGTTAAATGATGAATTAAGCCCTATATTCACTGCTCTCGGTATTACCGACTTCCAAAACTTGGTAAATCGAGTCATTCCTATAGAGGCGAAGATGAAGGCCTCAGAGAAGCATAAAAGTGGAAACTCCTGGAAAGATAAACGATCCAGAAACGATGACTAACCACACTGGCAGTCAAAGAAAGCTAAACGCTCTAAAGATCACTCTTCAAATTATACTCATGTCCAGAAGAGCAATTATATACCGAAACCTCATTTGGTAAAGCTTTCAGTATTCTACTTGCAAGTTCTGTCAAAAGCACGACACCGGGCAATGCAGAACTCAACAAAATTTATTTTTCTTATGTGGAGCCTCAGATCAATATATTCGGGATTGTCCCTAGAATCCTAATAAGGTTCCAAGTCAAACTCCTGGAAATGCAAGCTCAGCTCTCTCCAATCGAAACAAGGGTCTTAAACAAGCCCAGTCTGGAAATCAAGGGAGAGGCAGAGGGAACCATTCGAATGCCCCTACTCATCAGGAATCCCGAGCCCCTGCTCATATGTACCACATTTATGGTAAAGATAATGAGAAGCTCCCAATGTTATTGCAGGTACTGTTGAGTTAAATTCCAGTCCTACATATGCTTTAATTGATTCGGGGTCTACCCATTCATTTGTTTGTTTTGCCTTGATCAACAAGTTAAAATTGAAACCCAAAATTATAGAATATAGCTTGTAGTTTCGAATCCATTAGGGGAATAATACCCATTAACTTACACCACAAGCAAGCTTTGTTTTCCCATTCGAAACATACCTTTTCCCATTGATCTTTATGTCTTACCATATTGTGAATTTGACTTGATTTTGGGGTTAGATTGGTTAAGTAAACACGAGGTCTAGGTAGATTGCCAAAATCAGAGACTATATCTCTGGAGCTTAGGGAAAGAATCCATTCTCTTAATAGACAAGAAACCAACTTCAATCTTTGCTAAGATGATTCTCCAAGATGAAATTGAATTCGGTTTGCCTAGCATGCCTGTTGTTTCTAAATTTACTGATGCTTTTCCCGAGGAACTCCCTAGTGTCCCTCCGACTAGAGAAGTAGAGTTCGGGATTGAAGTTCAACCCGGAACAACTTCGGTGTCCATCACACCTTATCGAATGGCACCTGTTGAGTTGAAAGAATTAAAGAAGCAACTTCAGGAGTTGCAAGATAAAGGCTTTATACGGCCTAGTTCATCCCCTTGGGGTGCTCCAGTCTTGTTCGTGAAGAAGAAAGACGGGACTATGAGACTCTGTATTTATTACAGGTAATTGAACAAGCTTACGATTAAGAATCGGTATCCTCTCCCAAGGATAGAAGATCTCTTCGATCAACTCAAGGATGCTTAGGTATTCTCAAAGATCGATCTTCGATCGGGATACTATCAAATGAGGGTAAAAGAAGAAGATGTGCCTAAGACAACCTTTCGTACTCGATATGGCCACTATGAATTTCTCGTAATGCCATTCAGGCTAACGAATTCTCTGGTTGTTTTCATGGATCTAATGAATCGAGTGTTCAAGCCTTATCTCGACAAGTTCATGGTCGTCTTCATTGATGACATCCTAGTTTACTCCTGGAACAAGGAAGAACACTCTGAACATCTCAAAATTGTATTGCAAACTCTTCGAGAACGTCAATTGTTCGCAAAGTTCTCTAAGTGTGAATTTTGGCTATCGGAAGTCTCATTCCTTAGCCATGTTATCTCGGCAGAAAGGATTAAAGTAGACCCGAAGAAAATTCAATCCATCCTGGATTGGAGACCTCTGAGGATGTTAGTGAAATTAGAAGCTTTCTCTGTTTAGCCAAATATTATCAGCGATTTGTCAAAGGATTCTCATCCATTTCCGCAAGTTTGACAAAGTTAACCCGAAAGGATATACCTTTTGTTTGGTTGGAAAGCCAACAACGAAGCTTCGATCAACTTAAACAAGCCCTGACTCATGTACCATTTCTTATCCAACCAGAATCGGGTAAATAATTCACTGTCTTTAATGATGCATCTCATTTAGGACTCGGTTGTGTCCTGATGCAAGATGGGAAAGTGGTAGCTTATGCTTCAAGGCAACTGAAACCACACAAGTCAAACTATCCAACACACGATCTAGAATTGGAAGCTATCGTGTTTGCTCTCAAAATATGGAGACATTACTTGTACGGGGAGAAATGTAACATGTTCACAGACCACAAGAGTCTCAAATATCTCCTGACTCAGAAAGATTTTAATCTAAGACAAAGAAGATGGCTTGAATTTCTTAAAGACTATGATTTTGTTATCGACTACCATCCGTGGAAAGCAAACGTGATTGCTGATGCCCTTAGTCTCAAACCATTTTGGGTAAACACCCAAATCTAAATTCTAGTATATTTCAATCAAATTCGAACTTACTTGAATCACAAGAAAGTTATTCGAACACTTACTTGTTTTGCAAGTAACCACTCAAAATTTTCCTTAATGATTCTATATATTCCTTGTAGCTACTCCGGATATCAATGTTCATTTTCGTTTATCCAAAGGACGGAAATTCTTGTCTGAACTTCAAGTTCAATCCAGCTTAATCTCGAGAATTAAAGAACTCCAGCAAACTGATTTAGATCTTTAGAAGATCATATCCATGTTAGACTCTGAGTCAAATTTTGACTTCTCCCTTAAGTCAAATGGACTCCTCTATTTCAAGGATAGAGTGTGTGTTCCTAACAATGAGGAACTAAGACAAGAAATTTTACAAGAAGCTCACCAAAGATCATTCTCAATTCACCCGGGATTTGTCAAGATGTACAAGGATCTAAAGCCACTATACTGGTGGCCGGGTATGAAATCGGCTATCACAGACTTCGTATCGAAGTGCCTGACTTGCCAAAGAGTTAAAGTCAAACATCGAGTCCCTACTGGATTACTCTAGCCAATCGAATTCCCTCAGTGGAAACGGGGTCGTATTACAATGGATTTTGTTACTGGAATTCCTTCTACTCCAAGAAAGAACGATGTTGTATGGACGATTGTTGATAGTTTCACAAAGTCTTCTCACTTCATCCATGTTCGAAAGAACATGAGCTTGGAAACCTTAGCTAAGTTGTACATCCATGAAGTGATTCGATTACACAGTGTACCTACAGCTATCATCTCCGATCGAGACCCCAGATTTGCTTCACGATTTTGGAAGTCTCTACAGAAAGCTCTTGGAACCAAAGTAAACCTAAGTACAGCTTTCCATTCTCAGTTTGATGGACAGTCTGAAAGGATTATTCAAGTACTAGAAGACATGCTTCGTGCTTGTGTTATAGAGTTTGGGGAGAATTGGGAGAAATCTCTACCCATTGTAGAGTTTGCCTACAACAATAGACATCAAGCATCTATTCAGATGGCACCAATTGCTGGTCTGAATTGGGGGAAAATAAAGTGCTAGGGCCTCAATTGCTTCGGGAAACTGAAGAACAAGTGAAGATCGTCCATGATTGATTGAAGGTAGCTTTCGATAGACATAAAGCATATGCTGACCTGAAAAGGAGAGATATCCAGTATGTTGTTGGAGACAAAGTTTTCCTAAAGGTCTCACCTTGGAAGAAAAGGGAAACTCAGTCCCCGATTCATTGGTCCATTTGAAATCACTTAAAGAATTGGACCGGTGGCCTATCGATTAGCTCTCCCTAAAGAATTTGATAGAATCCACAATGTATTCCATGTATCTATGCTCAGAAGATACGGATCAGATCCATCCCATATTCTTGAACTGGAAGAAGTTGAATTGAATCCCGATTTGTCCTATAAAGAAGAGCCTGTTCAGATTCTTGATCGGGAAGTAAGAAAGCTTAGGAACAAGATTATTCCTCTTGTCAAAGTTTTGTGGAGAAACCACAAGATAGAAGAAGCTACTTGGGAATCTGAAGAAATTATGACAAAGCAATATCCCCATCTATTTGATTCAGGTAAATTCGAGGACAAATTTATTTTAAGGGGGAGAATTGTAACACCTTAAATCCTAGCCTAGAAGTATTGAAATCAAATGCTTAAGTTGATAGCTTAATTGAATCTAGAAATTAAGCTAAATTGATTAGACAATGGTCTAATTGAATGAATGAAAGAACAAGTGACCAAATTAAGATGACGAACATGTAAACTCCAACAATTCCAAGGAATGCACGATAAAATCCCTACATCTCTTAAATGCCCTTGATTAAGTTAATATTAGGGATTAATTAAGGGACATTTTAGACTTTGCACAAATCCAATAACATGGATTAGATGTTGTCATCTTCTCCATTATCCAATCTAGCCGAATAGAAGGAGAAAAAAAGAGAAAGAGAGCTTGAGGGAGAAAGCTTGAATCCATGCTCTATAATCTTGAATTAACTCCAAATTAAGCCTAGATAGCGTAGTGATTAATGTAATTACTTGTTTCCTTGTAAATTTCATGTTTGAATTGTGTGAATTGAAATGGAAATGTGACTTGAAGTGGTTAGATGCTGGAAAATGTGAAGAACATGTTATAGATTGATTGAATGATTTTTTTGATGATGTTCTTGGAAAATGTGAAGAACCGGACTTGAAGTGTTTAGGTCATGCTATATACAATTAAAACCTGGAAATTGATTGCCAGTAATCAAATGGCTAATGAAACTCACGTGTAATTGCTAGAAAATTTAGAAACATGAACATGGTTCAAAACGATTTAGATTAGGGGACTGTTTTGATTGAAAATTTGTGTGAGCATGCTAAATAAGCTTAAAACTCTATTTTGAACATTTTGATAGGTAAAATGGAGATTTAATTGAATTGGTAACTTTCTGGAAAAATGACTACACCTAATTAACTAGTAAATTAGGTTATGGACTGCATAGTTGATGAATTGATGTGTAATTGTGATCAAATGGATTAAACTAGGTCCAAAATGACTATGACCTATTTTGAGAACATTGTTAAGTGAATTAAGATGCCTAAATGTGTATGAAAATGATCATTAATGAAATTTTCATGTTAGGACCTTGCTAGAATGAAATAAAGAACTAGAATTGCAACATAGAGTAAGCTGCCCAGAATTGCTCTGTTCTGGGCAGTCACTTTGAAAATTCACCAAACATTGTAGAGACCAAATTCAGGGCTAAACTTTTAATGACATGATCCTTTGTATGTCTACTTTCAGTAGGAGAAAACAGAACCGAAAATTGGGTCATATACTGGAAACTGTAAATAGAAATAGCTGGACAGTGCAAACTGTCCAGGCAGTGTAAATGCCCTGTCTTTGAACAATAAATTGTATTAATTGGCTAAGAACTAAAATGCAAGCCTATTATGGTCTTAAATGTAATTTTTTAGCTTTCCAATGGTATAAATTAATTGAAATTACGACGTAGGAATTTGAAAGATATGCATGTTTAAGCATGTATTGTGCAAGCTGTCAGGCAGCAGTAGTTATGCTAGTTAGAAACTGTTTTGTGCACAGTTTATTTGGACTGTTTGTAACAGTTTTGGATAAATGAATTCTGCCTAGCTTTGTTTATTGAAATGATGGCTTAATTTTACTTATATGAGCATAACCTTGCTTCCAGAATTGTGTATGATAAGTACTAGTAATATTGTCTTGCTTGAATGGTCATGTAAGACTTGTTTTAATATGCATCTGCTTGTATAATGTTTTAGAACCAGCTTTGAACTTGGTGGAGGAAGAAAAAGGAAATCATTCAAGGGCTAAGAACAAGGGGATAGCCATACAAGACAATTGCTAGCTTGCTTGGATTGTATAGTGAGTGTAGTTATTTCTAGGGTTAGGACTAGGTCCTAACCAATGCATTCTTGTTTCAATCTTGACATGTAAATGAATCTAATGTTGAGCTTGACCTAATAAGGGAATGATGATTAAGAAACACATGAAACATGATCCTAGTATTGTTTATATGTCTATTCGAATTGCTAAGCATGATTGATGATAGCTTGAAAGCTTGTATGTGCTATGATGCAACATGGTTGAATACTAATGAGTTGTTTAAGATATGATGTTATCTCATTTGATGAAATGAATCTTGAAACCACTTGACTTGTGAGCTAAGGCTCAATATCCTAAGGGCTTAACATGAAATGATCTTGATTGACATGAACATGATCTTGAACTTGATAACTTGAATAAATGGTCATTCGAACAACCTTGGTAGCTAGTTGGATTGGTAGAAAGGCATGCCTTAGAGTCTAGAGCTCATTGTGTACGGGTGGACTATGGTCCAAGGCTAAGGCCCCTATTTGGCGACAGACGGAGGGTACGTATGTGGTCTTTGGCGACAGTAGGAAGGTTGACCAGCACTACGGTGCATATTGTGGCGACAGTTGGTTGGAGACTCGATTACCTATACAAACTAAGTACCAAGGGAGTTGTTTAATGAAATAACAAATGAAATAAGATTCAATTATACATGATACTTGTCTTGTATTCCATGAAATGTATGTTGCTTGATTTGGAAGCATGACTCCTTGGTTACTTGTTTTGTAAGCATGTTGTTTGATTCATGAATTCTGATTTCTTGATGCCTAATCTTCTTGGCTGAATGCATGCTATCCTAGATAGGATATTCTTGATGTTTGAAAGACTAGATAAGGTCAATCTTGATACTTGAAAGACTAGCTAAGTCTACTCTAATGCTTGGAAGCCTTAGCTAGGTCTACACTTGATCTAAAAGACATGAAATATGAAATAACAACATGGATAGACTAGTTACTACCTCAATAAGTATATTTTTGTACTTATCACTCTTGTTGCATTCTTCCCAACCTACAGGTTAAAGGATTCAACACTGCTTGATCTTGAAGCTTGATTCCTTGAGCAAGAAGTATCTTACACAAGCTTTGTTAAAGTATGATTCCATACTTGTTTTGTATTCTCCTAGAATGGTGGCACTAGATGTATCTAATAGCTTGAACATGCATTTTGATAGATTGTATATAATGCTTGATGGGCCTACCTATGACTTGTATATTGTTTAAGGTTTGTAATGAATTTAGACAACAAGAACATATCAAGGTGTTGTCCAAAACAGAGCATTTTGGGCAGATTACACTAGGTTGAATTTCTAGCTTCTTAATTCACCTAAGCAAGGTTCTAACATGGCATTATCATGTTGAACCTAATTTGATCTATTTGATCAACATTGCACATTCAATTTACCAATTAGGCAGTCCATTGCTTAATTTAACTAGTCTAATTAGCTGTAGTCATTTTCCAGTAATATATCTATTCAATTCAATCTTCATTTCATCTAGATGCATGATCAAAACAAGGTTCTATGTTCAATTGACATGTTTACACATTTCCTCTATCAAAATAGTCCCTAATCAAGACTGTTTTCAACCATGTTCACATTTCTCAAATTTCCAGCAATCATATATGTATTTCATTAGCAATTTAGCTACTAGCATTCAATTTCTAAGTTCTAATTGAAGCTAGCATGACCCTAACATGCACAACAATCATCCAATTCCATCTAGGCAACAAGAACATCATCATTTGCACATTCAAACAATCTATAACATGTAAAGTCAAGCATTATACCTTCTCTAAGCTAAATTTTATCAATGGTTGAATCAAAAAGCATGAATTGAAGGTGTTTGCATGAAGCTCTTCTCTCCCCTTTCTCTCTCAAGCAATTCGGCCAAGATGACGAATTAGGGAGAAAGATGACAATATGTTTGGTCATAATCCCTCCCTTAGCCGTGAGTCACCATTAGATGGCACATGTTCTCTTCCAATGAGAACATGTGTCAAGGCCTTGATATAATTTTAATTTTACATGCAATCTATATAATTTTGCATGTTCACATTTCCATCCTTCTATTTATGCCTTCTAGTTTTATTTTCAATTCAATTTGGTTCTAATTTCACTTATTTGATCTTAAGGATGGCCAATGTTCATTCTCCTTTAAATTGATTACCACATATATTCAATTAGCCTATAGTTTAGATAGTGGTAACATTTCTAGGCCAATTTTAGGGTGTTACAGTTTTGTGGTTCGGTGAAGGTAGTTTTGGATGTTAACTTGCTATTAAGGAATCTTATTCTTGCTTGAAGCAAATTAGTAACTTGATTAGGCTCGTATTGGAGGCATATGTGTATTTGAATCATGAACTGGTCGCCATTGATTTATAAGTATTAAACACTATATTTTTGTGTACTAAAATGATTTAGCTAGGGGCTGATATAGTCATAAGAGGACTGTTTGAAACTGGTTAAATTTAGAATGAACAAGGGATGGGATGTTTTGAAAATTTAGAGGTTGTTAAGGGGTATACGAACTGTTTGGTGATCATGTAACACCATCTACCCCAGTTTAGTAGTAAATTGGTTCAGGAGTGTTCAGGGAACACTGGAAACACAAATAATTTAATTTTTTTCAAGAAATCATCCCTAATAGGCGAGTTGAGTGACTAGCAAGCAAGCAACTTAGACAATTACAATTGATCATACAAGCAAGATATGTTTATCATTCTTGTTCATTATATGCCAACCATTGATTAGTCATTTTCAAGTTACATTCAAAGATTAATAACTACTTACTCATGTAATCATATATAGCTTTCAAATGACATTCTTAACTAGCAAGGCATTCACAATCATGTATACAAGCATGGCCATCTTATTATTCATTTCAGGTTACCACTTAGGTTATTCATTTTCAAATCTACATTCATGCGATCATATAAAGCTTTCAATTAGCATACCTAGACTAGCATGTTTCATTTTAACTCAATCTCATTACATTCAAGACATGTAAATATTTCATATAAGTTTAACTAAACACGATCATATGTACATGTAATCGAACATATCTCAAGCAAGCATATCATGTTTCATAGACATTATAGGTCATTCATGTGATTGGTTACCTTTAATTGTTCATTCAAGTTTAACTACTATTTAGGCATGTGAACAAGCAAAGCATGTATATTTGATCCCTTCCTATTCGACAATAACAAGTTCTAGCATATCATAAAATAGTTTCCTCATTCATCGAGTCTTAATGTCATGTATAGCATTAGGCAAAAAATGTGTTCATTTCATTTCAATTTCCATATACACGCAGCGAATCAAGTTCATGTGAGCATTTATTCGAATCATACTTCAAGTAGCATGCATGGTTTTATTCTTTACTTTTCGGCAATTCAAGTTCTTGTATACGTGAATTATTCATAATATTTATTCATGCATTTATATGTTCATACAAGGCATTCGACTAGCATACTTGACTAGGACATACTCAATTCAAACTCATAACATATGCGCAACTTAATCCATTTAATCCACATGAGAATTATGTCATTTCATACTCCAAGTTTAGCATTTAAGCCTTCATAACATTATAGGCCAAATCAAGTTCAGATATACAACTTTCAAGTAACATAATGCATGTCCTAGCTTAATATATACAAGAGTAGGTGCCACCAACTAATAGGAGCATTACAAACAAGTATGGATTCATACTTATGCTTTTGCTTGTGTCTTACTTCAAGCTCAAGAAATCTGACTTCGGAATCAAGTAATTCACCTTGAAGCACCTAACATGGGGTTTGGGAAGAGAGGAAACAAGAGTGATAAGTACGATATGTACTTAGTGAGGTAGTACTAGTTCTAACCAATTATTAGTTCAATTCTCCATTAATCAAGTAGCCCTACTAAGGTTTATAGCATTCCAAGTCAAGCAAAAATCATGAACTCGTGTATCATCATACTTATGGCAATCAAATATCAAGACAAGCAAATGTTAAGTAACCAATTTGTCAAGCAAATCAAGTAGCATGGTAAGCTTATCGAGTAATTATCAAGTAAACATTCTCTAGTATCATTCGAATAACAAGATAGCATGACAAGCAAAATCATAGATCACAATTCAATCTTCAATCATTTCAAGTCAATCGATAGCATGTTTAAGCAAATCACAACATTTCCAAGTGAAGTAACATAATCATAATTTATTTCAAGCTTATCACTCAAGATATGTTCACAAGTTATACACATTGATTCAAGTGAGAGTATAAGTCCATTTCGAGTAGCATTTCATGTGACAAGTACATCAAGTGTACAAGTATACATTTTAGGTAGCATGTAAGCCTTAAGCCTTAATTATTGCTTGTTTACTTTCTTTAATTTAGGCCTTATTACTTAGCTGTCCATTATACATGTTTATACATTCTTGCAATGCAAAATAGTCCATATTTTCATTTAGTCTAGCCAATTCAGTCATATAACATGTACACATAATTCACAATGCCAAAACAATCCATATTTTCATTTAATCTAGCCAATTCAGTCATATAACATGTACACATAATTCACAAAGCCAAAACAGTCCATATTTTCATTTAATCTAGCCAATTTAGTCATATAACACGTACACATAATTCACAATACCAAAACAATCCATATTTTCATTTAGTCTAGCCAATTCAGTCATATAGCAGGTACACATAATTCACAATGCCAAAACAGTCCATATTTTCATTTAATCTAGCCAATTCAGTCATATAACACGTACACATAATTCACAATGCCAAAACAGTCCATATTTTCATTTAATCTAGCCAATTCAGTCATATAACACGTACACATAATTCATAATGCCAAAACAGTCCATATTTTCATTTAGTCTAGCCAATTCAGTCATATAACACGTACACATAATTCATAATGCCAAAACAGTCCATATTTTCATTTAGTCTAGCCAATTCAGTCATATAACATGTACACATAATTCACAATGCCAAAACAGTCCATACTTTCATGTACAATATGTACATGGCAGCAACACTTATTAATTCAACTAAAATCGAGATCTTTTTCAAGTAACAATCATGTAACAAGAAGTTCGAGTATACAAGTCAAGTAATATGTTCAAGTAATCAAGTTTGCATGTCAAGCAATTCAAGCAAACCAATCAAGTAAACATCAGCTCAAGTGAGACCATAAGCCATTTCAAGTAGCAAATCATACAATACAAGGTCCAAGCATAGACAATTATCATTTCAAGAGTTTCATGTCAAGAATCAAGCATTACATGTCAAGCAATTCGAGTATTTCAAGAATTCATGTCAAGTGATTCAAGTGTTCAAGATTTCTTTTTCAAGTCATTTAAGTTTTTCAAGATATAATTCAAGTATTCAAGATTTTCTTTTGAATTTCTTATTCAATTTCTCAATAAAGTTCATAGCTTTTTAACATGTTTTCCTTGGATCACAATTGGTCATGAATAACATTGGTTCGTGTTTGACCATAAAGGTCCAAGAGATACTTAGCTCAAAGCACATAGCAATGGCTAATATCGGAAACATGTCAATCCTATACTTCTCACAATCCAACCAAATTGTCGCCACTCCGTACAACTCCCCTATTACCTCCAACTGTCGCCAATTACATATTACATGTAATGGGGTGTCCCCCCTGAGCCGTGGCTCATGGACCATAGTCCCAAGTATACCATGCATCATACCATTGTATCCAAGGACTTCCATTGTAGGCAACTTAAGTCTTTTAAATCTTAAACTTTCATTAGAGGGGTATTCTTATACTTTAAAGCTTGTTGTTGTTTCTTATGTTTTATGATTTCATGTTCAAGTCGAGACAATTCATATTCGAGAATTACATTCAAGCAAGTTATAGCAATATCATGCTTAGCCCTTGGTCTAGTTGAGCCTTAGCTCTTCATTTCAAGTAATTCATGCTTACATCATGACATCATGTAATTCAAGATCCTTTTCAAGAAATTATGTCAAGATTAACTTAGCCCTTAGGCTATTTGAGCCTTAGCTCCACAATCACCAATTACTTATCTTTAAAGCAAGTATTTACATTACCATCTTAGGTATCAAGTAAGCATTCGAGTGAATTGCATTCATGATACAAGGATCAAGAATCTTATATCATTATAATACATACATGCCACTATTCGAATAGGCACAATCAAGAACAAGAAATCAAGCATTTACATCCATAGTGTAACTCAAGCAAGCAATTCGAATGGAATCATTCAAGGTATGGAATCACACAATGTTTACATATTTCTTTCTAAATAATTTAACTTATACATTCCATGCTATTACTTAATCACAAATTTCAGCTTAGTCCAATCTTCCCTTTTAATTCATATTCAAGTTTAATTAAGCTCATTATCATTGCATATCAATAGCAAGAAGATAGACATGTAAATTTTGGTTAGGACCTAAGTCTTAACCCTACCAAAACTACACTCACAATACTCCAAGCTTAGCTAGTCTTGGATCCAAACTCCTTTGTGTTTGCCACTAGCTTGGCCACTCCTTTCTTCCTCCACAAGGTTTTCTCCTTGCTCTAACATTGCACACAAGACCGTAGATTCAAAGTCAGTAACCAATTTAAACAATGCATAATTTCATACACACTCTAGCATACATTTGACATCATTTAGACAACCTACTTTATAATTGTTTCCATACATTGAAATTGTCCCAATACACATGTTCAATAATCAAACAACATGCTTACATATGTACATTCCAATTTGGGCAGAAGCAGGGCAGTAACCAAACTGTCCAAACTGTTTACAAAACAGTTTACAAAAATGTCCAAAATACCTAGACTGCTACTGCCAGGCAGCTTGTGCACTATTTACTTAAACATGCATAACTTTCATTCTGTGGATCAGAATTTCAATTCGTTTACACCGTAGAAATCTTACTTATCCATCTTTCTAACCATATAGGCCTTACATTTTTATTCCTCGCCAATCAATACAGTTTTTGTCTTAAAGACATGCCAATTGCATTACTGGACAGTTTGCACTGTCCCTAGATTTTCATTTCTAAAATCCATTTTACAATCCAGAATTCCATTTCGTTTGTTTCTAATGCAAATATACATATTAAGGCTCCATTAATATAAATTTCAGCCCTTAATTAAATTCATACAATTTATAGTGAATTTTCAAAGTTGCTGCCCAGAATAGAGTTTTCTTAGCAGATTTCACTAGGCTTGATTTTAGCTTCATTATTCACCTAGACCATGCTTGTAACATTATTATTCAACATATATACATATTCCTACAAGTCTAGGTCAGTCCAATTTACCTATCAATGTGATTAAAACAGGACATTATAGTAATATGTTCGAATTAATCCATTTGATCAACAACATTCCTCTAATTCATCATTTGAGCAGTCCATCATCCAGTCTTAACCAATTCAACTACATGTATTCATTTTCCAGCATCTAATTAATCGATTATCATAGCAAGCATGGACTCATGTTACTCACAAGACCACTCGAACCAACCACATGTTTATACTTAATCACATACAACAATCTCATCCTAATTTTAAACAATAGATTCATATCTTCATGTATACATTTAAATCAACAGCAAGGATACTATAAAATCAACACGCAAAATCAGATTTATCAAGGAGAAGAGTGAAAAAATTACCCTCTCCTAAGCTAATTTGAGCAATTCTCAACAATTTAACATAGATTGAAGATGGTCTAGGAAGCTTTCTCTCACTCCTTTTTCTCTCTACAAGTTCGGTTAAGGGAAGATGAAGATGATACCATTGTTTTCATCTTTCCTCTCCAAAGTTGTGATTCATCACTCACTAAGAAACTGTCCTCATCTTGTGAGGACATGTGTCAAAGTCCAAATTTTTAGTTTAATTTACATGCAAACTCTAAAACTTTGCATGTTCATAATTCCATCATTCCAATAAGCCTTCTCATTTTTAACTTCAATTCGAATTGGTCCTTAAACTATTTAAACATTTCTTATGAATTCATTTAGTCCTTCTTAACAATAGCTATTTATCTTTTCTTTATTTGAATTTAACTCCTAATCCATCCAATTAATTCATTAATGATAGATCCAAACAAATTATTTAGCTTTCGAATTTGGATCATAATTCTAGGCCGGGTTTTGGGGTATTACAGATCATTTTGGGTTATGTTACAAACTGGAAATTTAGGAATTTCTTTGCAAAGAATGGGGCACTGTTTTGTAAATCTAGGGGTTGTTATACAAGTTTAATTTATGGACTAATTAGCACTTGAATTGAACAGTGTTGAAAATGAAAAATATAGACTATTTCATAAGCACAACAAATGAATTGAAGTACATTCTAAGTGAGTACTGTTACGATGTATATAAGTATGAATACTCATAAATATGGGCTGTTTTAATATGTTTAAATATATATATGACATTATAAAGACTGATCTGTAAGTATGTAGGTGAAATTATATAAACATGAGACTGTTTTGCTCAAATATTGGACTTTTAAGTACTTATGTAAAACATGAAATTAGGACAACTTTGGTGTATTAGGAGAAGCTAAGGGACTGTTTTAACCAATGAAGTAAATTATTGAAGTTGTTTTGCGTGATTAAGAACCTTAGTTGACTGTTTTGATGTACGTATGTATACATGGATGATGGACTGTTTTGCCTAAATAAGAAAGATTTAAGGATTGATTTGAGTATTTTAACTCAGGGGACTGTTTTGTGAATGTATGAAAATAAATTGAGTAGCATGGTTGAATCTATATGTAATACTCTAAATACCGGTCTAGAAGTATGCTAGTATATCAAGTATAAATTGTCTTATCTTGACTTGTTTTATAGAATTTATAGCTCGATTTGAAGAAAGGATAAAATTTAGATAAAGAAAACTTAGGTGACCAATTTTTGTAGGATGAAATTGCAAACCTTGTGGAATTTAGGAAAGGCATGTAAGTCATTAGGTTTTAAGGGGCTGCCACACATGTCATTGTGAAGGGGAGACATGTGTATTGGAGACTTAGTGGACCGGCCAAGAGAAGAGGAGTGTAGGGGAGCTTTGTCCATCTTCTTCTCCATGGAAATGATGCAACAAAGAAAAAAAATAGAGAGAGAGAAAGCAAGTGTCGTCCATGGAAGCTAGAATTTGGGACTGAATCGGTCTAAATTAGGGAATCCTTGGCCATTTGGTATAAAGAAAAGGTAATTATACATCCTTGCTATCATTTCTTAAGCTACAATTCGGGTAGTATTATTGATTGTCTTGAATTCATAATTGTTAAGCTAGTTGGTTAGAGAATTTGAACATGTTATGAAGCTTAATCTCTTAATTGGTTCATGCATGATGAATTGATGATATGATTTAGATGTGGGGTTCTCGTTAAAGATGGGCACCTAGAATCGTTTAGATTGAAGTGAAATCTTATAGATACTAAGGGCATGATATGGGCTGTTAAAATCATATTATAAGCTGTTTCTTTGGTGTAAAAATATATATCTTCAATGCATGCTTATTTGGACCATAGAATGAAGGAATTGGACTGTTTTAAATGGTCTAAAATAGGTGTATGTAATCTGCCAGTTTTGGTACTTATAAGTTTGAATTAAATCGGTTGAGGGGTAAATTGAAAATGTGTGTGAAAAGCTATCCAGATTTATGTTTATAAGAGTAAAATTGAGCTGTTTAGAGTCACTAAATGTATACATGAACAATAGGGTGCAGAAATGCATACAAATGTTAGTAAGTGTATTGTTATGATGTGTATTGGGCTGTTCATGTCTCTTAAAGACTGTTTTAAAACACATGTATATTTGTTTTGCACATAAAATTTTGTATACATGATACATGAACTGTTTTGCATGCCTAGGAGCTTTGGATGGACTATTTTATGAGGAACTAAATCTGGAAATTGCTTGCATTAATAAGGGATTGCTTTAACCTTGTTAAGGGACGGTTTTATACTTAAGAGGACTGTTTTGAGCAGAATTATGATTGATCAAGTTAAATGAAAATTGTAGATTGAGAAAATGAACTATCATGAAATGTGTATTTTGATTTTGGAACTGTTAGAATGATTTGGTGTATGACTATGCTTTGAATATGAAATTGAGGGATGTTTCGAATGTATTTAACCATTGCTGGACTGTTTTAGGTGTTGTGGTTGATTGTAAATAAAATAGAACTCGCCCTTGACTAGTTTGGGCAATTGTGGACTGTTTTGAAATATGTAATTGTTTATCTGTGAATAGAGGCTGCTTGGAATTCCTTGAATGTATACTACCCTGTTTATGAATAAATTAATGAATGTATGTGTAATCTGCCCAGATTTGTGCATTTATTTATATGAGTGGACTGTTTCCATTGAAGAAATATATAAAGTATGAGGGCTGTCCAGTTTTGCATACTTGCATCTAGTGATGATCAGTTTTTGTGTGAAAGTTTTATGAATTGAGAATGCTGAATTTTGGTGAATGCTTAGATGATTGGAAGGGTATTAATATATGTAAACGTATTCTTTGCTAATCATAGAAACAAGATGAGGCTAAGGGGAATTGGATAAGTAGCAAGTGGAGGGGGAAGTCAGGTATCCTGTAATGTCAGGATAACATATGAGTGTAGTTTAAAGCCTCAGAAAGGAGGTTGCAACCTTTTCGAGCATTGTTTTCTAATTGTTATGTTTAAATGAATCAAATGTATGCCTATGCTCATGCTTAACCTTATGCAAGTTTGGAAGCGAGGTGAGTATTTCTTTGAGAAATACATGTATTATAGAGATTGATAGTAAAGCATGTTTGAATTATTCATGTTACCCTTCTTTGTTGTAATGGGGCTGAAATTGAAAGTAAATGGAATGAGTAAAGTCGTTATTGTAACTTACCTTACTCTTGGTTAAATCGATAATAAGCTATAACAACCAGCCTTGATTCGAGTTAGTTTAGACACAGTTGGCATGCCATAGAGTCCGTCGAGCTTGCTAGTTTGGATTACGGTCCTAGACTACGGTCCCTTGTCAAATAAGATCGAATGATCTATTGGTACAATTGGTACCCTTGTTCAATAAGGAAATAAATTTGGTACTTTGTGTACCCTTGTTCCGGTACTATGAGTACCCTTGTTGTTGTTACGCTTATTATGGATTCGTGTGTCTAGTAACTTGTCAATCAAGGCTCAAAATAAATTAAATATTCTTGATAATGAATCTTGATATCTTGTAATGAAATAAAAATATAGGACTAGTTTCCCTTGCTGTATGATGGGATATTGATCCCTTGATTAAGTTTGGACCATGTGTCCCTAGGAAGTACTCGATTTGAGCTCTCCAAAGGAGGGTGTTTTGACTTAAACTCGAATAGAATGAAATAATGGATTGATTTTCCCTTGATGTGAATTTGATAGAAAGTCTACTATGACATTAATCAAGCTAAGATTGAATGCCTCTATGCTTGCTTGAAATTGGTTAGTAAAACTCATGAATTATCCTTTGAAATGGTGTACCAAGACTATGATATTGATATAATAAAATATTATATAAAATCAAATTGTATGGTATGAAAGGCTTAAATAACATGGATAAATCTGCTTTGCTTAATTCTATTCTAGTAAGGAGTGGTACTATTCAAACATGCATAAGAATATGAAATAATGGTTGAAAATAGTTATTCAATAAGTTGTGAAAAGTAATGAAACATGTGGTTG
This sequence comes from Hibiscus mutabilis, assembly GCA_019671005.1. NCBI lineage: Eukaryota > Viridiplantae > Streptophyta > Magnoliopsida > Malvales > Malvaceae > Hibiscus > Hibiscus mutabilis. Next base: position 66,910,463 of record CM033716.1, read on the forward strand.
TGGAATGGTTGATCGGTTAACTAGATCTAGGAATGAATTATTTGATTGCTCTATATTTTCATGAATCCTAAGAGAATGTTATGAATTAGGAGATTGGATTTAATGGAAAGCATGAAATGCTCGTTATGTGTATGTATGTTTGATTTGGTGATCATGGATTGTTGAGATGTTAAGGTGTTATTGATTCAATTTATTGGCTGATCGATAGAGATTTTCAAATTGTTTCAATAGTATGAATGGACATGTAAAAAAATTGAGATATAAAAATGAACATAGGATCGTGTAAGAGAGGTTGTATGAACTTGAATATGTGTTTTAATGATTATTGAAACTGCCTTGCTATTTAAATTGAAAATTGGGACTGTTAAATAAGGCTAGAGCATAAGAACATTAATCAATTTGTCAATGGACTCAATTGAGAAGATTGAAGTTGTTTTGATGCTAGTTAGGGGCTGTTATGTTATGATTTAAGTGTTAATAAATTGAAGAGATTTTATAAATACAAAAGAATAAGAATGTGCTAGTTAAAGATCAATTTTGAAATGCTTTATTTGAATGATTGAATCAATATAATTGGAAGGATATCAAAAAGGGTGGTTAGTCCCTAAATCTAATAAGTAAATCTACATTTTTTGCTAATTCAAATTAGAATCTAAAACCCACCAAGATTTTAAGGATCATGGTTCTTGGTGATTGGTAATTGGTAAATGGGTGGTTGAAGATGGATTCAATTGACTTTGTAATAAAGCTTGAATGAATTCTAAGAATTTAGAAATAATTAAATGTGATTAATCTGTTAGATTAAAATTCTATAAGGAATTACATTGGATTACGGAGTAATCTTAGCTACGAGAAGTAAGGATGTATTAATGGATAGAAAATATGTTAATCCATGAACCAATGAACTATAGAGTAATTAGTTAAGTCAAGTGAATCCAAGAAAATTTATAAGTCAAGTAATAAGCTTTTATTTGGTAACTTGTGAGCTAAGTATGAAGTAACTATGATATTATATGGAAGTAGGATTAATGATGCAGTGATAAACTTGAATGAATGACTTATATGTTCATAAGTTCATTACATTTGTTAGAAGAGTTATACAAATATATAAATGATAGATTAGATTATCTAATATATAAGATAACCACAATGAAACCTTGGAAATAGGTCTCGTTAATTGCTAAATGTATTCATCCTTGAGTTAAGGAGTTGAATTCCTTCTTGATGAGTTGGTTTGACTATGTTGTTAATGTGATTCATAGTATGACTGAAAGATTATGAGTTCGATTGGAATGTTTACTTAGAAGCATTCCAATACATAAGCTAGTAGTCAAGCGTGTTCGTTGAAAATTTTAGAATGAAAAGTCATGTTTTCATACTGTTATTTATTTTATTTAAACTACCTCACAAGCATATGCTTATTTGATTCTTCCATTCATATTTCAGGAAGGAACCATTTACAAAATACCCCCAGTTCGGACTTGATCCTTGGTTCGATAGTTATGTTCGTAGTTTACTTAGAACTCCTAGTAGGTGGTGTAACACCTTATCCCCGGGTTAGCTGTAATCCGATTCAGGAGCATTACCAAAGCGAAAGCAAAGTAAGAGATAGGTTACTTGTCGAACAAGTAACCTCGATATACACGACTTGCAACGCAAGTAACCTAAACACAATCATACAAGACATACAAGTAATCCACATTAATCAAAACAAACATTCTTAGCATGCTAATTTAGGTACTAATTTGTTTCATTTCATACTTATATTCTAAGTTACCACTAACATATTTCAATTTATGATTCCATTCAATACACATACATCATTCAAACAACAATAACAAGTGTGGCATACTTCACAATAGGTTATTATTAGACATGATTCAACTTTCATTCTTATTACAAGTTCATGTACCCTATTCGAATGATACAAGGTGGTTACTTAACACATTTCAATTAGCTTACTTGCATCTCAAGATACTACTTATTTAACCAATCAACATGATCAATACAAGGCATTCAACTTACATTCTTATTACATGTTCATACACCCTATTCGAATAGATAGGTGTTCACTTAGTACATTTCAATTGTTTCTTTTTCAATCAAGTCATACTATTTTATGGCATACTTGGCTAGTACATTGTTAATGCATGCTTGTACATACCTTAGCTCCAATCCAAGCAATGTCGAATCATACCAATAGCCACAAGAATGAATGCATGATCATTCAACATTGGTCTATTGTTCTAATGAAACAAGGATTCAACAATCATTGTATAATTTTCACAATTTGCACAGCATCTACTTATATATATGCATATCAACATAGTTCATATACATAGTTTAAGTCATCAAAGTTGGTTACATGATAGGACCAACAAAACATTACATTTACTAGTCTTAACAACACAAAAAAATGTATGATCAAGGCTACCTATTACAAGTTCTAGTGCCACCAAACTAGGAGTATACAAAGAGTATACAATCATACTTTCAAGCTTGCTTCAAAACGTTGCTTCGATCTCAAGATATCCTCTTGAAAGTGTCTTTAATTTGTTATGGGAAGAATGAAGAGTAGAGTGGTAAGTACAAGTTATGTACTTAGTGAGGTAACACTAAGTCTAGCCAATTTTCAAGCATACATATCCAAGTTTACATGTATTTCAAAGAATCAAGATTATCTCTACATGACATATACCATTCAAATTCAAGGAGTAAACATAGGCAAGTTTCACATATCACACATTCAACATAGAAACATCCATCATATATACCCATCATGCTATTCGAGTATCTTGCTAGAAGACAAGCAACAAAATACACCAATTACCAAGTAAGCATTCTTACACAAAGTCATCATCTATACATTTCTTTCATGAGAAGTAACTAGTTATACAACCATTCATGTGTTATCTTTCAAGGCAAGGATGTTCATTCAAGAATCTTACAAAACAAGCAATGTTCACATCACACCACCAAGGCAAACAATGTTCATTTCAAGTTATTAAGTCATCTTATAATACCCTTGGTATATAGTTCACTAGATAATCAAATCTTTAACAATATGCACCGAAGTGCCAATATGCACCGTAATGCCAAAATGCACCGTCATGCCAATATGCACCGTAATGCCAAAATGCACCGTCATGCCAATATGCACCGTAGTGCCAATATAAGCTCAAGATTCTAAGGCATGCCCTCCTATCTATCCAAACTAGCTACTAAAGCTGTTTGATTATCAATTTCATTCAAGATTTATACAATTCATTAATCAAGACATGATTATGCCATTCAAATGACAAGCCCTTAGGCTTATGGAGTCTTAACTCCCAAGGTAAGTCTATCCATGCCATTCGAATGGAATGAATACAAAGTGGTATCATTGCTCATTTCATTTCAACCAGCCATGTATATCAATCACAAACACATGCATATGTATGCAGTGTGCGTACCTTATTCTTCAAGCAAGCATGCCATTTCTTACCTTTGGCATAAGCAATGCAACATGTCAAGCATTTCATTTCATTTGCTTAACACTCGAGTAATGTAACACCCCAAATCCTAGCCTAGAAGTATTGGAACCAAATTGTATAAGGTGATAGCCTAATTGAATTTAGAATTAAGCTAAATTGATTGGTTAAGGGTTTAATTGAAAGAATGAATGAAATAAGTGACCAATTTAGAATGACTACATTGAATTAAAAGAGAAAGATGAGGCTTGCATGATAAACTTCATGGTTCTCTTATTTTCCCTTGACTAATTACATGATTAGTAACTAATTAAGGGATAGTTTAGTAATTCCATAAATCCACTAATGTGGATAACCACATTGTTATCTTTCCTTTCAATTCACTTGGCCGATTAAGAGAGGAAAATTGAGAGAGAGGGAGAAACCTTGAGAGAATTCAGCCATTGAAGAAGAAATCAAGCTTGCATGTGTAAGAATTTTTCATTGAAAGTAAGCTAGAAGCAAAGTAAGTATAATTTTTCTTGTGTTCAATTGAATAGGCAACTATGATTGTTGAATTTGACTGTTTTGATGATTATAGATGGAATTAGATATTGAATATGTTGTTAGATGATTGACTGGTTGTAGAATTATACAAATTTAAACAAGGAACACTAGGTACAATGCTGGAAATTATGTGTTTATGCTAGTGTAATAAACTAGGTTGCTAGAAAATTGACTTGTGATATTGAAGTGAGAATTGAATGATTAGAACTTAAAATTGAGCTATAGAATTAATGAATTGATTATGATCATGAATAGGTAATGTAAATAAGGTGTTAAAAAAATTGAATTGTTAGCAAACAATGCTGGAAATGGAAGATAAAAGCATGAACATAGTTATGTAACATAGAAACTGTTTTGTGGAATTGAAATTGAGCAAACATGCAAGATTAGGCTTTGTAACCAACTTACCCTGTTTTGGCAGCCTTTACTAATGGATTAATATTGACTTAACATGTTTAGGATATCATATGAAATGAATTATAGGACTAAAACATTGGTTATAATAAATTTAAGGAATTAAAATGAGATTAGATGCAATCTGCCAGAATTGCTCTGTTCTGGGCAGTCACTTTGAAAATTCACCAAGAATTGTATAGATTGAATTCATGGCTAAAATTTTAATGACATGATCCTTAGAATTTCTATTTTAATTAGGTGAAAACAGAACTGAAAACTGGGTCCTGTGCTGGAAACTGTAAATAGGAATTACTAGACAGTGCAAACTGTCCAGGCAGTGTAAATGCCCTGTCTTTGAACAATACACTGTATTAATTGGATAAGAAATAAAATGCAAGTCTTACATGGTCTTATAGGAAATTTTTTTAGCTTTCCAAAGGTGTATAGAAATCGAAATTCCGACGTACGGATTAAAAGATATGGTCATTTAAAGGGACAGTGTGCAAACTGCCAGACAGCAGTGTCCTGGGCAATTTGGGACTATTTTTACACCTAGTAACAAACTATTTCCAAAAACGTTTTGGGACATTGTAACCTATTCAATTATGTATTAAAATGAAGTAATAACAATATGGAAATGAACTAGTATGAAATGCTTAAAAGGAAGTATAAAAACAGTAGCTAAATGTTAGGTACATTGTGATAACATTGCTACTATGATTGTATGATATATTGTGCTTGTTTTTGATGAAATGTGTATGTGCTATGCTTGCTAGACCAAGGACAACAAGTTGGGGAAAAAGAGGATAGGAGTGGACATCCCAAAGCTAGAGGCAAAGGGATTTGGATTCAAGATAGTTGAATTGCTAGAAGTATTGCGAGTGTAACTATCCTTAGGGTTGGGACTTAGGTCCTAACCAATCTTGTTATTGCCTAAATGAAATGTCAATGCCATGTAACATGACTTAAAGTATATTTGGCTAATTAAGGGAAGAATGAAATGTATGACAATTTGATTGATGCCATGATCTGTGTTTACTTGGGTGTTAAGCAAGTGTAATGAAATGTATGTCATGTTGCATTGCTTATGCCTAAGGTATGAAATGACATGCTTGCTTGGAGAATAAGTTACGCACATTACATACATATGCATGTGTTTGTGAATGTTATACATGGCTGATTGAAATGTATTGAAAAAGGATACTACCTTGATAGCTAGTTTGATAGATAGGAGGGCATGCCTTAGAATCTTGAGCTCATATTGGCACTACGATGCATATTGGCACTACGGTGCATATTGGTACGACGGTACATATTGGCACGACAGTGCATATTGGCACTACGGTGCATATTGGCACTTTGGTGCATATTGTTAAGATTTGATTATCTAGTAAGCTACTTACCAAGGGTGTTATAAGATGACTTAATAATCCAAATGAACATTGCTTGTATTGTAAGAAACTTGTATAACTTTCTTGCTTTGAAAGATGATACATTAATGGTTGCAAAACTAGTTACTTGTCAAGAAAGAAATGTATAGATTATGTCTTTGTGTATGAATGCATAATTGGTGATTAGAGTTTTTGATTTCTTGTCACCTAAGCAAGATGATTGAATGGTACATGTGTATTATGATGCATGTTGCTTGTCTTCTAAGCAAGGTGTTCGAATGATATGCTATGATTATATGATGGATGTTGCTATGATTGAATGGGTGATATGTGAAACTTGTCTATGTTTTCCTCCTTGCAATTTGAATGGTACATGATTTATGATGATGGTCTTGATTCTTTGAAATACATGAAAACTTAGACTTATATGCTTTAAAATTGACTAGATATAGTGTTACCTCACTAAGTACACAACTTGTACTTACCACTATACTCTTCATTCTTCCCATAACATATTAAAGATACTTCAAGAGGATATCTTGGGTTTGAAGCAACATTTGAGGCAAGCTTGAAAGTATGATTTCATACTCTTTGTATATTCCTAGTTTGGTGGCACTAGAACTTGTAATAGGTAGCATTGAGCATGCATTTTGTGGTGTTGTTGAGACTAGTATATGTATTGTTTTGATGGGCCTATTATGTAATCAATTTGGATGATTCAAACTATGTATATGACTTGGTTGATATGTATATATATAAGATGTATGATGCTGCGCATAATATGATAGAATTGCAATGCTTGTTGAACCTTGTATGAATTGAATGCTAAACTAGAATGGCATGATCATGCATTGTTTCCTATGACTTTTGGATGATTTGACAATGACAAGATTGAAGCCAAGGTATGTTTAAGCATGCATTAACATGTATAAACCAAGTATGCTATGAAATGTGATGACTTGAATGTAAAGAAACAATTGAAATGTAATTAGGAATTACATGTTGTTCGAATAGATGCATGAAAAATGTAGTAAGATTGTAAGTTAGATGCCTTGTATTAAACTTGTTAATTGGTTGAATAAGTAGTAACTTGAGATATAAGTAAGCTAGTTAAGAAGTGTTTAGTGATCACCTAGTGTAAATCGAATAAGGTACATGGAAATTGTAATGAGGATAAAAGTCGAAACAAGTTTGATAGTAACTTAAAGTGAAGTATGTCACTCTCGTGTTTGTTGTTTGAATGATGTATGTAATTTGAAGGGAATGGTAATATGATAATAGTAACTTAGGTTATAAGTATGAAATGGTTCAAATTGGTACCTAAATTAGTATGTTATGTATGTTGGTTTGCTTAAATTGTATGACTTGTATTGTTTGGTGTTGGTGACTTGTACATCAAGGCAAGTAATTTTGAGGTTACTTGTTCGACAAGTAACCTACCCTTTGCTTAGCTTTCGCTTTGGTAACGCTCTCGAACCGGGTTACAGCTAACCCGGGGATAGGGTGTTACATTTATTGGTATCAGAGCTTTTTGGTCAATATCATAAGCTCATTTGCATCATATAGGATATTGTGCCACCTAGGAGACTTGATATAAGCTTGTGTTGTTGCATAAATGTGTAAATGTGATAACTAAGAGTCTATTTGTTCTTATTGAATTAGAATGTCAGAAACAAGATTGGGTCGGGATAACGGAATTCCCGTAGGCTCCTCGAACGAAGGAGACAGTGTGAGGATGGAACAGAACCCACCTCAACAGCAAGCTTAACATCGAGCTCAGGCTGCTGCTCAACAGGAAGCTCCTACTATCAATCCTGTGCAGCAAGAATGTCTTACAAGTATGAAAGAGATGTTCAATCATCTCATAACTACCCTTAAACAAGATCACCCTATTCCTCCTACTGTTATTATGCCAAATAGAGCCCCTATTGACAAGCTGGCTCAATATCGGGCATATACCTTCACTGGCACCGATGAAGCTAATCCAAAAGTAGTTGAGTACTAATTAGAGGCCACTACTCGCATTTTGACTAAACAATTGCCATGTCCTGATGAGCATAAACTCGAGTGTGCCATCGCTCTATTGGCAGACGAAGCACTAAGTTGGTGGGAAACCACTACTTTGATTGCTCCTACAGAGTCTATCACTTGGAAGTTCTTCATTGATGAGTTCAAGAAGAAGTATATCAGCTAACAATATCTGGCCGAGCACCGAAAACGATTCTTGTATCTTAAACAATCTGGCTGACCTATCGAGCAATATGTGAGCGAATTTTGCAAGTATTGCAAGTATGGGTCAGAATATATCAAAATTGAGGCCGGCAAGTGCCGAATGTTTATTGATAGGTTAAATGATGAATTAAGCCTGATAGACTTCCAAAATTTGGTAAATCGGGCCATTGCTACTGAGGCAAAGATGAAAGCCTCAAAAAGACGCAAGAACAGACACTCTTGGAAAGACAAACGACCCATGAACGATGATAAGCCACACTGGCAATCAAAGAAGTCCAAACATTCCAAGGGACACTCTTCGAACTATACCTCTAATCAAAAGAGTAGTTATATTTTGAAACCTCAAACGGTTGTAAAGACTTCAGCCCTTGTTGTTTCTGTTGATAGCACGGGGAATCAGGCTAAAGTAACTCAATACCCTCTTTGTAAATTCTGCCAGAAACATCATACTGGCCAGTGCAGAGCTCAATACAATTTATGCTTTTCATGTGGAGCCTCTGGTCATTATGTTCGGGATTGTCCTCAGAATCCCAGCAAGGCTTCGAATCGAGCTTCTGCAATTGCTAGCTCAGCTCTTCCTAACCGAAATAAAGCACCCAAACAAGCTTAGTCCGTGAATCAGGGGAAACAAAAAAGCCCCTATTCAAATGCTCTAACTCATCAAGAGTCTCGAGCCTCTACTCGTATGTACCATATTCATGGTAAAGATGATGAAGAAGCTCCTAATTTTATCACAGGTACCGTTAAGTTAAATTCCAGTCCTGCTTATGCTTTAATTGATTCGGGGTCTACCCATTCATTTGTTTGTTCTGCCTTGTCAACAAGTTAAGTTTGAAACCCGAAATTATTGAATCAAATCTTGTAGTTTCGAATCCATTAGGGGGAAAAACACCCATTAACTTGAGCCACAAGAAAGCTCCCTTGACCATTCGAAACATACCCTTTTCCCATTGATTTATATGTTCTACCTTATTGTGAATTTAACTTAATTTTGGGGTTAAACTGGTTAAGTAAACACGAGGCCTGGGTAGATTGCCAAAATAGGAGACTGTATCTCCGAGGTTTAGGGAAAGAATCCTTTCTATTAATAGACAAGAAACCAACTTCAATCTTTGCTAAGATGATTCTCCAAGATGAAATTGACTTCGGTTTGCCTAGCATCATGTTTTTTCTGAATTCACTGATGTTTTTCCCGAGGAACTCCCATGTGTCCCTCCGACCAGAGAAGTAGAGTTCGGGATTGAAGTTCAGCCTAGAACAGCTCTGGTGTCTATTACATCCTATAGAATGGCACCTGTCGAGTTGAAAGAATTAAAGAAGCAACTTCGGTAGTTGCAAGATAAAGGTTTCTTATGGCCTAGCACTTCTCCTTGGGGTGCACCGGTTTTGTTTGTAAAGAAGAAAGATGGAACTATGCGGTTTTGTATTGATTATCGTCAGCTAAACAAGCTTACTATCAAGAATCGGTATCCCCTGCCCAGAATTGAAGATCTTTTCGATCAACTTAGGGATATTGTCGTATTCTCTAAGACCGACTTTCGATCGTGGTACTATCAAATAAAAGTGAAAGAACAAGACAGCCTTTCGTACTCGATATGGCCACTTCGAATTCCTCGTAATTCCATTCAGGTTAATGAATGCTCTGCTACTTTTATGGATCTCATGAATTGGGTATTCAAGCCCTATCTTGACAAGTTTGTGGTTGTATTCATCGACGACATTCTGGTGTACTCTCAGAATAAGGAGGCATGCTGAACACCTCCGAATTGTCTTGCAAACACTCCGTGAACATCAATTGTATGCCAAGTTCTCCAAATGTGAATTCTGGTTACCAAAAGTTTCTTTCCTTGGCCATGTTATCTCGGATGAAGGAATTAAAGTCGATCCGATTAAGATTCAGTCTATTCTGAATTGGAGACCTCTGAAGAATCTAAGCAAGGTTTGAAGCTTTCTCGGTTTAGCCAGGTATTACAGAAGGTTTGTTAAAGGCTTTTCCTCTATTGCTGCAAGTCTTACTAAACTTACCCAAAAGGATACACCTTTTGTTTGGTCAGAAAGCCAACAACGAAGCTTTGATCAACTTAAGCAAGCTCTGACTCATGCCCCGGTACTCATCCAACTAGAATCGGGCAAAGAATTCACTATTTACAGTGATGCTTCTCATCTAGGACTCGTTGTGTCCGGATGCAAGATGGGAACGTAATTGCTTACGATTTAAGGCAACTGAAGCCTCATGAGTCTAATTATCCACCACACGATCTGGAACTAGCAGCTATCATATTTGCTCTCAAGATATGGAGACACTATCTATACGGAGAGAAATGCAATCTATATACCGATCACAAAAGTCTCAAATACCTCCCAACTCAGAAGGACTTGAATCTGAGGCAAAAGAGATGGCTCGTATTATTTAAAGATTACGATCTGGTTATCGACTACCATCCGGGGAAAGCAAACGTAGTTGTTGATGCCCTTAGTCGCAAACCATACTCGGGTAACTCCTAAATCTAGAATTTTGATTAAATTCATTTGAATTATGCCTTCTCTTGTTTTGCAAACAATGAATTTAGAGTTTTCTTAAGCTACAAGTTACTATTCGAATATTCCTTGAAATACAAGTAACCTATTCGATTAAGAATTATGCCTAAAATACTTGTAACCATTGGAATTGAATCTTTCTTAGCTTGTAAGAAATAATTCGAGTAATGCCTTGTTATGCAAGTAACAATTCGAACAGTGCCTTACACTGCAAGAAATCTATTGAAATTATTCTAATTACTTTGTTAATGTTTTCGTAGCTACTACGGCTATCAATGCTCATTTCTGACTATCTAAGGGCCAAAATTTTTTGTCTGAACTTCAAGTTCAATTTGATTTCATCTCGAGAATTAAAGAACTCCAACAAGTTGATCCAGATCTTTAGAAGATCATATCTAAGCTTACGTCTGAGTCTAGCTCTGACTTCTCCCTCAAGTCAAATGGACTCCTCTATTTCAAAGATAGATTTTGTGTTCCTAACAATGATAAACTAAGACGGGAAATGTTGCAAGAAGCACATCAAAGTTCTTTCTCGATCCACCCTAGATCGGTTAAGATGTATAAGGACCTGAAGCCACTATACTGATGGCCAGGCATGAAATCTGCAATCATAGACTTCGTATCCAAGTGCTTAACATGTCAAAGAGTCAAAACCGTGCATCAAATCCCTACTGGATTGCTTCAACCTATTAAACTTCCCCAGTGGAAGTGGGATCGAATTACCATGGACTTTGTCACCGGTCTTCCTTCTACTCCAAGAAAGAATGATGTTGTATGGGTATTGTTGATAGATTCACTAAATCTACTCACTTCAACCCTGTTCCTATGAATATGAGCTTGGAAACCCTTGCCGAGCTGTACATTTGTGAAGTGATTCGTTTACACGGTGTACCTATCTCCGATCGTGACCCTCGATTCGCTTCTCAATTCTGGATCCTCTACAGAAAGCTCTAGGAGCTAAAGTACATCTTAGTACGGCCTTTCATCCTCAATCGTATGGACAATCTGAGAGAATCATTCAAGTGTTAGAAGATATGCTGCGGGCTTGTGTTATTGACTTCAGGAAGAATTGGGAGAAATCCCTACCTCTTGTAGAGTTTGCCTACAATAATAGCTATCAATCTTCTATTCAAATGGCACCATTTGAAGCTCCATATGGTAGAAGATGTAGAACTCCCTTATGCTGGTCTAAATTGGGAGAAAACAAAGTATTGGGACCTCAATTGCTTCGGGAAACCGAAGAACAAATCAAGATCATTGACAATCGATTAAAGGCAGCTTTCGATAGATAGAAAGTGTATACTGATTTGAAAATGAGAGACATTCAGTATGCTATTGGAGACATTCTGTTTCTAAAGGTCTCACCTTGGAAGAAAGTACTCAGAATTGGAAGAAAATGGAAACTCAGTCCCCGATACATCGGACCATTTGAAGTTATTGAAAGATTTGGTCCAGTGGCCTATCGATTAGCTCTTCCTAGAGAATTCAATAGAATAGACAATGTCTTCCATGTTTCAATGCTCGGAATGTATCGATCTGATCCTTCACACGTTCTCGAGCCCGAACAATGACTATGTTCATACTTTTATCTTTCATTTCCAACATTGGTTACTAAGAATTCAGCTCGTTTAACACCTTAATTACATTATCTAATCATGATCATATTCAATTCATTAGTTCCATAGCTCAATTACATGTTCTAACAATTCAATTCCTACAACAACATCTCATTTCAATTTTCCAGCAACCTAGCTTTGTTACACTATCACATACACATAATTTCCAGCATAATAACTAGTGTTCATTCTCCAAATTTGCATGATTCTACAACAATTCAATCATCTAACAACATATTCAATAGTTAATTTCATCTAAAATCATCAAAACAGCCCAAAGCCAACAAGTATAGTTGCCTATTCGATTGAACAAGAGTAGAATCGTACTTACTTTGCTTCTAGCTTTAATTTCCTTACAAAATCCTATACATGCAAGCTTAATTTCCCTTCATCAATGGCTGATCCCTCACTTTCCCTCTCTCCCTATTTTCCTTCTTCCAAACGGCATAATGAAGAATTGGATGAAGATGATATCCATCTTAATGGATTTATGAAATGTCTAAAATGTCCCTTCATTAATCCTTACTCTTAACTTAATCAAAGGCATTAAGGGAAACAAGGAATTTAGCATGAAATCGTCATCTTTCTCATTTAATTCAATTTGGTCATTCTAAATTGGTCACAATTTTCTTTTACTCTTTCATTTTGGCAATTCACTTTGTTAATTATTCAATTTAGCCCTTAATTGACTTTACTTAATTCAAGATGATTTAACCATTTAGGAATTCTAAATAGTGGTAACATTCTAAGCCCTATTTAGGGGTGTTACAGGTGGCATAGGGTCGTTATGTATATTTTGGTCTTTATAGCCTCTTGATTATATGTGTATATATAATTTGTATCAGGCCATTTATTCTTTATGGTTGCTTGATAATAATTTCCTTCATAGTAGTTTATGGAAGGTATGATAGACCGAATCGATGGAAAGATAAGATTAATATGGTTAATAATCTAGTAAGATGCTAGCATATATATATACTAGGCATAAGATAATTATTGGCCTTAAATGGGTTTGGATTACTCTAAACTCTTGGTTAATTTTATACATTCATAACAAGAGGTTAAAACATGAATTTTACACTTCTTAAGGCCTAACCGATAATATTGATAGTCCCAAAGATCAAGTGTATAAGGGAGACAAATTTGTGAATTGGATAATTACATAGTTAATAAAGAGATCATTTGTCCATTCTCTAGTACCTGTTGAGTTTCGAAGTATTCCTTGCAAGTTAAAGGAATTAATAACCTTGAGCTCCTCAGTAGATAACATTGTATCTTTCAATGCGACTTTCAACTCATAATAAAATTCAGTTGGGACTTACTTGTTATCATCTGGTAGGATAGCTAAAGAGAAATTGTTTATATGTTAGTTTAAAGGTTGTTGAATCCCTAATTGAATTCTAGTTATAATAGATTTCTAATAATAGTTGGAAAAATTGTAACCCTAGGGCTCAGGTTATGAGTATAAAAGATAGATGCCCTTCTTAGTTAAGTTTGAGAATAAACTCTAATTTCTTATGGAGAGGTTTTAAATTATTCTATTTTTCACTATAAGAGTTTGGTTAAGTCCAATTCTCATTTTTGTTTGCTTCAAAATCTTGGTAGGTTTGCTTAGTAACACGTTTTACGCATGTCTTTCTTCTAGGCCGGGTAGAGGGTGTTACACTATATGTATATCATATGTTTGAATTATTATATAGTAATTGAATAGTGAGTAAAAATCCTAATACATGATTTAACTTTTGTCATATTAGACCAAAAGAAAGCTAGGAAAGATTTGGATAAGTAGCAAGATGATTGAGGATTCGGGTATCCTGTAACTTCAGGATAAAAGGTGAGTGTAGTTTAAGTCTCGAGATGGGCTGTTAACCTTCCCAAGCATCGCTTATAGATTTCGGTTGCTTTAATTTGTTTTACTAATGAAATGGATGAGCAAGCATAGATATAAGGTAAGTGCTTTAATGAAAAGTACTTCATGATATGAAAATTGATTGAATTATATGCTCAATCTTGAAATGAAAGAAAATAAGTGAATACGCTTGATATCTCAATTAAGGTTTAATGTGGTTGTTATGCTATGATTATACTTGCTAGAATTCGAAAGCTTCATAGGAGGAAAAATGTATGTTTGTAAAGAAGAAAAAAGAATATAACTCTTGATCATGTTGATTTTGTGTGTGTAATTGTTAACTTGATAACAAAGAAAGATGTATATAGAACATGTTGAAAGTAATTCTTGGGCTATGAGGCCAATCAAATGAGATGAATAAGCATTGAGAATCACATGAGGTTCTTATGTATACCCAAACAAAAAGGGTATTATGAAACCTTGATATGAACTTGAGATGTGGAGCTATGCTCATATTATTGTATTAAAGATGATATATAAAAGCCTTGGTTTCGAGTCAGTCTTAGGTATAGTTGGCATGCTATAGAGTCCATTGAGCTCATATAAGATTGGACTACGGTCCTAGACTACGGTCCCTTGTCGATAAAGATCGAATGATCTATTAGTACTACTAGTACCCTTGTTTAATGATGGATAATCCGGAACTTTGTGTACCCTTGTTTGTTACTGATTGTATAGGATTCGCGTACCTAGATTGTAGATTTGATTCCCAAGACTATGTTGTGTAACATACTCTAACCACCCTAGTAGGATTAGGTAAGTTACCACATTTACAATCAATAATCCATTCAATTAAAGCTAGTGAGTTCAATTCGTTTTAAGTCTTTCTTGCACATCAAGAAACATTTCGAATAGGTGAGGACCCATAATGCAATTTGTTAACATAATCAATACCATTTAGGACTTACTTGTTCTTCAAGTAACCATTCGAACTAGATGGATAACAATAGAAGGTTTCAACATTCAATGTAGCTGTTATGCATACCAATAGGTGATTTACATCATTTACTTAAGTTACCTTAATCAATCATACATGCTTCTAATATTATATACTTCATTCGGCTAGTACCTTAAGAGACCAAAGTGGTTCATGTCTAAACATGTAGATTACTACATTTACTTATTGTTAACTAGCCAACTTCAATAGATCTATTCAACCATTACATGCATAATTCAACCATGGGAAATCTAGCATTAGGCTAACAAGCATTCAAGCTCAATAAAGTGCATACATGCTCATATATACATACCATACTCTTTATAGATCATAGATGAAGTTAATTTATACAAACTATAACTAAGTGATCATGAATATACATGTCTTAGGTGCCACCATCATAGGAGAACTATAACAAGATGGAAACATACTCTTTCAAGCAAAATGTGACTTGTACGAGCCTAGATTTTGGGATAGGATCCAATATCAACCTGAATCATAGAAAATAGACTTGAATAAGCAAAGCTTAGTGAGTGAGTTTAAGTTCCAAGGCAATCAATACAATAAGTCTCAACTACGAACCATCTAATAGATGGTATGGTCCCCCCATCAATAAGGAACCATTCAAAACACTATAAACAATACTAGAAGCATTTGCTTAATTTACAATCCAATATCAATACAAGGCTTGAAATTTAGACATGCTCAATCATTCTATTCAATTAACATTAGGCACAACATGTCATTTGAACACAATCAATGTTTCAAACTCAAGCAATCTCATATAAGCAATGTTCAAGCAATGTCTCAATATCTATAGTTCATGGAAATCAATTTCCCTTTGCTATCAATCAATGCAATTCAATGTAACAATAGATTCAATGTACATGAGTTATAGTTCATTTTAAGTATAGCCTTGAGAATCGATTACTCAGTCTAGATACTCGAGTCCCCAACCAAACTGTCGCCAATATCAATAGTCAATATGGTACAAAGTACCGGCCAAATCCCTCCTACTGTCGCCAATGACCAATAACAATATTTCCCCTCCTACTGTCTCCAATTAGGGACCAATGTCCCAGACCGTAGTCCACCCCGATAATGAGCTCTATAGACTCTATGGCATGCCAACTATATCTAAGACCGACTCGAGACCAAGGCTTACAATAGTTATCACTTTCATTCAATTAGAAGCATGATTTGATTCAATGTGCACATTTTGTGCCAATATCCCATTTCAATCGGATAGGGTTCAAAGCCAATACCAATATCAATATTCCAATATTTAATGAAGGTATGTCAATCAATATGTCATTAAACAATGAATTGATTTCCTTCTAACTATAACAACATGCTTCAATTCAATATAGTTCAATTAGGCAAGAAGCATATCATGGCAATCAATTGTAATTCAAGCATACTTCTCAATCAAGTAACCACTCAAAAGAGCACTTACCTTGCTAATGCTCCATAGCAAGCTCATTACACAATTTATACTAAGAATCAATAAGAAATTCAAATTAGAATTGGACTTGGAGAGGTTACCGCCCTCTCCAAAATTTAAACTACACTCACAGGAACTAAGCTATTGTCGATCCCGGATTGAAATCCCTTTTCCTCCTCTACTAGCTTGTTGATCTATGTGAGCCCATTTTTCTTCAATTTCCACTTGATCTATCATTAATACAATGCATAGTGTATTAGGTAAAATCTAGAAACCATTTGAGTCATTATGTGACTCCATACACTCAAGCATTCAATTCAAAACATCAAGACTTTTGCTGCCTGGCAGCATGTGCACTACTTGCTTAAATGTTCATATCTTTTATTTCGTACGTCAGAATTTCGAACCGTTTACATTTTTAGAAAGCTAACTTAATTTTACTTCTAACCATATACGCCTTACATTTTTATTCATTGTCAATTAATACAGTTCTTTATTTAAAGGCATGCCAAATTATGCCACTGGACAATTTGCGCTATCCTTAGAGATTAGTCTCTACAAATTGTTTTATAAATCGGAATTTGATTCTGTTTGTTGCATACAAACTAGACATACACATGATTATGTACATATAAGATTTATTCCCTAATTTGGTCTATGTGATTTTCTAAAAAAAATTAAACTCACTGCCCAAAACAGAGTATTCTGGACAGTTTTCCTTTAGCTAGATTCTAGATTCATGAACCACTTGGACAAGGATTCTAACATGATTGTTCAACATATATACTCATTCATACATGTCTAAGTCAGTCCAATTATGTGTCAAACCTATAAAAATAGGGCAATTGAGCATTATTTTCGAATTGATTCATTAAGACATCAATTCACTAGAATTTCCAGCAACTAGCATAGCATTTCGCCATCAATTTGGTTATTGACATCATCAATTTATCCTACTCATTCGAATGGCACTACCAATTTCATGTTGATCAATCAATTGAACTTCTTAACTAGTTCATAGCATCAATTCACTAACTAATCATCCAATTCATGTAATTCAAACAAGAACTTAAAATCTACATGCATCATTTAAATCTATAATGCATTAAGGAAGATATTTTACCTTCCTATCAAGATAATATGAATGCTAGCAACTCCAATTCCTCCAAATTCAAGCTTGAGTCTATGAACATGGAGTTTCCTCACTCAATCCCCTTTTTCTCTTCTTGTTCATCCACTTGGCAATAGGGAGAAGAAGATGATAATGGATCATCAATTATCTCCTCCCAAAATGACTAATTTGCCCTTGATTAACAACTAATTAATGATATGTGTAGGGGCATTTAGGAATATAGCAATTTAGCATGCATTCCCTCTTTTTATTGTTTGTTTCGGTTTGGTCACTTATGCATTAGGTTTCCACTTTTTCAATTATAGCATTCTAGTCCTTATTAACTAGACCTAGTATCTTGTTTTCAATCTATTAGGGATCAAATGAAGGCATTGTAGTAACTTCTTTATACTAGTTTTGAGGATATTACATGTTAAGCAATGTATATCTTGTGAAACCTTAATAATCTTTAATTGGTAAGATGTTTCCAAACGAAAGTTTGCTTAAAAAGGATCTTGAAGATCTTTTAAATTTGTGCAAGATAAATATCCATGATTAATTATTGCTAATTGGGTAGTATGCTATTGAAGTAGCTATTTTATGTGAAAGATGTCTAATGAAATTTGTGTGCTTCTTTGATATGTGTATTTACTTCGAAGGAAAGATTATGTTAGTAAGAATGCATGACATTATAAGTTAAGTTATTCAGATAACTTGAGAAATCATTGTCACATGTTTGTGATTTTTACTACAATTGATATTCAATGAACCAAATATTTATGATTATGATATGGTTTGAGTGACGTCTTGATTAAGAAGCTTATGTATGACAATCGTGTTTGATAACTTAAACATGAAATAATTTGAATGTTAGTTGGTATATATATATATATATGCATGTATTCATCAACTTATGGCTAGTTTAATTGATTAAAAGGTTACATCCTAATTAAGTGCTCACTCATATAACTGGGTATAAGACAAGGAATTTCATACTTTTGATCTAACACATTAGATGACTTCCTTTGCAAGTAACTCATGGAATTGTTAAGCCTTGTTTATGAAATGCTATGTCATTTATTTTGTTAATAAGTATTGCATTCTTGTGCCATGTTTGATGATCAAAATAATAAGAAATATTTGCTTACAGGTTTTGTAAACTCTTTTAGTCAAGGAAGAGATACTATTTGTATGATACGTGCAAAACAACTAATCAATTTGTTAAAATTGGTAGAAGCACAAATTATCTATAAACAAGTTTTTGAAATGATACTTGATTATTTGTGTGCTACGTTATACATATCTTGAGACGATATTTTTTGTAAACTCGTACGTTAATATATATGTGTGTGAGTGTGTGTGTGTGTGTGTTTTGAGGTGTTATCTTGATAATTGGGTGATAAGTAACCCCGATCATTGAGAGGTCATGACTATGACTTGCCCCATTTCAAAGCTAGAGGAACCTAGAGGAGAGGCCAATTTCAAAGCTTGCGTAATTGGTAGGGCTCGATCAAGTATCGTTGTGGCTTGCCTAAATCCATTGGATTTTAATGAAAGGAATCGAGATATATCTTAAGACCTTAAATACATGCATATGGATATTCAAACTACCTCACTAAGCAATTGCTTACTTATTTCTTTTAACCATTTCAAGGTAAATTTTCTACCGGTTATCTTGAGTACTTGGGCAAGATCACAAGGACCTAAACGTATGCATGTAATCTCTTATAGTACTCCTAGCTGGTGGCACATAGATGATAAGTTTGCATTGGGCATTTAGATAGTTTTTTGTGGCTTATCATGTTTATAAGCCCTTTTAGTATTCAAAGTTATGTAAAGGCCTTTATTATATACACTTATGTTTAATTTCATGATGGATGAATGTCTTGATTGCTTCCGTAGGAGGCCGATAGTTGTATAAATGTTAAGTTTTGGGTGTGCATACTGGTTTTAGTAAGTCTTAAGCTAGGAATGGTGGTTTAAATGCTTAAGCTTAAAGAAATTATCGGTCTAGTTGTAGGGCAAGCTAGTCTTATACATTCTAAAATTTAATATCTACCCAAATTGATTTTCTTTACATTAGATTCTTTTAAATAGTTGATCTTGATTGTCTTAATTGATACATGAATTAAATACGTGGTATTGTTGTATGAAGATATAAATATATATACGTAGCTAAATAAATCTGGTTAATACTCGAAGTATTTCCTATCTTTGAAAATGAGTGTAACCATTACCTCTTTGTAGAAAACAACCTTGTTACATGATAATTTGAAAGTTAAGTCAAAATATAGGATTAATCAAACGATTGATTGATGCCTTATTCAAATCATTATGCCATTCATTTACCTCCTACCATAATAGATTGTATGGTTATGTTTTAACACTACCAGTTTGGTTTATCTCCTAAGCCGGATTGGGGGTGTTACATATATTATGACTCATTACCAATCGCTTATCTTAACCATTAAGCTAGTCGTTAACTACGTTAGTGATATTTAGGGTTTAACTCATGATAAAGCGAGTGTATATATATCATCATGCAACACCCATGGCATCTAGGTAGTCTACCAACCTAAATTCCTATAGATATTTAAGCAACCACAATAATCTTGCTAACTAATCAAAACATAATAAGCAAGCAATCACGAAATAATAAAAGGCACGATTACAAAACTTGGAATAATTACATAAGCTTATACACTCATATGTGTAACCAAAAATGGAATTCAAATGCACTATGCCAACTCATGAACTATGGGCCACCATCTAGGAGTTCTAAAGATATTAATTCAAAGCATACTTAGATCCTGATAATCACATCCAAGCTCAGAAGAAACCCGAAAGCACAAATATCCTAAAATGTAATGGAATAAAACAAAGTAAGCAATTGCTTAATGAGGTAGCTTAGACACCAAAAGCATACATTAAACTTTATGGTAAAAACTCTCAATTTTTATTGGAGACCATTAGATCTAGGTAAGTATCAAGTATAGACAAACATAAATCATTCTAGTCATAGGTTCTTGTTCTCATACTAATCCCTTTTACTCACAAATTTTAAATAAAACAATCTTCTTAGATTAACTAGGTACACGAATACCTTTCTAATGGACATTTCTTATTGAAGAAGTTATCAAGAAATACTTAGATCAGCTTATATCCCATAACTTCTTACACATAACTCCACGTAGTCAAGTGTTACTTGCTCCTTAAGCTATCGATCATGTCCTAACTTAGGCATAAGATTTATTATCAAATAAGAAATCATCTTTAGCATTCAATCATCAATCATATGTGCAAAAGTGTTTGTATTAAGCATTATATTATGTATGTGGACATTCCAATAAATCATAAGCATATATCATTCGAACCAAACACAAATGTATAGGTTTCTAATCAAGCATAATTATTCACTCAAAAGAACACTCATTAATCAAAAGATACATTTTTACTTGCTAAGCAAGTCATTGCCATAGTTCCTTATTTATCTTATACTTTCATGATTTTCTTGATTAAACATAACTTAACCATATAGAGATTACTTATCACACAAGATATCAATCATAACTATTCACAATCAAGAGTTACTTACTTCATAGATCATCTATATTTCCTTATATTTAATCTTTTAATCTTGCATAACTATAACTTGAACAAGAAGCTAAGTAGTGTAGTCAAAGACGTTCGAATCAGGCATTTGCTTATAGGTTTGATTAGTTAAAAATTCAAATGTAATTGTATATCATACTCAATTGTAACCACAATCAAATTACAAACTACTTATTCACCCAAAAGCATGTTTCATATTGAAGAATATGTGTGTTACTTATTATGCAAGTTACTTAGATACTTCCTTTATTTATTTATAATTCATGAGTTCTTATTAACATAGCCTTGAGAATCGAATAACAGCCTAGGTACACAAATCCCCAACCAAATTGTCTCCAAAATGGTACTCGCAGTACCGGTTAATCCCTCCTACTGTCACCAAGTGACCACACAACTTCCCTCTTATTGTCGCCAAATAAGGACCGTAGTCAATCCAAATACGAGCTCTATGGACTTTATAGCATGCCAACTATACCTAAGACTGACTCGAGACCAAGGCTTTAACATTTATCATCTTTTATTAGATCAAAGTGATTTTAGCTCCTTATCATGATATCACATCCATACTTATTACCCCTTTTTCAATTCGGGTATGTGTTCACCTCATGTGAACTTCCATTATCTCATTTCTTTTAATCGAATGATATCATAGCCATGTACTTTTCATTCTTTTATTACAGATAAGCATTGTTCCATAATATTTCTTTCATGCCATTAATGCTTATTTCGTAACAAAATCACAAGTTTAACCACATGTGTTTATGAACAAGCATTGTTTTTACAAATCAAGCATGTATCCAATTCATGCATTTCCAATTACTTCATTCATTTTTATTCGAATGATATTATAGAAAGGTCATTTATCATCATGATCAAATGTATAAAGTTTTCAATATAAGTATATCATCAAGTTCACATCATCTCAAGCAATGCTTATATCTAGTAACATCTAACATTTCATGGTTACATAAGGAACTTCTAGTATAGTTTGTCTATAGCCAATTATCCCATGTCATTTTGTACTCATAAATAAGAACTTACCTAAATCCAGCTTAGCTTGCTCAAGCATTTCATATTCCTAAAGATAACACATCATAACATTAAAATAATAAAAGATGCTCGGGAAGGTTTTCATGCCTATCCCGAGACTTTAAACTACACTCACTTGTTACCTCGAAGTTACGAGATACCTGAATCCACACCTCCCTACTCTCCTAATTTGATTCCCTTTACAGCCTTCATGTCATTAACCACTTCCTTATCAAAGTATGTACCTCTAACTAAATAACAAATCATCAATACAACTTCAATTTATTTATTGTTCTCAACTAAGTAAAAATAGTCCATAACTCATGTATACACATTCATTCATCAAACAATCCAGCATACTTGTATGTATACACAAAACAATTCAATTTCCATATGATTATAGGCATACATTCAATATAGTCCAGTATGTGCTTTATAATTATACAAACAGTCCAAATTTTCATTAAATTACTTACATATACGTAAAACAGACCCTATACCCTTATATATGCATGTATATGTACACAAAATAGTCCAAATTACTTATGTATATGTTTGTATGTTCAAAACAGTTCATTATTCGTATAAGTATATAAAAACAGACCAATAGGTATTCATTTACACATCAAACAATTTATTCTTACATATATACATGTTTACACATCCAAAACAGTCCACTACATGATCATGCATACCGAAAACAATCCATCAATTTAATATAAATACAAAACAGTCTCGTATTCTTTCGTGCTTATCAAAAACAGTTCCAATCTACTCCCATTTACAAATGTACAAGTCAAAATGCTCCATGTAGTGTACTAACAATTTCTTATGCTTACAACCAGCCCCTCCCCTGTTTTTATCCATGTCAGAATAGTCCACATAAGTTCTTTAGTTTGTAAAACAGTCCTAATTTTATAAACATCCTCATACAAGTTCAAAACAATCCATAAGCCTCTCAAAAATCCCTTTTCTATTGTAATTTAATCCTAACTTGCATAACAACCTTCCCTTGTTTTTAACTCATTAAATTTGACCCTCAAACATTCACAAATCAGTCCTCAAGTTCACAAATCAGTCAAATCCATAAAACAGTCCACAATTCGATTTCTTGCTAACTATGTGATCACAACTCAAAGCAAACAAAATTCACTCACCAACAATGTTGTAACTACATTTTCATACCATCATTCGATTACCAAATCTTTAATAATCCAAATAATTTACTAGCAACAACAAGATTAATTCAACAAATTTACCTCAAACAACAAAGTATGACATTCATCATAGGCATCATTTAAGAACACTAAAATTCTCCTATCATGAATTCATTTCCTTGCATTCTTATAACAACGTAGTATACAATCAAGATTTTTTTTACTCAAATTCTTGAATCCAAATCCAAATAGAAAAGAAAGGAAGAGAAAGTTACCTTCCCCCTAATCTTATTCGAACCAAGGCCCCAAAATTCCATAATCACCATTGATAAAGCTTCAAACTTAAGCTCTCTCTCTCACTTTATTTTTGTGTATCGGTTTTGGAAGAAGGAGATGGTGAACAAATTCCTTGTTCATCCTTCAATTCCACTAACCGAGTGGTATCCCCCTCTACTTGCCTCCTTCCAAAGCTTACAAGTGTACATAGCCTTCACTTATATAATTTTTGACGTGCAAACACCAATATTAAACCATCATTTGATTTAGTCCTTTGCACAAAAAGCCTCATTTCTTTCATTTTTCTCCTTCCGGTCCTAACCTTATTGCAAAATAGAACAACTTCTTAAGAAAATCAAAAGGGGTAACATTCTTCTAAGCCTAGTTTAGGGATATTACATATCTCCTTCCCACTTGTGCAAAAATACATCTTTGAGTACTTATCCGGTCCAAAAGCGCAAAAGATCATGTGCATTGCTTTGTCGTTAACTTGTAACTTCTTCCGATCTTCATCGGTCATCTCTTGCTTGGACTTGGGAATGAGCCAGTCTCTTTCTCTCTTCATCAGAATAGCCAGTCCATCTTCCACTACATCCCAAAGGAGGTAGTCATTGGATTTGATGAAGAGCCTCATCTTATTCTTCCAATAAGGATAGTTATCCCCATTGAAATAGGGCGGCTTGGTGATGGATCGAGACTTGTAGAGGTTGGTTCCAGAAGTAGAGGTCATGGCTTGATTGACGATTGATTGAATCACCTTAGGATCAACTCAAGAGGGTGTTAATCCTTCCAATGAGTGTAGCTCTAGTACCAATTGTTGGGATGATCAATCAATAGAATATGGCCAAGATGGGGTGAATTGGTAATTTAAAAATTGTGGAAGCAAATTGGGAATATAAGAAAAATGGACAAAAGTGATTTATAGTGGTTCAACCTTCTAACAAGGTTTACATCCACTATCTTTGCTTCCCACTTAGGATTTTCCCAAATTCACTATGAATTTCTTACCCTTTTCTAGGTTCAAGAGGAAACCTTTACAACCTCAAAGCTTATATCCTAAAGCTTAGAGAAAACTCTCTTTTACAAGAAGAACAATAGAAAACAGAAAAGTTCTCTCAAAGGTAGAGTGTTTGCCCAATAAAATGTTCACTCAACCCAAAAGCTTGGATCAAAAGATTACAAATATGCTCACTCAAGTGGGTTACAAGATTTGACTCTAAATGGCTCAAAGATTGTTGGATATGTGCTTGAATGCTTTAGACTTGATCAAATAGTTGTTGTTGTAGCTTTGGATACTTGATTATATACCCCTCATTGATTTCCAACCGTTTGGATAGCTGAGATCATAAATATACCCGTTGGACTTCATTTTTCCCGCAATAAATGTTGTTTGCCAACATAGGGTATCAATGCACGGGCTTCGGTATCGGTACCCTACTATAAAAAGAAAGAGCCATTGTACAAAGGAGTATCGATACGCGTGAAGTTGTATCGATATGCGAAGTGTATTTTACAAAAGGGTATCGATACAGACTAGGTCGTATCGGTACCGATTTTGAGAACAAAAAAAGGTATCGATACGCCTAAGAGGGTATCAGTACGCTATAACTAATTCTCAAAATTATGATTTCAATAAGGCAACGGTCGAATATTAAATGTAAAAGATTTACAAAATCTTAACAACTCGTATCGGTACGCATAAAGTCGTATCGATACTCAAAGGCCAATTGATTCTCATGTATGAATGGCGTACCGATACG
Organism: Hibiscus mutabilis; assembly: GCA_019671005.1. NCBI lineage: Eukaryota > Viridiplantae > Streptophyta > Magnoliopsida > Malvales > Malvaceae > Hibiscus > Hibiscus mutabilis. The sequence goes on from CM033716.1 coordinate 66,935,887, forward strand.
ACTACACGTGTATCGGTACCCTATAGCCATTAAGTTCAAATTGACATTCCAGTAGTGAAAAACCGTATCGAAACGGATAAGGGCGTATCAATACGCCTGGGTCAATTTGGCTATTTTGAGCACCAAAACACTTAGAAAATATTTGGGTGTAAGGTTTTGACTTAGAAAATATTTTAAGTTCGAATCCTTGTCAATTTATGAGTCTTTTTTAGTACTTAAAAATTTATCATTTTTATAAAATAGTCCTTAAAATTCCTTGTTATATCAAAATTAATATTAGTTTTACAGAAGAAGATCAAACAAGCATGTTCTTTTCGGTAGTCAACAATCAAACGCTCACCTATTGGCCTTGCTTGTTTAGTTGTGTTGGTGTTAAAAAGAAAGATTCCGAGTTTTTAAATAAATAACTTTGTATTATGTTTTAACAAAATATTTAAGTTTTAAGATTTTGTATTATATTTTAACAAAATAACTTTGTTTTACGACTTTTAACGTCTTTTTGATAATATTTCTTAAAAAATAATTTTTCAAATAAATAAAAAAATAACTAATAATTTATATATAATATTTTTAATTTATTGCACTAATTTTAAGTGTAAAAATACTTATGTTTACATTATAGTAAAATATTTAAAATTAATTATAAATTAAATGAAAATTTAAATTCAATTTGATTTGATTTGGTTTGGATAACTATAATTTTTAAACTTGTGAACTATAAACCGTCCAAACTCAAAGTCTTATTCGTTTTTTTTATTTGAGATGCTCATCCTACAAAAATCCTCTTTTTAGACGTTCAATGTGAATTAAGAAAGTCGAAAGCAAAATATAAGGTCCTATCTCATGTGAGCATCTTAATACTAAAGTCCGGTTATTCGCTATAATAGAAAAATGAGACGAATTTAATTTGAAACGAAATAAAATCTGAGAAAATAGCCTTGCTCGACAACCGGGACGAAGGTTTTTATAGGTTGGGATAAGTTATTGTTTCTCCAAAAAAAAATTAATATAATAATATTTTAAGTTATTTTTAATTTAAATATTAATCAAATAAAACTTTTATCCTTCTTAATTTTTAAATTTAAAAATTAAATAAACTCTTGCCCTCTTAATATTTGATTTTAGCTTCATTTTATTCAACAATAAAATATTCCCAACTGTCAATAAAAAAGTTAATCTCTATAACCGTCTCTGAACAAATTCTCTTCCACAGCCAAAAAAATGATTAAAAAATCAAATTAAAATTCCTCAAAACCCCACTATTGCTATGGGGCTTTCCGGATACAACATGTGAGCTCCAAAGATGGCATTTTCATGAAAAACATTAATATTAGAATTACTAGATTTAGCACCCACAGGAAACATGTACTGAATAGAATTTTTTTATTTTTTAGTATCCCTATGTATGTCCTTACACTAAAAAATTAAATTTAAAGTTTGGGTTTAGAGTTAGGGTTTAGAGTTAGAGTTTAGGAAATTAGGGGTAGAGTATTTGTTAGAGTTTATGGTTTAGGATTTAGAATTTAAAGTAGGGGCTTAGAATTTAATTTTTTAGTGTTGGAGTATAAGAAATGACACCGAAAAGAGATAAAAATTTTTTATCCAATCGTACTAAGATTTTTGAGGTGGTAGCAGGGTCTCGAAATATACCTTATGCAGGTCAAGAAAGTTATGCTAGAGGTTAAGCCGAGAGATGATGATGAAATGGTAAGTGGTAGGCTCAGAGTTGGACATTGACCAAAAAAGTTCAACCATAAAAAAGGATGAAAAATAAAAGAGAAAAAAGAAAAATGTGTCACGTCAATTTTATTAAATGTCGAAGACCCTAATAAAACAAATTAAAAGTTGGTTATCAAAATGCGTACATTCTAAATATTCATGGACAATTTATGTTGTTTGCTTTAAAGTAATTATTTTTGAATAGTTTCTGCCCAGAAAAGGAGAATTTTGCTCTTAATGCGTATTAACTCTAAAATTAATTATTAAATTTTTATATGAACAGTAATTATTAAACTTGAAATAAGAATTTGTTTTTGATACATAAAGTACAAATAATTATAGCTTATAAAACTTTAAAATCATTTGATTTTTTTTGACAGAAAAGAACATTAACATTACTGAGAAAATATGCTACAACAAGGGCCTCAGGCTGGGAGGCACCATCAAAGGCCAGTTACTAGGGCACAAATTAGATTTTACTGCTTTTGCAATCCAGTCTGCAGCCTTGTTATATGATCGAGGAACATAACAAATCCTGAAATCAGGAGAAATAGAAATAAAATTCACAATATCTTCCTCAATGGCTTCAGAATCCCACGAACAAAGATTCTTAGAATTCACCCGTTGAACCACTCCTTGATTGTCAGATTCAAGAATCACGTTGTTAAATCCTTCATTAAGAGCAAGGATAATGCCTATCCTCAGAGCAGAGGCTTCAGCTGCCAATGCTGAGGAGGCTTCAAAGGAGGCAGAATCACCGCCTATAATAGCCCCTGAAGAGTCTCTAGCAACTGCTGCAGCCTCTGCGAGACTAGAGGCTTTATCAAACGCAACGTTGCCGTTAATTTTAATGACTTCAGGTTCCGGGGGTAACCATTGCGAGACATGTCGAGTCGAGGGTGGCCTCAACCCCTTGTCTTTATGGTTAGCTTCGCTGAATTCTGAAAATAAAGTCTCAGCACGATTTCATGCTTCGTTAGGAGAACCAAAACAAACTAAAAACACAAGGTTATTTCTCGAAATCCATAGAGACCAACACAGAAAGTGATAAGTTCAAATCCCTCCTAGAAGCTTTTGTTTTTCTTCATTTCCATAATATTATCCCACCATTTGTGAAAACTTGGGAAACCACACACATTAGGAGAATAATTAAAACCCGAAGCTCTCCAAGCTGCTTGCACAAACGGGCAAAAAAAGAGGAGATGGTCAATTGTTTCTTCTTCCTTTTCATATTTAGGACATGAAGAGCCCCATGAAACCTTGCAAAGAGAATTCTCTTCGTGGGCAGGATATTATGGCATAACTTCCAGAGAAAAGAGCAAAATTTTGGGGTACTTTTAATCCCCAAATAGATCGCCAAAGATGAGAGTTATCTACTGGATTCTCACTACACTTCGCCCTGTCATCAATACAAGAAGATTGGAAAAGGAAATGATATTTGAACTTAACTAAAAACTCCCCATTTTTATTGTCATGCCAAATGATTTTGTTATTCACCCTAGGTCCTCTAATTGGGATCTTACAAATAGCATCAAACTCGATTACAGAGAAGAGACTATTAAGCTTTTGACGGTCCTAACTTCTCGATTCTTCCTTAATCAGATGAGAAACAGTAATCTCCCTACAGCCGGGAGGACGCAGTGAGGAAATGGCGAACATAGGTAAGTTAGGTATCCATTTGTCTTTCCATATTGAGACTTTTCTCCCATTGCCAATCCTCCGTAGAGTACCATTTGCAATTGTTTTGATCCTATCTCAGATGCCTGCCCAAGACCATGATGGATTAGTGCAAGAAAGCTCTACAAAGATGTCCCCATTTGGAAAATAAATATCCCTAAGGGTTTGAGCCAAAAGAGAGTTCGGATTTTTAACAATTCTCCATGCCACTTTAACAACAAATGCTTGATTAAAGACTCTCAAGTGTCTAAATCCAAGACAACCCTTATCTTTCAGCAAACAAAGTTTCTTCCATTTAAGCCAATATATACCTCTTTCTCCTTAGAATTATTTCACAAGAATTGAGCCATCATCGAACACAACTCATCGCAGAAAGTAATCGGCAGTAGAAAGCATTGTATGGCATAAGACGGGATAGCTTGCACAACGGCCTTGATTAAGACTTCTTTCCCTGCCTGAGATAAGAAGTTTTCTTTCCACTCTTTAAGTTTATTGCGAACTCTTTCTTTGATGAAGTTCAAAGCTTCTTTCTTACTGCGGCCCCAAAAAGAAGGAAGGCCTAAATACGTATTGTCCTCTTCCATAAGTCCAAAACCCAAAACGTTGGTAAAATGGAATTTATTGCTCTTGCTTATGATTTGAGAGAAAAAGACTGATGATTTACTGAAGTTAACAGATTACCTCATTGCTTCCTAAAATTGTTGTAGTACACGTTTGATAGCAGCACAATTCGAGTCATCCGCTTTGGAAAATAAAAGCAATCATCCACAAACATAAAGTGACTAAGCAACAGGCATCAATGCTTAATTTGGAATCCCTCATTGGCCTTATCCTTCAATTCTTTATCAATTGGCCAAGAGAATACATTTGAAATAATCAGAAACAAAAGGGTGAGAGAGGATCCCCTTGTCTTAAACCTCAAGAATGTTGAAACAATCCACGTTTTTCCCCATTGATAACGAGTGAGAAGGAAAATGTTAGGATATTTGTTTTAATATAATAATTGAAAAATAATTTTGGACAAATTTAAAAAGATTTCAAAAATAGTTTTAAGTCCAAACAACTTGAAAATATGTTTGATGAGTTTTTCAAAAGGTTTTTGAAGGCTTCAGAACGTTTTTAAATAGCTAAACCTGAGATTTCTTAAGTCTCATACCGATACATCCTCAACCGTATCGATACTTGTTAGGGTTTCAGCTACAGGAAAACTCCAAAACTAAAAACTCGTACCAGTACAGGCTTATCTGTACCGATAAAAAAGGGGTCGTATCGATACGCACTGAGGCGTACTGATACCCCTTTGTTTTAAACACCCCAACGGCTGTTTCTCAAAATGGGTGTACTAATACCTGGTATTCGAGTATTGATACCAACATCACCAGAATGGGAAATTCAACATGGAATTCATCCCCAACGGCTCCAATCTATTCCCAACGGTCACCAACGGCTAGGAACACATTTGGGAAGTTAAAAGGACCATTCAAGCACCTGGAACAACGAATGATTATCAAGTCAACAATCTTTTGATTAAGAAATGTTTTAGTTCTCAAATTGTTGTATTTTGTATAGTCAAACACTTGTGAGCTAAATTGTCAATGTATGCTCAAGTGTATTAGTTTTGGGTGAGAGCTTTAAAGTGCAAACACACTACCTTTGAGAGAGATTTCAGTTTGCTAAACTTCTTCTTGTAAAAGAGAATGTTTGATCAAAGCTTTGGGTAGAAAGCTTTGATTGTGTACAAGGTTGCCTCCTTAGCCTAGAAAAAGGGAAGAAATTCTAGTGAATTTAAAAATCCTTAGTGGGGAAGCTAAGGTAGTGGATGTAGACCTTGGTTAGAAGGTCGAACCACTTTAAATTCTTGTGCCCTTTTTCTATCCTTTTTGCTTTCACCACCAACACACAAAATTTAACTTCTCTACCACTTGGCAAGCATTTTAGTTAATCGAACGAGCCTCCCAACAATTGGTATCAGAGCTTCATCTCTTTATCGGATTAACATCCAAAAGTCAATCCTATAGGAGCTCAACCATTCTACATCAACCAGACATTATGGCGCAATCCATCGATAGGCCACCATTCTTTAACGGGACCAACTACTCTTATTGGAAGAATAAGATGATGTTCTTCATGAGAGCCAAAGACTACCGTCTTTGGGATATTTTTCTTGATGGTTCGTTCGTGCCACAAAGAAGTAAGGCGGAATAGAGTGTGAATGATCACAAGAAGATGGAGCTAAACGCGAAGGCATTACACATTCTCCTTTATGCACTTTGCCCGAAAGAGTATGCCAAAGTTTCTTCTTGTGAAGATGCCAAGGAAGTATGTGACAAGCTTGAAGTCACATATAAGGGAACAAACAAAGTAAAGGAGACCAAGATTGGTCTTCTCAACCTTGAGTATGAGAACTTCAAGATGAACCCGGATGAAGACATCAAGAGCATGTTCAATCGGTTCTCCACAATCGTCAATGAACTTAAAGGTTTTGGAAAGGAGATTTTGGAAGACAAGATCGTTCAAAAGTTGATTTTTTCACTTCCCAAGTCATGGGAGTCCAAAAAGATGGCAATAATAGAAGCAAAGAACTTGAAGGAACTCAAGCTTGATGAGCTTATTAGATCTTTGCTCACCCATGAGATGATGTCGGAAGGGAGAAGAAAAGAGAAGGAAAAAATATCAAAGAGTAAGGAATAAAAGACCTAAACATAATTGCTCTTCAATCCTTCACAAGTCATCAAGAAGATTCAAGTGTTGAGGAAAGTGAAAGTGAAGAGATGGTCTATCTCTTCAAAAAGTTCACTCAATTAATGAAGAATGAAATGGAAAATTCTTCAAGGCATGAATCGAAGAAAAAGATGAAAGATCCCCTAAAGAGCTTTGAATGCAAGAAGTAAGGACACACCAAATACGATTGCTCTCACTTCAACAAAAAGGATCATATTCAAAAAGAGCATATGTGGCAATATGGAGTGATGAAGAAGATTTCACCGACAATAAGGTAGCTCACTTATGCTTTATGAGTTACAAGAAGCCTATGACGAATTGGTTTTTGAGTTCAAGGCTTCATTTTCAAAAAATAAAAAGATGATTTCAAAATTAGAAATCAAATAAATTGCTTTTGAAAACCAATTTGGAGTTTGAAGCAAAAATTAAGGATTTTGAGCAAAAAGTTCTAAGCTTACAAAATTTGCGTACAAAAGATGGAAAAACAATTTTGGTTAAAAGGAAAAACAATTTTTGAAAATCAAATTTTTATCAAAGACAATCTAGGCCCCCTAGATTTTTAAGCGAAAATGTTTTAGAAGTATTTGGGTTCCAAAAGAACTAATTACTTCAAATAAAAATGATGAAATTGTAAAATAGATTCTTAATGGGACTAAAATTTGTGCAACTAATTTCATTGGATCCAAAGCAATTTGGATACCAAAAATTACTTTATTATCATTTTATAGGTGTGGTAGAGCATTGATCAATAAAGTGGTGAACCAAGGAAGCTCTATGCACACAAGGAAGATCGCTTGAAGAAGGAAGGCTTCACATCCTACCTTTAATTCAAGTGTAAAGAGGAGCCATTTACTCTCCATTGTTATGGTACTTTAAAAGTTTTTCAAGCTTAGTTTGAATTATTTTTTGATATAACAAAAAGGGGAGAATATTTTGAACAATTGAATTTTCAAATGAATAAGGGAGAGCTTTTAACTATTTTGAATCTATATTCTCTTATTCAAAAATTATTTTACAAAGGGGAGAATCACTAAAACAATTTTTCAAGTTGGTTTTATTATATCAAAAAGAGGGTGATTGTTAGGATATTTGTTTTGATATAATAATTGAAAAATAGTTTTGGAAAATTTTGAAAATATTTCAAAAATGGTTTTAAGTCCAAACAACTTGAAAATATGTTTGATGAGTTTTTCAAAAGGTTTTGGAAGGCTTCAAAACATTTTTAAATAGCTAAACTTGAGATTTCTTAAGTCTCGTACCGATATGCCCTCAACCGTATCGATATCTGTTAGGATTTTAACTACAGGAAAAATTCTAGAACTAAAAACTCATATCGGTACAAGCTTATCTGTATCGATACGAAGGGGGTCATACCAATACGCACTTAGGCGTACCGATACCCCTTTGTTTTAAATACCCCAATGGCTATTTCCCAAAGTGGGCATACTGATACATGGTATTTGAGTATAGATACCAACAGCACCAGAATGGGAAATTCAGCAAGGAATTCATCCCCAACGGCTCCAATCCATTCCCAACGGTCATCAACGGCTAAAAACTCATTTGGGAAGTTAAAATGACCATTCAAGCAGCTGGAACAACGAATGATTATCAAGTCAACAATATTTTGATTAAAAAATGTCTTAATGCTCAAATTGTTGTATTTTGCATAGATAAACACTTGTGAGCTAAATTGTCAATGTATGCTCAAGTGTATTAGGTTTGGGTGAGAGCATTAGAGTGCAAACATACTACCTTTGAGAGGGATTTTAGTTTGCTAAACTTCTTCTAGTAAAAGAGAGTGTTTAATCAAAGCTTTAAGTAGAAAGCTTTGACTGTGTACAAAGTTGCCTCCTTAGCCTAGAAAAGGGGAAGAAATTCTAGTGCATTTGAAAATCCTTAATGGGGAAGCTAAGGTAGTGGATGTAGACATTGGTTAGAAGGTCGAACCACTATAAATTCTTGTGCCCTTTTTCTATCCTTTTTGCTCCTACCACAACACCCAAAATTGAACTTCACCACTTGGCAAGCATTTTGGTTGATCGTACAAGCCTCCCAACAGAAAAGGTAGTGATACATTGCATAACCATTTGTATCCACCAATTACATAAACACATTTTACTCATCACAAACCGAAGAACATTCCAATCAAATTTGTCATAGGCCTTCTCCATATCAAATTTGAGAGCCATGACACCTAATTTGCCTTTTTTCATTCTTTTGATGGCATGAAAGCCTTTTGTAATATCCATTTTTGCCTGGCCCCAAAATTAAATCCGACCCATTTACCCTATTCGAACCAAGTTTAAAAATATAGCAAATTCAAAAAAAAGCAAAAAAATAATAAATAAATAAAAGGGGGAGGGGAGTGGAGCACAAGGCTCCACGTCACCCACCTCACCCCTCACTTTGCCTATAAAAAAGGGTGTGGGGGGAGCATTTTAAAAAAACAAGAATCGGCAGTGGCATGGCCAAATAAGGGGGCTTAGGCTCCCGGCTAGCCAAAGACCAGGGTAGTGTCCTCGGTCTTAACCGATTCGATCAGACTCCTATTTTGGATCTGATCTAGTTAATTTTTTTGGAGAGGTCGTGGTAGATCTCGGTGGGGTTCAGTCGGGGTCCGTCATTCGAGCTCCTAGTTAGGTATATTTTCTTTCCTTTTTATTTGTGTTGTAATTTTTATGATTTAATGAAGTAGTAGTTAATTTAAAATTGTGTTTTTTAGTTTGTATGTTTATTTATGTTTTAGATTAGTATTTATTATGTTTTAAATTTATGTTTTATATTAATATTTTATTTATGTTAGATTTGTTTTTATTTATGAGTTAGATTAATATTTATGTATGTATGTTTTAGATTAGTATTTTATTTATGTTAGATTTGTTTTTAATTATGTGTTAAATTAATAGTTATGTATGTATGTTTTAGATTAGTATTTTATTTATGTTATATTAGTATTTTATTATGTTAGTATTTATTTATATTTTTATCGCAATATATTTATTTATATTTGCTTTTTAAGTTTTCATAACGGATATATATTTTGTCAATGCGGTGCCCTTTTAGCGTAAATGGGGCGATGATCGACGCGTAGTGATGGTTGTTGGCGTTTACTCTCGGATAACGGGGCTTTTAAAATTTACTCGCACATATAATTAAATTTTAATTTAATCGTCACTTTAATCCAGAAAATTTAATATTAATAAAGCGGTAATTATTAAAGTACCAATTTTGGGCGGTGTGGGGGTGTTAATCTTTCCCTCATCCGTAACCGACTCCCGAACCCAACATTTTAAAATCTCTGGTTTTTATGGTGTCCGGTCCACCTTGAGTGGCCGGTGGCGACTCCATTTTTAAATAAAACATGGGTTTTATAAAACTCCTCGCGGAAGACATTCATTTCAAAACAAAATAAAAACCACACATTTTTTAACGAAATGGGACATCGCTACACCTTTGTGGGCGATGATAATATTGTCATGGATAAGTCTGTCGTTGATGAATGCGGATTGTGATTGCAGAATAATCTCTGGAAGAATACGCTTATTTCTTGAAGCCAAGATTTTGGTGATAATCATGAGAGAAAAGTAACACAAGCTAATAGGTCTAAAGTGGACTTTCGTAGGGTTCCTCCTTTTAGGAATGAGAACAATGTTAGTCTTCTTGATCTCTTATTCAAAGCAGCTGTTCTAAAGGAAATCCTTGACCCTAATAATGAGATCATCTTTAATTACACTCCAAAAATATTGGTAAAAGGTTTCGGAGAAACCATCAGGCCCCGGGGCTTTAGGGGGACCCTTGCTGTAGACCGCATCTTGATTTTCCTCGGTTGACACTTACTTACTAAGCATCTCTTTCATCTCAGATAATATCACCGAAGGTATAATGTCAGAAATGGCCTCCATATCAATAGAAAAAAATTAGCGTAGATGTAACCCCTTCGACCCGGTCAGAGGCGTAAGACCGAATCGAAGCGAGCTACATTAGGTTTGCCAAAACAAACTGTAAAGATTTAACTCAATTACGTCTTTTATCTTTTATCTTATCTAGATGCATCTTTATAACCTATGGTGTGCATACTAGAAGCGGGTGAAATTCCAACTCAATCAAGCATCAAAACGACATCTAATTGCGTAATTGCAATTAGGGACCAAATTGCAATTTTGGAAAATTACAGTGACTTATCCTATTTTAAAGTTACCAAACCTTTACACTTAATTAAATTGATCCATTTTTGCATCGTTATCAGGTCCGCTTCACGGCATTCACGTTGCAAATGCAATATTAATTTTTGCATTTACTATCAATGAGAAGATCACGACTGGTTCTAATTTAAAATATCATCGGGAGAAAATCTAGTGCTCTAGATATAAGGCAATATTAAAGTTCCAAATGAACCCCGTAGTTGGAAGTTGTGCCACGAAACCATTTTTGAATGGGATTTTGCATCAAAGACATCACCTCACATTTACATGCAATCTTTTTAAAATTTTAAAGTGGGTTCCCGGGTTACCCCAATTAAATAAAAACAAGTTGGTCGATCTAGCCCCCAAAAGCCTTTTTACAAAAAGTTTGGTTTTTGGGGCATGCCCAAAAGTCCCCCACATCTTTTACAAACTTTAAAGGCCTTTAACGAGGCCCTACCAGGGCAATTTCCAAGGCCCCGCCCTTCATTATCGAGTAAAACCCCTTTGCACCCCAAATGTCTACGCTCGCAAAAATGCACCTAATCCAAATAATAATAATAATGACCGTCATGAACCAACACACAATTTATAAAACTCCAACCCAGCAAGCAAATGTAATCAGCACTCGCAAGTCAAATTCAAGAGCAATTTCGCACAATGGCATAGTGAATCTTAACAAAAATGTTGGGGCACGCACCTGCATGACCGACAACCTAAGTTGAGGTCAATCGGTCACATATAAAACCAAGATCCTCGGGATTTTATCTGGGCAAAGTCGTAACCCTTTCGAGGATCGAAAAAATCATGCCACATTCATGCACGTAGTTGCATTTACATCTTGCATTAAATCATTTTTGCATACATTTAGATTAAGTGCATACACCAAAATCCACCATGCATTTAAGGTGGCCCACATGCATTTAGACATAAAATTAGATACATTCATGCAATCTTGCTTATAAATAGGTCTCAAAAAGAGGTACCCTCGACATGGGGCAATGACAAGAAGGCGACCACTAAATCTTGAAGGAGGCCAAACACGAAGAAGATCATGAAACACCTAAAATAAAATGTATCGCTGACAAAATCTTAATAATTCTTGGCCAATGTTTTTCTTTTGTAGGATTTGATTCCTCCGATGTTGGTGTGATGATGCTAACATTCCATATCTTACCTCTCACGATAGGAAGTAGGGCAAATTTTTCCAAGACATAGTCTTGCTGTCAATAGTACAAACAATCTACACTAGCAAATCATGCCTCCACAAGCAGTGTAGTGTAGTGATCAATCCTATCTGCATCTTGCCTCCGCTTGGTGGTGTTGCAAATCAAATTCTTCCATCCGTATCCTATCTCTCCGCTGGTGGTGTAATGGATTCACTTTTGCTGATCTAGTCTCTTCTGACGTGCTGGTATAGTAGATCAAAATCCTATCCGTGTTTTGCTCTGATTTGCATCAAAGTTTCCATTGATGCCTAAATTTTACTCAAGTTTACCCCTTATTATAATTGTATCTAAAAAAAGCAAAAAAATAATAAATAAATAAAAGGGGGAGGGGAGTGGAGCACAAGGCTCCACGTCACCCACCTCACCCCTCACTTTGCCTATAAAAAAGGGTGTGGGGGGAGCATTTTAAAAAAACAAGAATCGGCAGTGGCATGGCCAAATAAGGGGGCTTAGGCTCCCGGCTAGCCAAAGACCAGGGTAGTGTCCTCGGTCTTAACCGATTCGATCAGACTCCTATTTTGGATCTGATCTAGTTAATTTTTTTGGAGAGGTCGTGGTAGATCTCGGTGGGGTTCAGTCGGGGTCCGTCATTCGAGCTCCTAGTTAGGTATATTTTCTTTCCTTTTTATTTGTGTTGTAATTTTTATGATTTAATGAAGTAGTAGTTAATTTAAAATTGTGTTTTTTAGTTTGTATGTTTATTTATGTTTTAGATTAGTATTTATTATGTTTTAAATTTATGTTTTATATTAATATTTTATTTATGTTAGATTTGTTTTTATTTATGAGTTAGATTAATATTTATGTATGTATGTTTTAGATTAGTATTTTATTTATGTTAGATTTGTTTTTAATTATGTGTTAAATTAATAGTTATGTATGTATGTTTTAGATTAGTATTTTATTTATGTTATATTAGTATTTTATTATGTTAGTATTTATTTATATTTTTATCGCAATATATTTATTTATATTTGCTTTTTAAGTTTTCATAACGGATATATATTTTGTCAATGCGGTGCCCTTTTATCCGAGCGTAAATGGGGCCAGTATCAGGCGTAGTGATGGTTGTTGGGCGTTTACTCTCGGATAACGGGGCTTTTAAAATTTACTCGCACATATAATTAAATTTTAATTTAATCGTCACTTTAATCCAGAAAATTTAATATTAATAAAGCGGTAATTATTAAAGTACCAATTTTGGGCGGTGTGGGGGTGTTAATCTTTCCCTCATCCGTAACCGACTCCCGAACCCAACATTTTAAAATCTCTGGTTTTTATGGTGTCCGGTCCACCTTGAGTGGCCGGTGGCGACTCCATTTTTAAATAAAACATGGGTTTTATAAAACTCCTCATGGAAGACATTCATTTCAAAACAAAATAAAAACCACATTTTTTTTTTAACGAAATGGGACATCGCTACACCTTTGTGGGCGATGATAATATTGTCATGGATAAGTCTGTCGTTGATGAATGCGGATTGTGATTGCAGAATAATCTCTGGAAGAATACGCTTATTTCTTGAAGCCAAGATTTTGGTGATAATCATGAGAGAAAAGTAACACAAGCTAATAGGTCTAAAGTGGACTTTCGTAGGGTTCCTCCTTTTAGGAATGAGAACAATGTTAGTCTTCTTGATCTCTTATTCAAAGCAGCTGTTCTAAAGGAAATCCTTGACCCTAATAATGAGATCATCTTTAATTACACTCCAAAAATATTGGTAAAAGGTTTCGGAGAAACCATCAGGCCCCGGGGCTTTAGGGGGACCCTTGCTGTAGACCGCATCTTGATTTTCCTCGGTTGACACTTACTTACTAAGCATCTCTTTCATCTCAGATAATATCACCGAAGGTATAATGTCAGAAATGGCCTCCATATCAATAGAAAAAAATTAGCGTAGATGTAACCCCTTCGACCCGGTCTAGACGTAAGACCGAATCGAGCGAGCTACATTAGGTTTGCCAAAACAAACCTGTAAAGATTTAACTCGAATTACGTCTTTTATCTTTTATCTTATCTAGATGCATCTTTATAACCTATGGTGTGCATACTAGAAGCGGGTGAAATTCCAACTCAATCAAGCATCAAAACGACATCTAATTGCACGTAATTGCAATTAGGGACCAAATTGCAATTTTGGAAAATTACAGTGACTTATCCTATTTTAAAGTTACCAAACCTTAATTAGTCAGTTTCATGTTCACATGTTAAATTTCAGCTTCAAATAATCATCCAAACCTATTAAATTGCATACATAACATTCAGGGACCAAAACATAAGAATATAAAATACAGACTTCACTTTAACTAACAAAATAGACACTCGTATCGGTACACGAACAAGTGTTTTAGTACACTTGCACCATTTCAAAACTCCAAATTCCAGTAGCTTAAACTCGTACTGATACACTCCCTCAAGTATCGGTACGTAGGCCATTTTAGCATATACTCGTACCAAAACACTAACCATTGTACGAAAACCCAGGCTCAGATTAAGCCTACGTAAATCGGTACACTATCACTCGTACCGAAACGCATGGACCTGAAATGTCCCAGTTTGCTGGATTTTCATGCTTTCATGAATTCGAACTTAAACCCACATGCCACAAACATACTAGGGACCAATCCATATCAAAACTTCACAGGAACAAGGTCTTAACATGGCATCATACTCCAATCTAGAGTCTATAGGCATGCTTCCTAAGAAATCAAATCATCCAAAGCATGAAATGTAAATCCAAAGCAACCAACATAGTATAAGGCCAATTACAAACCCAAAACAACATAACAAACTTTAATCCAGAAAGTTTAATATTAATAAAGCGGTAATTATTAAAGTATCAATTTTGGGCGGTGTGGGGGTGCTAATCCTTCCCCATCCGTAACCGACTCCCGAACCCAACATTTTAAAACCTCTGGTTTTTATGGTGTCCGGTCCACCTTGAGTGGCCGGTGGCGACTCCGTTTTTAAATAAAACACGGGTTTTATAAAACTCAACATAGAAGACATTCATTTCAAAACAAAATAAAAACCACACCTTTTTTTAGCGAGAGGGGATATCGCTACAGATGGCGACTCTGCTGGGGACATTTTTTTTGTTTTCAAAAATAAAAGAGAGTCGAGCTTTTTAAATAATTATCGCTTTACTAATATTAGAAATTCCAGATTAAAGTGACTATTAAATTAACATTCGGTTATAATTGCGCGTTTATTTTAACGCATTTAAAATTTGGCATATAAACCCATCCTTTTAAGTGGGGGAAACGCTAATGCTTTCGTGAGGATATCGTTCCTCCGTGTAGGCCTAGCAAGTACCTTCGGGGCTCGAGTACCTTATGCTTTCGTAAGGATATCGTTCCTTCGTGCAGGCATAAGCGAATAGGTCCCCCTAAATTGAACTCGATTGAAAAGAGCCTATAATGGGTGATGACCGGGGGTCTTGCTACTCTTAGTAGGGGACAGCAAGGACAATTTGGGTACCTCTTAGCACCAAAACTACAAGTAGAGAACATATAGAAACCCACCCTTTTAGAGCCGTGCGGATAACTTAGGTGTTTTAGACGGGATGTAAATAGGGTTGTTTTGTTTGTTTACCTTATCTAAATTGTTCTTCTATTTATGTGTTATTGATCTTATCCGGAACTGAATTTTCTTTTTTGTTTTACCCTTTTTGTATACATCATTGCATTTGCATTACATTGAGGTGTTGGTTCAAGTGGTTTACCCGATCATAAATCTTTCATTTTTACCCTAATTTCAAATTGACCCATTTTTGTGATCACATCATGTCTGCTCATTTTGGCATTCATTGCATGGCATATCATAACACATTAATTTTTGCATTTTACCATCATGAAATGCTGATTCACGACTGGTTCTTAATTTAAAAAATTATCATCGGGAGAAAATCTAGTGCTCTAGATATCAAGGCAATATTCAAAGTTGCAAATGAATCCCGTGAGTTCGGAAGTTGTGCCACGAGAACCATTTTTGAATCAGTACTTTCGCATCTAAGACATGCACCTCACATTTACATGCAATCATTTTGAAAATTTTAAAGTCGGTCCTCGGGTTACCCCATTAAATACAACGAAGTTGGTCGATCTAGCACCTTACAAAGCCTCTTACAAAAGTTTGGTCTTGGGGCATGTCCAAAAGTACCCCCACATCTTTTACAAACATTATGCCTCTAACGAGGCCTCAGTCTAGGGGCATTATTTGCCAAGGTCCAGCCTTCATTATCGAGTCAAACCCTTGCACCCCTGAAATGTCTACATTGACCACAGTCTGTAAAACTGCACCCAATCCAAAAAATAATGAGCTACCATGAACCAACACAATTTATGAACCCAACTTAGGGGGCAGCAGAATCCACACTCAAAGTTTCAAATTTGCTACAAGAGCAGTGTTAGATGATGTCATGTAATGAACAAAATTTTGGGGCATCCGCTCAGATGAAAGCTGATCGAACCTAAGTCGAGGTTGAGGCACCGTCACATACAAAAAACCAAGATCCTGACGGGACCAGTGAGGAGTCAGGGGCATCCTTTTGAGGATCGAAAAAATCATGTCACATTCATGCATGTAGTTGCATTTATCTTCCATGGAATCATTTTTGCATACATTTAGATTAAGTGCATACACCAAAATCACCATGCATTTAGGGTAGACACATGCATTTAGACATAAAATTAGATACATTCATGCAATCTTGCTTGTACATAACAGGTCTACGGAAAAGACCGAGTACCCTCAACATGGGGGTAATGACAAGAGGGCCAACCCTAGTCTTGAAGGAGGCCAAACACGAAGAAGATGCTGAAACACCTAAAATAAAAGGTATCAGCGACAAAATCTTTGACAATTACTAACCAATGTTTTTTCTTTTGTAGGATTTGATTCCTCCAACGATGGCGTGACGAACACTAACAATTTCCCGACTATCACTCCTGCCAACAAAAATTCTTTCCAAATCCTGCCCTCTGTCGATAGAGAAGCCGAGCAAATTTTTCAAAAAAAATTATCTCGTTGAAAATGGCACAGCAATCCAAATCATGCCTCCGTCAGTGGTGGTACGCCAACTTAATGAAGATCTTGCCTTCGTCGGTGGTGTTGTAGATCAAATTTTTTATCCAGATCCTATCTCTCCGTCAGTGGTGTAGCGGGTCTCACATTTTGCTGAACTAGTCTCTCCGGCAGTGGTGTAGCAGATCAAAAAACTATCCAAATCTTGTCTTCGTCGGTGTTGCAGATCAAAGTTTCCATTCGATCCTACCTCTCCATCGGTGGTGTAGTGGGTCCCACATTTTGTTGATCTAGTCTCTCCATCAGTAATGTAACAGATCAAATCCTCTCTAGGTCTTGCCTCTTTGACAGTGTTGCAGCTAGACCTAAATTTTACTCGGAATTTACCTTTTTATTATAGTTGTAGCTAAAAAATCAATCAAAAAAAGAAAAGAAAAAAAATTAAAAAAAAAAGAAAAAAAGAAAATGAAAAGGAAAAAAAATCAAAGAATCCAAAAAAACAAAAAAAAATCCGAAAAAAAATTAAATCAAAATGAAAATCAAGTTGTTACCATTTGCCGATCTTGCTCCTCTGTTGATGGTATAGTAAGGTTCTGCCTCTTCGTCGGTGTTGCAGCTGAACCAAATTTGCCGAAGTCTGACCATGCCTCTTCGTCAGAGTTGTAGCTTTATAAAAAAACCATCTAATCCTGCCTCTTCGGCTGAGTCATAGCTAGATCAAATCTTCAAACCTTGCCTCTTCGTCGGTGTTGTAGCTTGGTCAAATCTAACTTTCGGTTCTACCTCTTCGTCGGTGTTGTAACTAAACCTAATTCACTAACTCTCGGTCTTGCCTCTTCGTCGGTGTTGTAGCTAGACCAAATCCACTAACTCTTGATCTCGCCTCTTCGTCGGTGTTGTAACTTGATCGACATTACTAACTTTAGACCATGCCTCATCGTCGGTGTTGTAGCTTGGTCAAAATTTACTAACTTTCTAGTTGTATCAATGTTGTATCTTAAAAAAGGAAAAGAAAAAAGAAGAAAAAAAGAAGAAAAAAAGAAAGAAAAAAGAAAAAAGAAAAGAGAAAAATGAAAAATGAAAAAAGAAGAGAAAGAAAAAAAGAAAGAAAATAAAAAAATAATCAAAAACAGCTTTCAATCATTCGATCCTGCATCTTCGTCAGAGTTGTAGCTGGATCAAACATCAGAACTTTCATCCACCGATCCTGCCTCTTCGTCAGAGTTGTAGCTGGATCAAATCTTTAGACCTTGCCTCTCCGTCGGTGTTGTAGCTTGGTCAAATCTAACTTTAGGTTCTGCCTCGTCGTCGGTGCTGTAGCTGAACCTATTTTACTAACTTTTGGTCTTGCATTTTCATCGGTGTTGTAGCTAGACCAAATCCACTAACTCTTGATCTCGCATCTTCGTCAGTGTCGTAGCTAGATCAACATTACTAACTTTAGACCATGCCTCTTCGTCGGTGTTGTAGCTTGGTCAAAATTTACCAATTTTCAAGTTTTATCAATGTTGTATCTAAAAATAGAAAAAAAAAAGAAGGAAAGAGAGCAAAATGAAAAAAGTAGAAAAGAAAAAGCAAAAAGAAAAAGAAAACAAAGAAGAAAAAGAGAAAGAGAAAATGAAGAAGTTGTCAGTTTTCTGGTCTTGTCTCTTCGTCAGAGTTGTAGCTGGATCAGACATCAGGACTTTCATCCATCAGTCTTGCCTCCTCGTCAGTGTTGCAGCTAGATCGAATTTTGTATACCCTGCCTCTTCGTCGGTGTTGTAGCTGGGTCGAACTCTCTTTAGGTATTAGCTTATTATCAATAATGTAGTGAGTTGCTATCGTTTTGCTTCCTCAACCCTATTTTGAAGATTTTGCTTCCTCCAAGAGTGACAAAGTAGATCCGTCAAGTTTAGAAAGAAGACATGCGCCGAAGAGAAAGAAGATCTATCGAAGAAAGAAGACACGCGTCAAAAGGAGAGAAGTTCAGCCAGACCGGATAAAAATGGTTATTCTTTTGTCTTTGCTCTATTCCTGTTACACAGTAATGAGCAAAGAGGGGTAGCTGTAATATCTATTTTTGTCCGGGCCCCAAAATTATATTTGAACCATTTACCCTATTTGAACCAAGTTTAAAAATATAACAAATTCAAAAAAAAGAAAAAAAATAATAAATGAAGAAAGAGGGGAGGGGAGTGGAGCACAAGGCTCCACGTCACCCACCTCACCTCTCACTTTGCCTATAAAAAGGGGCGTGGGGGGCATTTGAAAAAAACAAAGAATCGGCAGTGGCATGGCCAAATAAGGGGGCTTAGGCTCTCGGCTAGCCAAAGACCGAGGTAGTGTCCTCGGTCTTAACCGGTTCGATCGGAGTCCTATTTTGGATCTGATCTAGTTAATTTTTTGGAGAGGTCATGGTAGATCTCGGTGGGGTTCAGTTGGGGTTCGTCATTCGAGCTCCTAGTTAGGTATATTTTCTTTCCTTTTTATTTGTGTTGTAATTTTTATGATTTAATGAAGTAGTAGTTAATTTAAAATTGTGTTTTTTAGTTTGTATGTTTATTTATGTTTTAGATTAGTATTTATTATGTTTTAAATTTATGTTTTATATTAATATTTTATTTATGTTAGATTTGTTTTTATTTATGAGTTAGATTAATATTTATGTATGTATGTTTTAGATTAGTATTTTATTTATGTTAGATTTGTTTTTATTTATGTGTTAAATTAATAGTTATGTATGTATGTTTTAGATTAGTATTTTATTTATGTTATATTAGTATTTTATTATGTTAGTATTTATTTATATTTTTATCGCAATGTATTTATTTATATTTGCTTTTTAAGTTTGCATAACGGATATATATTTTTTCAATGCGGTGCCCTTTTATCCGAGCGTAAATGGGGTCAGTATCAGGCGTAGTGATGGTGGTTGGGCGTTTACTCTCGGATAACGGGGCTTTTAAAATTTACTCGCACATATAATTAAATGTTAATTTAATCGTCACTTTAATCCAGAAAGTTTAATATTAATAAAGCGGTAATTATTAAAGTACCAATTTTGGGCGGTGTGTGGGTGTTAATCCTTCCCCCATCCGTAACCGACTTCCGAACCCAACATTTTAAAATCTCTGGTTTTTATGGTGTCCGGTCCACCTTGAGTGGCCGGTGGCGACTCTATTTTTAAATAAAACACGAGTTTTATAAAACTCCACGCGGAAGACATTCATTTCAAAACAAAATAAAACCACACATTTTTTTAACGAGATGGGACATCGCTACACCTTTGTGGGCGATGATAATATTGTCATGGATAAGTCTGTCGTTGATGAATGCGGATTGTGATTGCAGAATAATCTCTGGAAGAATACGCTTATTTCTTGAAGCCAAGATTTTGGTGATAATCATGAGAGAAAAGTAACACAAGCTAATAGGTCTAAAGTGGACTTTCGTAGGGTTCCTCCTTTTAGGAATGAGAACAATGTTAGTCTTCTTGATCTCTTCTTCAAAGCAGCTGTTCTAAAAGAAATCCTTGACCCTAATAATGAGATCATCTTTAATTACACTCCAAAAATATTGGTAAAAGGTTTCGGAGAAACCATCAGGCCCCGGGGCTTTAGGGGGACCCATGCTGAAGACCGCATCTTGAATTTCCTCGGTTGACACTTACTTACTAAGCATCTCTTTCATCTCAGATAATCATCCAAACCTATTAAATTGCATACATAACATTCAGGGACCAAAACATAAGAATATAAAATAAAGACTTCACTTTAACTAACAAAATAGACACTCGTATCGGTACACGAATAAGTGTTTTAGTACACTTGCACCATTTCAAAACTCCAAATTCCAGTAGCTTAAACTCGTACTGATACACTCCCTCAAGTATCGGTACGTAGGCCATTTTAGCATATACTCGTACCAAAACACTAACCCTTGTACGAAAACCCAGGCTCAGATTAAGCCTACGTAAATCGGTACACTATCACTCGTACCGAAACGCATGGACCTGAAATGTCCCAATTTGCTGGATTTTCATGCTTTCATGAATTTGAACTTAAACCCACATGCCACAAACATACTAAGGACCAATCCATATCAAAACTTCACAGGAACAAGGTCTTAACATGGCATCATACTCCAATCTAGAGTCTATAGGCATGCTTCCTAAGAAATCAATCATCCAAAGCATGAAATGTAAATCCAAAGCAACCAACATCGTATAAGGCCAATTACAAACCCAAAACAACATAACAAACTTGCTCAAATATGAAGTTTAGCAAAAACACTCCCAAAACAACAATGAATCTCATTGCCTTTATTACTACTAGTCTAGTTTGAAACCATACTTTCGAACAGCCGAAGTCCTTAGATTTCCTTATCCCACTCGCTGCCTCCAAACTCTAATTCTCTGCATTAATGGACAAAGAAAGCGTAACCACACTAGACTTAGTGAGGAGTGCTCAAACAACACACCATAAATGCATTTTAAATCCATTTTCCAAAATACATTGAAATCATCATTTCAATCAACTTATAAAACTTCATGCCTTGAAAATCATGCACTTAACACTTTCAAAAACTAACATATTAAATTGTATGCAACATGTATCATGGATCAACAGCAAATCTTATTTGCTAACCCTCAATTTAAGCCTTCCCATGCATAACAATCCATATGCAAAGCTTAAAGAGTAAACATGTATAAACCAACATTATACATCAACATCCATCGACATGACACATTAACAATTATATTGGCTTTCAAGTTATCAAAAACCAAGTTTCACTTTTCAAAATATTACATCAGATACACAGATTCAACAAGTGTCCTCTCAACACTTCATGTTATCTCAACCGGAATTAAGGTACGCTTACAACCGGGTACCATCACAACCCATCTCATCGATTAGACGCATAATCCACTAACGAGAGTTTTTGGTACCATATAATCCCTTAGATACAACAAGTGCCCTCTCAACACTTTATGTTATCGCAACCAAAATTAAGGTATGCTTACAACCGGGTATCATCACAACACATCTCATCAGTTAGACGCATAATCCACTAACAAGAGTTTTTTGTACCATATAATCCCTCAACCGTTAGGGTACTCTTGGTGGATTATTCAGTACACATAAACCCCTCAACACCAGAGGTGACTCATTTATAGTGCAATATCAATCCTATGGTTAGCCAACTATATCCGATAATATTTTAAACCATATCACTTGCCAACATAATTCATTATTGACCATCATCAATATATGATCAAAAACAATATAAAACATACTTTAAAACATGCTTAAACAGTAGGTACCATGTAATTCAAAACAAGTGCATAAAACCAATTTCGCTAAAGCACGACTAAGAGAGAATTCTCTATATACTTACTTCCGAGTTTAAACCAGTATTTCAAGCTAAGCTTAAACCCCCAATATAACCTTTACATCATTTCAAAGCTGAAAATTCACATTCTCACTCACTGATAACGCAAAGCTTCATTCGCCAATGCGAATCACTCCTCCAAAGCTTCCAAAGCGACGCTACGAGCTTGAGGACCAACCTTCCCTGATTTTACCACACAAAAATAGGGGATTCAATGCATCAACAAGCATTCACAAACTCAGCAACATCAACTCATAACGATCCTCTTCAAAATCTAGCCGAAACTTTCTCAAAACTACCGAAATCAACATCAAACATCTTCCAAACTTAACCCAGCCAAAACCTAATGATTTAATTCATTACTTACCTTCCATTGACATTCAAAACCAACCTAACATCAACCTTATGCCTCCAGCATACAATAAACAACCACAACACCTTAAAAACACCCAACTAACAACCTAGAAAATTAGAGATTCACATAGCTTCGAGATTCTAATGTTAAAGTCAATCCATTAACATTATACAACATCAAAATCATGATTAAAATCAATCAAAAACTCAGCAAAACAGATCCAATTCGAAAATCACCAAATCTTATCAATTAACTTTGATTTAACCTAATTCTATAATTAAATCATTAAAACTCAATAGAAAACATTTATAAAGGATCAATAACTTGGGAATTTTAGTAAAGAACCATACATTAGAGGAGAATGATGAATCTCACCTCTAATGTTGACTTTCCCCCTTAATTAGATTGATTACATGAGAAAACAATATTAAAACAATAAGGTTTTGATAGAAAACAATTAAGAACTCATTTGAAACCAAAAGATTGATGAAATCAAGAAGTTACCTAAAGAGGAGAAGAGTGTTTGACTGAAGAGAATTTGAGAGAAAATCTTTTAGAGAAAAGATAGTTACGTAAAGTTTGCTTAGGAATTAATTATAAAATTAATTCCTCAAATCTATTTATATTTTTCAAACCCTTTTAAAATGGCCAATTAAGGAGAAAAAACTGATATTAGACTTTGGGTAGATAGCTCCTTAAAGATTCTAAGTTTTGACCCTTTTACAAAATAGTCACTAAAAACAGTTTTCATTCTTTACATTTTCGTCACTACCCAAAATGTCACATTTCCAAATTTCATTTTTTAAAATTGACTTTACCAAAAATATCTATATATTAAATAATGATTTTTAGATATTTTTCCTAAATATTTTCTTACTCAAAAATATTTAATCTGATTTTAACCCCGAATTCAATTCGAATCTCTAATCTCGACCCTTCAAACCGTCTAATTAGCCTAAAAAACTCCTAGGCCCAAAACCAGAGCCTAAAAATGTTTTTGAAAATGGTCAGCAATAGAATCATCATCCTCCATCCAATCTCCTCTTTCATTTTTCAATCAGCAAATGGCATTAGATCTTCTATCTTGAATGATTGTGGCATGAAAAAATTTTGTGTTGCGATCTCCCAACTTGAGCCAATCCACTCTCGCTTTTTGATGCCAATTTCGTTCCTCACTCTCACATTTTGTCAACTTCTTTCTTGAGACCTTTAAACTCAAGCATTTCATTGGATGAGAGATGTCTATCTTGCATCTCTTTGATTCTTCGATGTAAAATATCCATCGATTTCCTATTTCTTCCGAATTTAACTCGACTCCATTTGATAAGTTTTGTTTTAGTTCTATTCAACTTTCTCCCAAAAACTTTTGAGGTGTTAGGGCCTCCAATTTGTTTCCATCCTTCCTTAACTTCTTGAGAGCATTCATCCTGGATAAGCCACTTTGATTCAAACGTAAACTCTTTATTCCCCTTCTTCCTCAATCCTTGTAGCAATAGGATTATTGGAGAATGATCTGAAGCAATAGCCACATCAATAACTCTGATGGCTTTAGGGAAGTTAATACTCCAGTCCATAGAAACAATCGCTCGATCAAGCTTTTCCAGGATAGCATCTTCTTCACACCGAAGATTGGACCACGTAAAATTGCCTACTTTGATTGGAAGCTCCCCCTTCTTTTTGCTTGAGAGAGATCGACTATATTGGAATCTCCAAGAATGCACCAATTTCTTTGGGAATTACATCTTAAGGAGGAAAGAGAGTTCCAAAATAATCCCTTTTCTTCATGATAAGGGGGGCAGTAAATGAAAGTGCCGAACCATTCTTCCTCTCCGTTAATTGCAATTTTAGTATCAATATAGTTCTTTTCAGCTTTCAGAATAGAAATCTTTGAGTCATTCGTCCACCATAACGCCAAACCCCCAGCAATACCAATTGGATCCACATAGAAGGAATTCTCGTACTTCATCTTCGATCGAATTTTCTCAAGGTACTTTCTTTTTTGTTTGGTTTCGCTGAGAAAAATGACACTGGGTTTGAATTTAAAAGCCGCATTTTTAGGAGCTCGGACAGTTTCTTTATTGCCCAAGCCGGCCATTAATCAAGCAATAAAACAGAACCAGGTAGAGCAGTCGAGACAAAGAGAACAGAAGCCAGACAAAAATATCAATGAGCCACAGAACCACAAAATCAAGCAATAGAAGAAACGAAAAAAAAAAAACCAAAGATCCACAGAACCACAAACCCAAAGAGCCTCAGAACCTCAAAAAACAAGAAACAAAACAGAACCAGTAGAACTACGATGCCAGACAACATCCAAAAACCTTCCACAAAAGAACAGGAGCAAAACCCAAAGGAAACGAAGAAAGGAAGGGAAAACCTGGACCACCGTCGAGCAAACAGGAAACAGCACTGGCGAAACACTTGAAATCATTTGATTTTGTTCAAGACCGTTTGACTCAAATCAATCCGTATTTGAAATAAGATGAGTTCAATTTTTTTTTTTTTTGAATCCTACATAGCCAAAGCCCGAGAACGTTTAAGCCCAAAAATATGGGTCAAAGAAAGTCCAAACCCGAGAGAATTCAGTACCAAAATAATCTGAATCTGACAATAATTGGATTTGAAGAAGAAAAGATGAGAAGAAGAAGCCCTAGTAATCTCCCCTTCTTCAGTAAACCCTTCAATTCTAACCCCTCCATTTGAACACTTTACGCCAGCATTGCCTACGCCCACCTCTCTTTCTTTCTCGAGAACCAAACAGATTGGCTCCTCTCCCTTAATCGTCTTGCTTCATTTCGTCCCCTACTGTTTATCTCCCAGGTATTTGCATTTTATAATAATTAGTGTTTTCCTTGGTCATCTTTAAGTTTCTGGGGAATTCCACTTAGAGTTTTGGTTTCTATTGTTGAGTAAACATGAACTTAAAGCATTTAGTTTTGAGGAAAACACTCAATAATTTATCAAAAATCAATGCAAACCCAGCTTTTGGTAAGTCCAAGGATTCGTCAGCCATTTCAGCCGCAATATCTCCCTCCCTCTATGGAATAAGTAGTTGTCAAAGCTCTGCTTATCTTCAAAATCCTAAAAACCCTAAACCCGTTTCCTGTTTTATTAGATATATTCACTTCTCCCGAGAAAGTAGGCTAAGTTATGCTAGTGTTGAAGCAAAACTTGTGTCTGCTGATTCTGAGGATGAGGAGGATGGAACCGTGAATGAGTTTTTGTCGCGATTCGTTTGGATAATGAGAAGGAAGTTAACTGAAGTATATGTGCATTGTAATAAGGAGACAATTGATGGGATGCTTATTGTTATTGTGGAGAAGGTTGCGGAAGAGATGGAGAAGGGCGGTATTCAGCAGATGATCGGTTCGACAGTGGCAATGCCATCGCAGGAATTTAGTGAAGATTTATGGAGGACTGTGTGGGAAGTGAGTAATATGGTGTTAGAGGATATGGAGAAGGTGAGGAAGAAGGAAAATATGAAGCAGTTTTTGCAATCGGAAGACGTCAAAGAAATGTGTAGGTTTGCGGGTGAAGTTGGGATTCGTGGGGATTTGTTGAGGGAGCTTCGATTCAAATGGGCAAAAGAGAAGATGGAGGATAATGACTTTTGTGAGAGTTTAGAACGGTTTAGGCATAAAAAGCAAGAGAAGGGTGGCAATGATTTGGATAAACATGCTGCTGCAGCAGAGGATACACCAAAGGTTGCATCTCTGCCGAAAAGAAAGGGAAATATTAAGTATAAGATATATGGACTGGATTTCTCAGGTTCTAAGTGGGCTGAAGTGGCAGATAAAATCCATGAGAGAGAGGAAATGATTTGGCCTCAGGAGCCAAAGCCAATATCTGGGAAGTGCAAATTGGTTATGGAGAAAATCCTTTCATTAGAAAAGGAGGATGATCCTTCACAGCTTTTGGCTGAATGGATAGAACTTATGCAACCTACTCGTGTTGACTGGATCGCTTTGCTTGATAAGCTGTAACAACAAAATCCCAACCTACACATAAAGGTATATTTTTGCTCTTATCCAGCCCATGCCATCACAATAACTTGCATGATAGTTTCCTGTTATTACATGATTTATATCCCGTATTATTGATTACAGTATTGAGTTTTTGTTGTTCTATGTAAGTTGGTGATATATTATAATATATGTGTGTTGGCAAGTGCATCGTCCCATATTATTTCTTCCTGGACGTCATGAAAGTAAGTTCTTTCTCATTGCTCTTTCACATTGTGCTTTTCATTTATAGTTATATGTTATTGTTCAAACACTGAACTCTTTAATATTTCACTCCATCATTGATATTGTTGTGCTTTTCATATTGATCATTTTAATAATATTTGTATTTTGAAAAAGTATTAAATGGCAGTATTAGTTGGCTTTTGCCTCTTGATGGAAAGGATCCAGTGGATTTGGTTTCTAGGCGTATGCATGTCTATTTCTTGTTTCATAAATTAATGTATTCGTTTAATCAATTTTTTCTAATTTTAGGCTGCAATGACAAATATACATTTTCATTTTGATAGATTTGCTGTTTTTAATTGGAAGCATTTTCTCTTCTTGATCTATTTGAATATGACATGTAAAAATGAGCGTTTGCATTGTAAAATTTGTGAGCGGAGCTACAAATTCTGAACTTGTTATTATGATGTTGAATGTTCATAGATTGCAGAACTGGTCTTGCGTGAAGAATCTTTCCAAACAAGCGTTCATGACTATACCAAATTGATTGATGCATATGCTAAAAAGGCTTGTGTAGAAGATGCTGAGAGAATCCTTAAGAAGATGGTTGAAAGTGGTATAATGCCTGATGGTGTAACTGCTACAATTCTTGTTCACATGTATAGCAAGGTGGGAAATGTTGACCGTGCTAAAGAAGCATTTGAAAGCTTGAGGATCTATGGCTTCCAACCGGACATGAAGATCTATAACTCGATGATAATGGCATATGTAAATGCCGCTGAACCTCAGCATGGTGAATCATTGCTGAGAGAGATGCAAACAAAAGACATCAAACCCTCAAAGGAGATTTACATGGCATTGCTCCGGTCTTATTCTCACAGTGGTGATGTTCTTGGAGTTGTTCGAATTACAAACATCATGCAGTTGTCCGGATTTGAACCGAATACGGAGTATTTTTCACTACTTGTTGAGGCATATGGGCGAGCTGGTGACCCTGATCAAGCCAGGAGCAACTTTGACAGCATGATAAAACTTGGCCACAAACCAGATGACAAGTGCACTGCCAACATGATCGCGGCATATGAGAAGAAAAATTTATTAGATAAGGGCTTAGACCTTCTAGTGCAACTAGAGAAGGGTGGTTTTGAACCCGGGATAGCAACATATACTGTTCTCTTGGATTGGTTTGGTAAATTGCAGCTGGTTGATGAGAGCGAACAACTATTGGGCAAGATGGCGGAACTTGGTGAAGCTCCTCCTCAAAAGGTTCATGTAAGCCTCTGTGACATGTACTCGAGGACTGGATTTGAGAAAAAAAACTCTTCAGGCTCTAGGAGTTTTGGAAGCTAGGAAGGATGAATTGGGTCCCCATGAGTTTTCGAGAATTATAGCCGCACTTATTTCAGGTGGATTTGTGCGCGATGCTCAAAGGATACATGGGATAATGGAGGTGAAGGGCTTTGTGGCATCGGAGAAATTGAAGATGGATCTAATGGCACCTCAGTTAAACCAGAAAAGACCCTAGTGGTTAGAATCCTTTGCTTGCAAGAGATGAATAAGATGGTTAGTTAAATTTACAAGTACACTGAGTAGCAAGCTTTGGTGGTTTGTTTGTCAATCTTTTTTTTAAGGCCTTGGACATCGAATGGGACAATTAATTAGTGCCATAAAATCAAGTCGAGACTCATAAATTATCATGCACTTTACAATACTTGAAGAATGCTTCTATCAGATTCCACAGTGATTAGCTTGTTCTGTACTTCTGTTTGCAAATGGCAGGTTTAATGATAGCAAGAAAAAAAAAACCTAAAACGGTCCTAACAAAAAATTGCCCCACCAATCCAAACCAAAGTTATTTGAAATTACCTTATTTGATTTTTGAAGCTGAAGGGAGTTGATTTGAAAAATACCAAGTTAAAATTGAATGACTTGAACCCTAAACTACCCTTAATTGAAATGACAAATAATTTGAGGAAAATTTTGATACATAGGCATGTAAAATTTATTTTACACACGTCTACGTATTTACACTAAAACTTAAATTTTAAATTCCTAAACTTTAAACCATATATCCTAAATTATAGACACTAACCTTAAATTCTAAACTCTAAAACTTAAACTTTAAACTAAATATTTAACTCATAAAACTAAAAGGCTTGTGTAAACTAAAGTTTACGCAGCTTGTGTTCAAAAAATTTACCTTGCATACCTTAGAAGAGCAGCTTTTATTGGTATTATGAATAGGGGTGAGCATTCAACTGAATCGAATTAAGTCAAAAAATTTTGGTTGACGAGTCATATTTTAAACACAAATTTTATTTTATTTTTTAGTCGAGTCAAGTTGTTCGAGCTTCTATTCAAATTTAATCGTAAACATTTATAAAATATGGTATTAATTTGTTCTAATTTAAACGGCTTTCTATAACCATATACAATACACAAATATATTTCTTCATACGTTATACACATATATATATATGTCATAATTGAGAGATTCAACCGAAACTTGACAACAAATCCACTAATTACAAAAAATTGAGTTATTAGAATTTTTATTTTACAAATAACTCAAATTTTATTTAAATTTCTTCGAGTCGATTTGAGTTTATGAAATGACGAATTTAGTTTTTTGCGTTGAGTCAAGTGAAAAAAGTTAAATTTTTTCGAGTTGAGTCGTGGTTTTGCCGCCAATGAAGTTCCCTTTGACAATGAAGCTAGGAACCTGGTCTTGTCCTTTTCTATCCAAGAATAGTGCCTCAAAAAGAATTCTTTGCTTGATTAACTAGGACAAAGGAAAAACCAAAACTTTGCTCTGCTGTTATTCATTGTGCTTTTTCTGGGAAGGTTCTTTTCCTTGCTTCCCTGGATTAGAAAGATGGAATAAAGCATGAAACCAACATATTGAACCAATCTCTACGCTTGTTTACATTGCGGTATCATTGTTATTAGATGTAATTTAGGTTTCAGTCCTTCTACTATGCTGAAATTTAAGATTTGGTCTCTCTACTTTCGTTCAGCATAATTTGATCCCTCTATTAGTGGATACCAAGTCCCAATTGATAACAATGTTAACTGCTGCCTTCAAATGAAAGTGTATTTTTTGTCAACAACTTTCTTACGATAAAGGTATCTCAGATAAGTTTCTTACAATAAAATCCATGTCGTCACTTCAACTATAGTTGTTTTCCTTATAACATTCTAAAGTAGAGGGGCCGAATTATAACAAATTGATGTAGAGGAAATAATTCTCAAGTTCTAGGTTAGTAGAGGAACTAAAGCCATAATTAGACCTTATTAGTATTGAAGTGGTCTGCAAAATGAAGCAAAGAATGCATACTGCTCTTAACACCTTCATTCCTTGAGCATATATCTGCATGAATCAAGATTAAGACTCGAAAGCAGAAATAGAAACTCTGACGGACTTCTGCTGTAAACATCATTCATCCATTTAAATATGAAACTTAACCTATGTTAATTTTATCCTTAAAGCTGCTAATAAGAAAAACATGGCTCACGTGGACGTGGGTGGAACTGTGATTTATGGCTTTAAGAAAAGAATAACAGAGAAATGGAACGTAAGTAACTATGAACAAAAACACCAGATTCTACCCTTGCCAGACAAGACACGATACAAGTTTTCCTTCAGAATCCGGAATATTTCATAAAAATGATAGTCCTTTTGTGGAAGCAAGAAGAAAGCCACATTCCAAGGCATCAGACTCAAACCTATATATATGCATACCACACATCAGATGTGAATTACATCATCTGCAAACACCATCCATCTTGATTCTCATTCATTGTTTTTCTCTTCTTTCATTTTTTATTTCGATTTCTTGTTATCATATATGGGAGAGCGGAGGCAACTTTTTCATTTTTGACTCCCGTGGCTGTCAGCAACTGCCACTACTCATCCTGTAGCTGCTCCACGTCCTACAGCTCAAACTGAAGCCCCTTCCCAGCCAAACACTACGGTCCCTGTTCAACGGCCACCATTTCGGCCTGCGGGGGCTGCCCCACTACAGACCACTCCAACCCAGACTCAAGCATCTGCGCGAAAGAAAGAACCTCAGCCAGCAGCAACATCACGCCCGGCTACTGAACACAGAGTTAATTCACGATCAGCAACACCACCCCGCCGTCAAATCAGAGCTGCTTCAGTTCCACCATCACCATCTCGTAGAGTGACAGAAACACAACCGACACCTCAGCCGGTATCAGCATCCCATGGAGCAATTCAAACTCTGGCTACCTCTCAAACCCGATCATCATCTCTGGTACCCACACAAGCAAGGGCTGTCTCAGTCCCTCCATCTCGCGTTGTTTCCCAACCTCAATCAACAGCACAGGCAGTCTCCAAGCAACAATCTTCATCCCATTTGACCTCTCAGCCAACAGGCCAAACATCTCCGCGGCCCTCTTCTCCATCACATAGAGCTGCTCAAGCACAAACGTTGTCTCCACCAAATATATCTCCAACAGCTATACAAGGGTCCCAACCTCCAGGTTCTAGTCGATCCCCACCGTTGACTCACGACAAACTAAACCACTTGGTGTTGCAGTAAAGCCTTCACAGGCATCAGCTGAGATAAAAGAAGTTGCACCAATTACTGGCGCAGGAACACCTTCAGCATCAATAAAGCCGAAGGAAAGGGCAGAAAGGAAGAAGGTTGCAGAAGAACGCAGGAAAGCAACAGCAAAGGCTTCAACTCATGAAGAGCACGAGCAGAGAACAGTTACTAAACTCCTCGCTGCAGCAACAGATGCTGGGACGAAAACCAGAGATCAATTAGAGGCTGCGCCAGAGATAGGAAAAAGACACCAGCAAAAGCAAGAAGGTACGGGAACAAAGAAGAGATTGACAACCTCAAGCACTGATGAAAAACAAATCAAAACTATGAGTTCAGCATATCCAAAAAACGAGAGCACACCAAATAAAGCTCATCAAAAGCATGCATCTTCAAATTGGGAACAAGTTCCCTTGCACGAGGAGATTAGAGAAGATGTTTCTAAGTTTGTTCATAAGCTCACCACAGGGCAACCACAGCTGCCTACAGAACAACAATCAATCAGTGTTCTAACCCTAGCAGGTGAAAATAGAGGAGCATCTTTTCACTTGGGTTCAGAATCAAGCAAAAGGGATGGATTAGTCCACATTCACCGGGGTTATAAGATCAACCCAGACGACAGCCCTGATGCTACCACTGATGGAGAAAGAAACTCCACGGGAAGGAAGCCTAACGATTCAGCAACCAATGAAAATCCTGTATCTAGATCATATGTCAATAATAACATACAAAGCATCAATAACTCAATTGTGTGTGAAAGTTCTGTGAATGCACGAAATCCAGGTGTTCATCTGGAACTTTCACACAATTTAGCAGAATTAATCAAGTCTAGTACAAAGGCAGAGTATGCTGAGCCACGCAAGGCTGAATTTGATATTACACCAACAGAGAAGCTTACATACAAGCCTACTGTACGAAGAAGATGTCTCAGAGGGCTTTTTGCAGAATCAAGTGATTCAGACCCAGATAATCCCGAAAAGCCTCGACGACATGGTTGCCGCTACAGCTGTGGGGAGAAGAACAAACAAACGGAGAAAGGGGTTCTATGATCACATAAATCACAACTTTGTAATAATTACCTATCAGTTTGCCAACGGCACATGCAAACAAGATATAGAAAATGATTATGATACACATAATAAAGATGTCATATTGTCCACAATCAGCTCCAGACTCCAGTCCTATAATGTCTTCTGTATTTTCATGATCTATTGTTATATAGAAAAAAATGCAGTTTGTACTCCAATCTGCAAGTAAATACCAGGGGGGAAAGCTTTGTAATATACTATCATAACAAATTCCCTTGGATAATTCATGGCATTGTGATGAAGCTATGTGCTCAGAGGGGTTGTTCGGAGCTTGCCTTCCAGAAATATATACAGATGCTAAAACTTAGCATGGGTTTGTAGCCTTAATTACAGAAGTATGCATATTGCAGAGTAACGAAGGCAGTTGCCTATGAATGGCTTGCCTAAAGTACAACCAAAGAGAATATTCACAAATTGCAACCATATTGTAGTGAACGCTGGCATTATCATGCCAGTAGAAGGAACAAGAGAACTGTTATTCACATACAGGTTTTGTGTCAAAGCTGCTTAAGCAGATTGCAAAGGCTTGGAAGGCAGAAAGTGGGTAAGTGTAATCCATAGTGAAAATGTCCTTGCCAATCTTCCCAAATTGCAGAATCACGTTTTCTTGTTCAGCTGCTGTAACATTTCGACTTGGCTCCACAGCAGCAACCAACTGGAAATTCTTTACAGAGGCCACCGTAACTCGTCCTTTAAAATTTAGGCACCAACACTGCAACTGTTCATGCCATCTAGGAGCTTTATTTTTCAAAACTAAGGGTGCTTTTGGCATCAACTTCAGAGTTGCACAACCACCAGTTGAATTGAATCCAACTTGTGGCCTTATTCCTGCTGAATCTAACGTGGAAGAATGCTCATCGAGGCAATTTGTAAATGCCATAGGTGTAGGAGCAGTTCCTCTTTCTTCAATGGCGGTGATGGGGATCGAGTGCATGGTACACTGCATTCTCCTTGGACCTCTCGTGCGAAGAACATTGAGCTCATAACATATCTTAGCAGTGTTATAGTTACTTATAGTTCCCCTCAAAGGCACATTCTCCAGATGATTTTTTTGACATGATTGACAACAGGAGCGGACTATAGAATCTTTCGGAGGCTGACTGTCGAAAATGTTGAACTTGGTCCCCAGGAAATTAGATCTGTCAAAAGTTTAAGTTTAACAAGAGAAAGGACCAACCAATCCTTAAGAAAGTACTAGTTTCAAGCAGCTAAAAGCTTACCTGAGTTTTCCAACATACTTGTTGCTTGATCTAGAGAAATCATCCCCAACCAAAGATATAACAAAATCAATACCAGTAGCCCTTCTGACCCTTTTTGCTGCCAGTAACAGTTTACTCAACTCACCTGACAGAGCTGTAAATTCGTAACATACAAATAAACATCAGTTACGAACAAATTTCTAGGCTAAAACCTATCGTTTTAAGAACCAAAGCACACATTTTCAAGAAAAACAATTACCTGGACTCAGACCCATATACAACCGAAATGTTGAAGTTGCTCTATCCCTTCTAATAAAGCATTGAATCGGCGTATCCCTCGGCCCGGGCTTCAAACAACACTCAAAACACTAAAACAAACCGATTTTTTTTTCAAAAATTAAGGGCAAGAAAAGAAATAAATAAAATTTACCTGCTTTAAAGAGATTGGGAAAGTTAAGAAGCCATAATGTTCAGGTGTCTTAACAATGTCTTTAGTAATTTCCCTCCATGAGCGACAAACTGAAGCACAGGCAACCACATCTCTCCTTCCAGGCCAACGTTGCTCCCTTGCTTCC
The DNA here is from genome assembly GCA_019671005.1 of Hibiscus mutabilis. Taxonomy (NCBI): domain Eukaryota; kingdom Viridiplantae; phylum Streptophyta; class Magnoliopsida; order Malvales; family Malvaceae; genus Hibiscus; species Hibiscus mutabilis. The sequence goes on from CM033716.1 coordinate 66,969,787, forward strand.
ACTCTTTGAATTATATCTAAGAGTAATTCCGGAGGCAAATTTGCCCATTGCCGCCGCTCGATTTCTACAGCTGAATAACCAGGTGAAGAAGAGAGAAAAACTTCTGGAGTAATATGGGCTAGACCCCGCCGAAGCTTATGTCTCGTCCCTGAATTTTTCTTTGACATATTTCCAATCTCCGGAACAAAGCTTTTGAATGGCATTTTCAGAGCTAAACAGACAAATAATGAATCACAGGCAAAAAAACTGGGAACTTTTTTAAAGATGGTTTTGGGTTTTGAAAGTTTGCCTTAAAGATTGGGGTTTGGGAAATTGTCGGGCATATGCAGAATGGGGAGACAAATTCATTGGGAGATTAGGGGTTAGGTTTTTAGTTTAGGATTTAAGGTTTATGAGATTAGGGAACTTTAGTTTACATTTATTTTTTAGTTTTAGGGATAGAGTTTTAATTTAGAGTTTAAAGTTTAAAAGTTTAGGTAAAATTTATGTTTGTCTTTTAGTTTTAGGATTAGAGTTTTAGTTTAAGAGTTTAGGTTGTAGAGTTTAGAATTTAAAGTTAGTGTTTAGAATTTAGAGTTTAGAGCGTGTGGTTTAGTTTTTTAGGGTTATGGTTAAAAATTTAGGATTTGAGTTTTTATAGTGTGAATACGCTTGTGTAAAATTAATTTTACACGACCTATATACCAAAATTTTATCCTTATTTTTTTTTAATTTTTAATTGGCGGGCTTTTTATGTGTCTATTCATTGTTCAATGTTCATAGAGTCAGGAGGGACCCACCCCACGGGTGTCCCATTTTAAAAAGAATTTATGTTTCTCATTTAATTCTTTTGTTATTTAATATTTTATAATAATAGTTACAATTAGATGAAAAAAATTTGATAAACATATGTGTAAACTTTAGTTCACGTAGATATAGTTAGAGTTATTTTTATAAGAATAATTGTCTAAGTGGTAAGTAATTTGATTTCGCTTGAGTAGGTCTCGAGTTTAAGACGTTGTGTATGTAGAAAATCTTCAATGAGAGACTTACCCATCAAAACTAAGTATGCGACGTGAGTCGATCTAGATTAGTAAGGTCGAAGCCTTAAAAATTGGGAGGGCAACCTAAAAAAATAATGATTACCATTTGTCAAGATATGTGTGGAATTTTTTAAGGTGGGTCACTCAAACTTCATAATTAAATTGAATTTATTGTAATTTTAGTGGTCGAGATTACTCAATAATTAAATTTATTTAATAATTAAATATTTATATTTAGGTTAGAAGTTTTATAGAATAAGGTTTTTTTGGTAAAAAAGCATTTGATTCTAAAAATATAGGGTAGCTAGAATTATGAGAGATGATTATTTTGAAAAGACGTAACTTTTTTGCAATCTTTGTAACTATTGTAGTCATGTTGCAGATATGTATGAATGTATGTATGTATGTATGTATGTATGGTTAAGATTCACTTATACAGTGTAAAACTTAAAATATTTTACATGTTTTTTAGATCATTGGATGGGGAAAATGGATGGTTGAGATTAGTTCTTTATTTTTTTCCCAAGTGATAATATTCACATATTCTACTGTTAATCTCATACATTTATTTCACCCATCCAACGATCCAAAAAACGTGTAAAACTTAAAAATTTTACACTATGTAATATATATATATATATATGAGTAGAAATCCTTTGCCTCTTTTAGTGCATCTATTTATGTCCCCACATTAGAATATTAGGTTTGGGGTTTAGGGTTTATAAAATTAGTGTAGGGTATATTTTTAATGGTTTAAGGTTTATGAATTAGAATTTAGGGTTTATAATTTAATTTTTTTAGTGTTGGGGCATAAGAAGAGACGCTGAAAAAGAGCATATGGTTTTTGGTCTTTATCTATATATAGGGTTAAGATCCCCTTACACTATGTAAAACTCAATTACTTTTACACATTTTTTAAAACTGTTGGATGAGGGTAATAAATATATTTCATTATTTTTGTTGATAAATTTCACATTTTTTACTATTAGTTTCATCCATCCATTTATCTTCATCCAACGCTCCAAAAAAATGTAGAACTTTCAAGTTTTACATGGTATAAGAGAATCCTCTCTCTCTCTCTCACTCTCTCTCTCTCTATATATACATATATATATATATATAATTTTTACACTTTTTTTGACCGTCAGAAGAAGGTAAATAGATAGATGAGATTAGCAGTAGAAATTGTGAAGATTATCACTTGAAAAAAAATAAGGAAATAATCTTAACAATTTATTACCATTATCCAACGGTCCAAAAAATGTGTAAAAGTAATTGAGTTTTACACAATGTAAGTGGATCCTAACACACACACATATTATGTTATGGGACACGAGGAGTTTCATGTATTTTTACTCTTTGTAATCTCTATATTTATAATTGATTAGTATTTCTCATATTCGTAAAGAAAAACAAGGCCAAATCACGTTAAATTTTTATCTCTTACGTATGTATTATTTTATATTGATTCCGCTTTGATTATTTTTCTGCTTATAAATTCTTAACTTGTAGAGTTAGGAGGGAATTTATTGTTGTAGATTTCATGAGAGATATTAAAGACATATAAGAGGAGTTTTGATGCAATGAGTTTTCAGTTAGAAAGAGAGTAATTATCAATCGATTCAATAACACTTTACTAAATATTACGTGAGAATTAAAGTTGATAAATACTTGACGACAATGCTTCAATGATATTGACTTACGTAAGCATCGAATTTGTTTAAGACTTGAAAGCAAATGTTCGGGTAGAATTTATGTTAATGGGAAGATTGTTACATATCGACTAAACTTCTGATCAGTAATTAGTTTGATTTTATTATAATTTTAATAGTTAAAGATCATTTAATAATTAAATTTACTTAATAATTAAATATTTATATTTGGATATGAAGTTTTGTAGAATAAAGTTTCTTAGTGATTAAGTATTTAACTCTATAAATATAAACTAGGTCATAACTTTTAAAATTATAATAGAAAAATTATTTTGGAAAGATATAATTATTATTTGTAACTATTGTGTTACGTTGCAGATAGTTTCGTAAGGATATTAAAAGAGATTTTGAAGTACATCAAGTTTATGAATATAAATACATCGGTGTAAGAAGGTAACAGAAAATATGTGATCGCACAATAAATAAAATACATCAAGATTTATGTGGAAAATTCTTATCGGAAAACTATAGACAGAGGAGTAGGGATGTAAATGAACAGAGCGTTTGACGAACCGTTCGTATAATGTTCATTTATTAAGATAAATAAACGAGTATGAACAAAATTTTATGTTCGTTTAATAAACGAACGAACACGAAACGAGGTGTGTTCAGTTTGTTTATGTTCATGTATATGCTCGTTTATAGGCTTGTTTATAGACTCATTTATAAGCTCGTATATAGGATGAAAATGCTTGTTGATGTATCTAAATATTGCTTTTTGTTGTTGATGAGGATTTTATATAAGTTCATGTTGAAATATAAGTTTTATTTTGTTGCTTTTGTTTTATTTATATATTTATTGTTTATTTGGTTAATACTTTTGAACATAAAAACGAACACGTTTGTGAACACTTAAATGAACACGTCCGCGAACATTTAAACGAATACGTTCGTGAACACTAAACAAATGAACACAAACACCTTCAAAAATAAATAAATGAACACGAACACAATATTAAAAATTTAAAAGAACATGAACACCTTTAAAAATAAACTAACGAACATGAACATAGTTTTGTTCATTCAAGTTCGGTTCATTTACACCCTTACAGAGGATGAGAAATTCACCAATTTCGAAAAAGATGAATACAAGGATTATGTGTCTTAACACGATTTGTGGGTTATTCAACTCTATGTGTTAACCCCTACTCAAAGTATTTATTTATAGGGATAGATACTTGATTAAAAAAGAATTCTAATCAAACTAAAAAATTATAGAAATATACTTACGTATAAACACTAACTATTGAGAGGTGTACCATACACTGGGGCTCTACCTCGCACTCATGGCAGTTTAGTCCGCTTTCTTTGCATCCACCACATATCCCTATTTTTTTCTCTAATTTTATTTTTCACTAACTTGGTCACACTACAAACTTTTCATATCGAAATGAAATGACCTCGACATGAATGTTGAAAATGTCAACAAAATCTTAATATTTGATGAAACACTTAATCTTTACCTCTTTCACAAAACACTCTTTGACATGTTAATAAAAAATGAATGTTAACCAAGTGTAAACAATGTGCAAACTTGACTTTCAGAAGTGACTTAGTCATCATATTAGTTAAATTATCATGAGTACTTATTTTGCTCACAACAATATCAATTGAATTCTCTGATGAAACATTTGATCCTTAGTAATGAATATGAGACTTTGGCTGTCAAAAAATAATGTACTTATCTGATAAATTTTCACAAAGCTCACTAAAAAGTTCTTTTAACCAAACAATTTTTTTACGGGCTTCGATAGTAGTCATATACTCAGCTTCGGCAGTAAACAAAATAATAGTAGTTTGTAAGGTGACTTTTTTAACTAATTGCACAATCACCAAGAGTAAAAATGTATCTTTTAAGATATCTTCTTTTATCCAAAGTCTCCACGAAAGTCAAAATCACATATCCAATAACTTCACTCTATTTTTTTTCAAATTGTAAGAAAACACTAGAAGTACCTTGTATGTATTTAAAAATCTATTGAGCTGCTTTTTGGTGTTACTTATGAGGTTTTGTCATGTATCTACTAACTACGTTAACTGCATGTGATAAATTTGAATGTGAACAAATCACGACATACATGAATTTCAATACACTAAAATATAAAACTCGTGACATATAGTCAATCTCTTTACCTGATTATGGAAACAAAGTCGATAAAAATTTAAAGTGAGCAACTAATGGAGTGCTAACAAGTTTAGCATTATTTTGAAGACTATTTCAGACCATAAAGAGACTTTTCAGCAAACAAACACATCATTATTTTTGAACACTTTACAATCCTCTAATTATTGCATGTATATATCTTCATCTAATTTTTCATACAAAATACCATATTTCACATCTAATTGCTAACGTTCAAGATCATACATAACTACAATACCTAGCAAAGCTTGAATGAAGCTATGCTTTACAACTGGAAAGAACACATCTATGAAGTTTATACCTGAAACCTAATTGTAACATTTTACCAATAATTTTATTTTATGTACAGGTTCCTAAGGCCATCGAGTCTTTTTTTTTTTTTTGCTACTGAACACCTATTTGTAATAGACGATCCTTTTATCTTTAAAAGTTTCGCTAGGTCTTATGTATTATTCATATGAAGCGATTCTATCTTCTTCTTTTTCTATGAAAGTCATCCATTTACTTCTTTTTCTATGAAAGTCATCCATTTACTTGAATCATCACAACTAATTAATTTTGGTTGATGACTCTTGATTTGTTTATATATGTTCAGCTACACTCAAAGTATAAACAACTAAATAAGTCTTAGTGTAACACCCTAAATCCAACCCTTAAAACTTGTTGGGTCTAGTGAGTCACATTCGAATCACAAGAGTAGCCTACAAATTAAAATTTTGAAATCTTTTCTTTTTTATAAGACAATTTGAAACATAAATATTAAATCCATTCTATTTCAGTTTAGGGTAAAACATTTACAACAATTTAAGTACCTAAATATAACATTTATCCAAAAGCCAAATAAAAAATCAGAGTTACAGACTTAATTATAAAGACATTGTGCTACGACATACATGCCAACTAAACAAGTAAGTATAGTTTTTTTTGCAAGCTGTAACACCTTCGATCCGGATGTCACATTTGGGCCTCAAGCCCAACCCAAAATCATAAAATTTCCTAAACTGTGTTTATCTCAAACAAGTATTTTCCAAAACATTTAGATCCAATAGTTGAAAACATAGATAAACAATTTAAATCGTTACAAATGAGCTCCACCTCGATTTAAAACATGTAAACATTCAACTTGATTTATACAATTTCAAAAGTAAGAATTACATACTCGACTATGTAAGGTCCTATGAATACATAGCCCACTAAACACAAGTACCGTCCTCTGGAGATCACCATGTGCTAAAATCTCGTACCGATAGTGCTCCTTGATCTCAGGATCCGACGATCAACCTACGCACAAAAATAATGATTCCAAGCGATGAGCTTACAAAGCCCAGTGGTACACATCTACTCTACTATACTTCATGCTAATCATAAACATAAGCATGCAAGTTAGTATGGGCAATGAGTAGAGATAAATAAACACATGTCACTACCACTAATCGCCTAAACACATGCGCTCATCAAAGCAATCATCATACAGGGCACACAGGGCTCAACCATACGCGTGATCTCACCAGATCATGCGAGCAAAAGCATGCACAGTTATACCACAAACTTAGAGTGAGGCCCGGTGTCACATAGCCTCGGGAACAAACACTCTGAGTGAGGCTCAGTGTCACACAGCCTGGGGAACGTACGCTATCTCTGGGTGAGGCCCAATGTCACACAACCTCGAGAACGTACACCCATACTCGACATCTCTCCTCGAGTATCATCGAATGAGACCCAGTGTCACACAGCGTCGGGAACATACATTCTGTATCTCTAACTAAGGTGTTGCAACACTCTTTCTCTAAGTACCAGATCCCATCAATCAAAGATGACTCAACCAACCAAGTGTCCAAATCCGCACACGATATTGACACAATTTCCAAACGACACACAACATAACTCGATCCACCAAGAATCCCACATGGTTGCTATTACAATAAGTCACCCAATTAAGTTTACCAACTTGTTAATACATTATGGAAGAGTACATTAATTATCCTCATTAATTATCTTTATTATTTCATATTATCTCATTTACATCCCATGGCAATGTCCATCTTTTTATTAGCATAATAACATTATCTCGTTTAGTGGGTACTAGTACTCAAACACGAGTATCGATACGGTACCCTTAGGTACCAGTACTCACATGCATACCGATACAGATGCTACTTATTGGAAATCCTAGATTTATGCTACTTATTGGAAATCCTAGATTTCTACAAGTACCGGTACGGGTTGACTCATACCAATACGGCCCCCAAATGTGTACTGGTACAACCAAAGATTATACCGATACCCTATTCGTGGGTTCATACCATTTTCTAATATTATGATATTATAATGCTTATTCGATCCCTAAAGCTTATGAAAGTCATTAGGGTTTGTTTACTAACGCATTTAATTAATTAATATTAATTACCAACTTCATGATCATTTATTAGAATATTTAATCCTTAAGCGTAATTCCTATCAAATCTCATTAATTTATTCGACAAGCACACAAAGCATCACAATTATCAACCAATCAAGCAATCATCAAGTAATCATACGAGCCTCTCAAAATGACTCTACATTGTCTCTAAAGCCTCCACGAGTCTCATTATATTCATAGCATCATCATGTATCTCATAAATATCAAGTCTCATAATATCACTCTCAACACATGCTTATTAACCGTCTACCTATTTTGCAGATACTAACATGCAAAACAATCACATTTATGACGCTTATAAAGTAATAAGAGTTTGAGGTGTACTAACCTTAAGTGATTAATGATAAATCCTTACTCAATCTCCTCAAACGCTCCTCTTAATCCAGTTTTTAAGCTCGAAGAGTCCTCATAAATATACGAATACCACAATTATTACTTAAGCTCATTCACTAACTAATCTACAAGGTCAAACACATAAAACAACTTATTGTGTTTGAATTTGGCAAAACAGACTGCACTAACAGACTCAAAACGTCGAGAAACCCTTGGGTAAAGTCCTTCGAAAAAAGTCAACGCTGATCAACGATCAACGTCGTTCAACAGCGGTGACGGCGACGGCAGGCTCGGCTTGCGGCTGGCAGGCCAGCTCAAGCTTGGCTTAGTAGGTCGGCTTGTCGGCTGGCCCAAAGATCGCCCAGATTGATTGTTATAACGCCGATGAGCATGATAGTGGCCTCTGTTTTTGTTTTGAGCACTTTGACCCCCCTCAACTCAATAACCCAAAACTTCTTCTCTCACCCCCTTTGACGGTGACTCCTATGATGGTGTCATTGGTACCGATGAACTCTATCTCGATGAGATGAGCACAATAGAGGTGGAGGTGTCGACAACAACCAAATATCTGTAGATCAGAGATTGAAGTTTGAATAGGAAAAGAGAAAAAAAAAAGATGAAAAAGAGGGAGAGAGAAAGAGATATAAAATCTGATTTTCTTCCTTTCCTTTATCACCACTTTAACTAAAATATCATCTTCAAAAACATCACAGTAAAATTGCATCTCAAGCCCTCCAACCTCCCATCTTTTTAGAAAATGATCATTACTCCTCTTTAAATTAAATCCTTAACTTTAAATACCAAACTCGAACTTTAGATCCAAAACCCAAATCAATTCTGGGTCATTACACAAGCGGTGCTAATGATACTCCTAAATATGATGTTAATGTCTAAAGCTGCTCAATGAAGCACTAACCTACGAGAAAAGAAAAGTCGAACACTGAGTTTCTTAAGACCAATAATACACAACTACTCAAAAGAGACTATATAAAGAAGACAAATATAATGATTGAGCATAAACAGGACATGACATTTCATGACATTAACAAGATCATAATGTAAATCAAGAGTAATCTAAAGCAAGGTAATTTAAACAAACAAGCATGCCAACCCTGATTTAAATCAAGGAAACATATCATACTATGAGTATGTATGCACATATATACACATATTTATAATGTACTAGTTTTATTCAAGTGATATGGCACATGTGCGACGTTGATCAATCAGATTCTATATACTAGTCCGTTGATGCCATTGCAGAGGTCCTAAATACATATCCACACCTATGCATATAGCCTGTTCACATATTCATATATCAAGTCAAGTACAAGTGTTGCGCATAATAAGTGCTACGCAATTGTGCAAGTATACACGTTACAAGTTATAGTATAAAAGATATCGTCTCCACATGGATTGGTGCCACTTCAAGAATCTAGTCTCTTGCACTGTAAAAAGTAAAAACACAAATAGAAGATTATAGGAGTTTAACTAATAACTAAACTAGAAGGCAATAAAGTAAAAGAATAAATGAGATCAAATAAGAGAGATAGGCCAGGTTATCGTGAGTTGAGGTGTGATAGCCAATTGGATCGTCTTGGTAAAAGAAAGCACGGGCAACTCAGTTGCTATGGCAACTTACACAACGGGGTTGCCTTGGCAACTAATCGATGGTTGTCTGGGCGACTAGTTGGGCAACTACTTGGGTGTCTGGGCAGCAACCTTCAAGGTTCAGCAGAGCGTTCTTCAATTGTTTCTTCTTATCCCTAAGTCGAAACTCTAGCTACTTGTGCATGCCTTGATAATACATCCCTGCGCGAATCAAGGGTGAACAACAACCAATCTTGCGCTCCTCTTAGCTGTTGAAATCCTTAACTTATTCCTAAGCCGAATTAATATTCACCATCAATAGATTGAATAAAGATCATATTCATTCGTTTCTTGAATCTAACTCTCCTGATATTAAATAAATAGATGAAGTTACGAGATCATTTCCCAATTCACTCGCAAACAAGAATAAGAACCAAGAATGAATAAACCTTGAATAGAAAAATGCAAAATCTTATTACCTAAACAAAATCCAATAGTTTCTCACAACCACAAGACACAATAACCATAGCCAAATAGATTTAGTTCATGTCTAGGTTCCAAAGAAACACAAGATATATAATCCCTAACATGAACCTAATTGAACAAGAAAGAAAAAGATGAAGGATGAAGCTTGTCGAAATCCTCCTTGCCCTAGATGCTTGTCGAAAATTCTCTCTTCCCTCTCCCTTTTGAGTTGACGGCATGGCCTCTAATTTATAGGGCTAGGTCAAAGTCCTTCTTTGAGGAGGAAGTTAAGTTGGAATTAAATTATCTTTAAAGAATATAATTCTTTATTATAATTATATTCCTTCTAGAATTTCTACTATCTTCTTGGAATTTAATTCTTCTTTAATCTCTTCATGGAAATCAAATTCCTTTAGGATTTAGCTTTGCTCTACGTCATCTTGGGCTTGTCTAGTCATCAATTTCGACGACCATATCACCTTATTCTTTGTCGACAATTGCCCTGGCAACTGGTTCGACGTCTCCTTCATGTATTGCCCTGACAACTAGCTCGACATCTCCTTCATGCATTGCCCTGGCAACTAGCTCTAGCCTTGCTTTAGCAAGTGAACCTGTACATACACACAAAACACACCAAAGCAGCATCTTTTCCCACAAAAACTACCAAGTTATGTAATCAAGCTCAACGATGGAAGGAAACATGGATTAATGCATGAATGGCTAATTATGCAACTAATATGAGCCTAAGTCTAACAATAATATGAGTAAAAAGGGTAAGAAAAATAGTACTTTTGAACACTTATCACACCCCCAAACTCGAACTATTGCTTGTCCTCAAGCAATGCAAACTAATAATTACCTGCCAAGACTTCAATTTTCACAAACTTAGCTTTGAACTTGATTTCAATTCTCAGAACCGGGGCACAAAGTATGATTGGCTTTTCATTTTTCGGAAAACTTAGGAGTTACTCGGAATCAAACTATAATGCTTGTGAGTGTGTGCGGAGTTGTGAGCAAGTTGATTTTTTGGATTCTATGCAAACAAGAGGTTTTCAAATTACTTCATTGGGTTCTTTTTAACATGTTTTAACTAGAGCCAGTTTTGGGCACCTCTAGTGTTTTGTTTTTAGTTTTCTTAAGTTAATTAATTTATTCGACTAGAGCCGGTTTCGGGCACATCCAGCGATCAATTTTTTAGCACATATTAGAGCCGGTTTTGGGCACCTCTAGCGATCAATTTTTTAGTACATGCTAGAGCCAATTTCGGGCACCTCTAGCATTCATCCAATTTTTATTCTAATCCCCCAATTTGTTTAATTTTCAACCTAAGTTTACTAGAATTCCTTAAATCAATCAAACCACAACAGTGTTTCATCAAATTTAGCATCATAGTAAAATTCTAAGTTTTTCCATGGTTATCCTAGAATAAAAATTCTATCAATTAAGTGCATTGGCAAAGTCATCATCGGATATTCATCAAATCTAGGCAATTCTTGTTCCAACTAAAGGCATGGCAAGCAATTTATGTATCCTAAATGTAATACTTAAGATGAATGTAACTAAACATGGTAACTACTAATAACAATCCCCCAAACTCGAGTGAGGCATTGTCCTCGATGCATGTATTAAATAAAAATAACAAAAAATAAAATGCAAATGAAGAATTACTCCGAGAGTTCGTCGTCGTGGATGATTAGTTTCTTTTTGGTCGGTGTCTTGATTCTCTTGCTTGAACATGGTGGTTGTTTCCTTGTTGCCGGTGGTGGTGGAATCGATCTTCGTACGGTGTTGTCCTCATCGTCCTCTTCATCAATGCCATTGGCTTTTCGCTTGGAGGATTCAATTGGTGCGGTCTTTGTTGGTGTAATGGAGGACTCGTCCGAATCTAAAAATCATACAATGATTCCGTAGAAGTTGATTCGGCCATAGGTGCTTTACCTTTGGCTTTTGCAGTGTTGCCGGGATGTCTTTAGCTTTGGTTGCCGTGGCATCTTTAGGGTTGGTTGCCGTGGCATCTGCTTGTGCAGGCACGATGTAGGTTGTCGCGGCATCATCTGTTGCGGTTGCCGTGGCGACTGCTTCATTGGTTTCCGGGGCAAGGATCTCAGCAGGAAAGATTGGGAACAACACGCGATTGTCCGGGTACTTTTCTAGGATGACTTGGGTGATGGCATTGTTGTGCTCCTTCATGTACTGCATGAACATTAGTTCCCGAGCTTCAATTTGCCTTAGGTGGCTCGCTAATAGTTGCAAGAGTGCTTCAAAGTATCCCGGGTTTGATGGCCGAGTTGCCCGGGCATTAGGTGCTTGGGCATTAGGGATTGCCGGGGCGGCAGGAGTTGCCACGGCAATTGGAGGCCTTGAGGATTTTTCCGGTGCCTCTCCCATTAGCTTTCGGATTTGTGCTTGATTCCAACCGGACTTTGGTAGGGACTTTTCATCGGTTGACTCACTTGGAACATGCAACTCCTTGCAAAGATTAGAAATTAAGCAATGGAAGAAAAGAGAACCATTATCTTTTGAGCTACATACAAAAATCTCATCACAAATAATTTTTCCAATGTTAATGATGCGATTATGCAAAATAGAATGTATGAGCAAAAGACGTGGTATATCAATGATAGTATTATGTGTGGTGGGCACTAAAGAAGTTTTAACAAACTTATTCCATAGTTTTGCCTCGGGTTTAGGCCGAAGGTGATTTACCGTGCCCTTGTATTTATCGTCGTTCCAATGAGTTCCCGGTTAAGTGAGTTCTTAAAGTACCTTGTCGAGTTGCTTGGGCGTGATTTGATCAACAAAGGCTTGATGCTCGTCCTTCTCAATGTAGAGCCCGACCATCTTGATTTCAGCTTTCCCGGGAAAAGTTTTAGCCGAGAATTGAATAAAAGAACTAGTTGCCCTGCCATGAATTGTCGCGGCAATAGTTTCTTGTCATGCCATCACTTTGTTTTCTCCTTGTAGATTCGTGCATTGTTATAGACGAGTGCACGGAATTCTTCTATCTCGTTGAGGTCCAACAAATGCTTTTGTCCGGCACTTTCCCACTCCATATTCACGGTCTTGATTGCCCAATATGCCTTGTGTTCGATTTCCACTGGTAGATGGCATGTTTTGCTATAGACAAGTCGGAAGGGGGACATACCTAAGGGTGTTTTGAATGTAGTGTGATATGCCCAAAGTGCGTCATCTAGTCTTAATGACCAATCCTTCCTAAAGGGATTTACAACTTTCTCGAGTATACCCTTCAATTCCCGGTTGGAAATTTCAGCTTGCCCGTTAGTTTGTGGGTGATATGCCGTGGCGATCTTGTGTGATATGCCAAAGCGTTGCAACATCTTGGCAATAAGTCTGTTGTCAAAATGCTTGCCTTCGTCACTGATAATTGCTCTCGGCATCCCAAACTGTGTAAATATGTTTTTCTGCAAGAATCGTTGCACGATTTTGGAATTGTTGTTGTGAACTGTAGCTGCCTCAACCCATTTAGACACGTAGTCGACGGCAAGTAGAATGTAGAGGTTACCGAATGAAGATGGGAAATGTCCCATAAAATCGATCCCCCATACATCGAACAATTCCACCTCGATGATGTTCTGGAGCGACATCTCATGTCATCTAGAGATATTGCCCGTCCTCTGGCAACGATCACATTGCTTGTAAAAGTTTTGGGCATCTTTGTACAATGTTGGCCAATACAACCCGGATTGCAAAACTTTGGCCGCGGTACGAGTTCCTCCAAAATGTCATCCATAGGGTGAAGAATGGCATTACCAGAGTACATTCTGTTGCCCTTCTTCATCGACACATCGGCGTATAACCTGATCTGCACATTGTTTAAACAAAAGAGGCTCGTCCCAAAAGTAATGCTTAGCATCATGGCGGAACCGCTTCTTCCCTTGGTGAGTAATGCCATAAGGTAAAATACCACAAACAAGGAAATTAACTAAATCCGCGTACCAGGGTATTGCTGAGGCATGTGCTGCCATGGCGACTGCTCCCAAAATTGCCAAGGCATGTGCGTCAAGGGCTGTTGCAGTGTCGAGAGTTGCCGAAGTGTCAAGGGTTACCGAGGCATACGCGTCCATGGTTGCCGAGGCAACTAAAAGTTGTTCATCCGAGAATGCATCGCATATCTCTAGATCCGCGTCCTCCTCCCTATTGCGTTCTAAACGTGATAAGTGATCGGCCACTTGATTTTCTGTTCCTTTCCTGTCCTTAATTTCAATATCAAATTCTTGTAAAAGTAATATCCAACTAATCAAACGAGGTTTGGCATCCTTTTTAGCAAATAGATATTTGATTGCCGAATGGTCCGTATGAACAATTACCTTTGTACCAATCAAATAGGACCAGAACTTGTCAAATGCGAAAACTGCAGCTAGTAACTCTTTCTCCGTTGTTGTGTAATTCACTTGAGCACTGTTATGAGTTTTACTAGCATAGTATATCACATTGAAGGTCTTACCTGTGCGTTGGCCTAGGACTGCTCCTACCGCGAAATCACCTGCATCACACATGAGCTCAAAAGGTAGTGTCCAATCTGGTGGAATGACAATAGGTGCCGAGGCAAGCTTTTCTTTTAGGGTTTCAAATGCTTGGGTGCAAGAATCATCAAAATCGAAGACTTTATCCTGTTCAAGCAAATTGCACAAGGGTTTAGTGATTTTAGAAAAACTATGAATGAACCTCCTGTAAAAACCTGCATCTCCAAGAAAGCTTCAAATTCCTTTAACCGAACTTGATGGGGGTAATCTCTCTATCACGTCCACCTTGGCTTTGTCTAATTCAATTCCCTTGGATGAAATCTTGTGGCAGAGCACTATTCCTTCATCTACCATAAAATGGCACTTTTCCCAATTGAGTACTAAATTAGTTTCTTCACATCTTGCCAACACCTTCTCTAAATTGCTGAGACAGCTGTCGGAGTCATTACCAAAAATAGAAAAACCATCCATGAAGATGTCAAGGAAGTCTTCGACCATGTCTGAAAAGAGTAATCTAAAGCAAGGTAATTTAAACAAACAAACATGCCAACCCTGATTTAAATCAAGGAAACATATCATACTATGAGTATGTATGCACATATATACACATATTTATAATGTACTAGTTTTATTCAAGTGATATGGCACATGTGCGACGTTGATCAATCAGATTCTATATACTAGTCCGTTGACGCCATTGCAGAGGTCCTAAATACATATCCACGCCTATGCATATAGCTTGTTCACATATTCATATATCAAGTCAAGTACAAGTGTTGCGCGTAATAAGTGCTACGCATTTGTGCAAGTATACACGTTGCAAGTTATAGTATAAAAGATATCGTCTCCACAGGGATTGGTGCCACTTCAAGAATCTAGTCTCTTGCACTGTAAAATGTAAAAACACAAATAAAAGATTATAGGAGTTTAACTAATAACTAAACTAGAAGGCAATAAAGTAAAAGAATAAATGAGATCAAATGAGAGAGATAGGCCAGGTTATTGTGAGTTGAGGTGTGATAGCCGATTAGATCATCTTGGTAAAAGAATGTACGAGCAACTCAGTTGCCGTGGCAACTTGCACAACGGGGTTGCCTTGGCAACTAATCAATGGTTGTCTGGGCGACTAGTTGGGCAACTACTTGGGCGTCTGGGCAGCAACCTTCAAGGTTCGGCAGAGCTTTCTTCAATGGTTTCTTTTTATCCCTAAGTCAAAACTCTAGCTACTTGTGCATGCCTTGATAATACATCCCTGCGTGAATCAAGGGTGAACAACAACCAATCTTGCGCTCCTCTTAGCCGTTGAAATCCTTAACTTATTCCTAAGCCGAATTAATCTTCACCATCAATAGATTGAATAAAGATCATATTCATTCGTTTCTTGAATCTAACTCTCCCGATATTAGATAAATAGATGAAGTTAATAGATCCTCTCCCAATTCACTCGCAAACAAGAATAAGAACCAAGAATGAATAAACCTTGAATAGAAAAGTGCAAACTCTTATTACCTAAACAAAATCCAATAGTTTCTCACAACCACAAGACACAATAACCATAGCCAAATAGATTTAGTTCATGGCTAGGTTCCAAAGAAACACAATATAAATAATCCCTAGCATGAACCTATTTGAACAAGAAAGAAAAAGATGAAGGATGAAGCTTGTCGAAATCCTCCTTGCCCTAGATGCTTGTCGAAAATTCTCTCTTCCCTATCCCTTTTGAGTTGACGGCATGGCCTCTAATTTATAGGGCTAGGTCAAAGTCCTTCTTTGAGGAGGAAGTTAAGTTGGAATTAAATTATCTTTAAAGAATATAATTCTTTATTATAATTATATTCCTTCTAGAACTTCTCCTATCTTCTTGGAATTTAATTCTTCTTTAATCTCTTCATGGAAATCAAATTCCTTTGGGATTTAGCTTTGCTCTACGTCATCTTGGGCTTGTCTAGTCATCAATTTCGACTACCATATCACCTTATTCTTTGTCAACAATTACCCTGGCAATTGGCTCGGCGTCTCTTTCATGCATTGCCCTGGCAACTAGCTCTGCATCTTCTTCATGCATTACCCTGGCAACTAGCTTTAGCCTTGCTTTGGCAAGTGATCTTGTACATACACACAAAACACACCAAAGCATCATCTTTTCCCACAAAAACTACCAAGTTATGTAATCAAGCTCAACGATGGAAGGAAACATGGATTAATGCATGAATGGCTAATTATGCAACTAATATGAGCCTAAGTCTAACAATAATATGAGTAAAAAGGGTAAGAAAAATAGTACTTTTGAACACTTATCAACAAGTATCCAAGGTCGTATAGATTAATCAAGTTCTCAATCAAGAGCACAAACTGACCAAGTCATCAAGCAAGAGAAATCGTGCAAGAATCATTATCACAAACATTAGATTACTTTGGGTTAAAATTTGGTTGGATCTTAAAATCTTAATGGGTCTAGGATTCAAAATTAGTTGGTCTCTTGACAACTTATATATAAATGATCAAATATTTAATATTTTAACTAATTTGGTTAATTAACAAGTTTAGAACCGAATTAATCGATAACTAAATTTGAAAAAAAATCTTTAACCATTAACCGAAATAAATTTCAAATGACCAATTAATTCAATTTTAATTGAATAATAAACACCTTTATCTCATCTGAATTAATTGATAATGAATGGATATAAAAGATTATAAAAAATTACCTTGACATTACAAGGAAATACATTTTTAGTGACATTAAAAATTGTCACAAAAAGTGTTAAATTTAGCCACTAAAATTTACAGTGTCCATTTTTTTGAGTTATCACCAATCGTCACTAATAACTCTGTCACTATTATATTAGTTGCAACTTTCATGCATTTCATCAAACATTAGTTATATTTTTTGTGAGTATACTTTTTGACACAAATGATTATTAATAGTGACTAGAGTTTAGACACTAATATTATTCTTATTAGTGACAAACATTCTATCACAAATACATATTTAAATAGTGTCTAAAATATGTTGTCAAATTCAATAATAAGAAATTAATTATATTTTTAGTTGTGTAGCGACGTTTTTTTTCCTTTCTTTTAAAAATAAACGGAGTTTTTTTAAAAATTTTGAAATCTTGGTTTAAAGAGATTTCTTTTGAAAATTCTTATTCTTTTGAAAACAATGATAACTTGGAGTTTATCCCCTAAAACCATTTTTTTTGAAATCTTGGTTTAAAAAATACATTTAAAAAATTCTAAATTCTTTTCAAAACAATGAAATTAATTATATTTTTAGACACTAATATTTTTTTCCTTTCTTTTGACAATCATTCTATCACAATCCCCAAACCATTTTTAAATCTTGTGTTAAAAAATATGTTGTCAAATTCTTATTCTTTAAGAAATTAATTATATTTTTAGACACTAATATTATTTTTATTAGTGACAATCATTCTATCACAAATACATATTTTCTCCCTTTATTTTCAAATTCAATAAAATTAATTATACGATGTTTTTTCTCCCTTTATTTTAAAAATAAACAGAGTTTTCTTTTAGAAAATCCGTCAATACGAATTATCTCCAAACCATTTTTGAAATCTTGGTTTAAAGAGATTTCTTTTGAAAATTCTTATTCTTTTGAAAATAATGATAACTTGGAGTCGCCACCAGCCACTTGGATAAGGTAGGTCGGACACCACAAACCAGAGATTTGTTTTGAAAGGGTTTAGGAGTTGGTTACGTGTGGGGAATGATTAACACCCCTATCACGCCCGGAAATCGGTACCAAAATATTTGTTGCTTTTAATCGAAGGAAAGTGTCCAAATTTGAAATGAATTTAATTTGGTGACCTTAATGACACGGGCTTTATCAAGTTAGTGAGTTCGAATTAATTGGACATTTAAATAATAAGGTTGATCCGGACTATAGACTAAACCGACATCATATAAGCCTGACTGACGTGTTAGTTTATGGTTCGAATCCCGTACGTCACCTTTATGCATGGTGCAAACAGTTAAAATATGATGTGATGATCTTATCAACTTTTAATTTTACCTTAGGACGGTAAGGATTAATTCAAATATTTGGTCAATATCCTTTGAGCTCGGACTATTACGACACAAATATCAGAATTAATAGATACCTCGCTTGTTTGAATTAAATTAATTTATTCGAGATAAAGGGTCCCATGAATGACAATTAAGGGATGACAAACAAAAGCTTAAAGATAAACACACAAAAGCCTGCCTAAGGCCTTAACCTATAGAGGCCCAAGTTATGGAAGATCCAATTAATGATCTAATTATTAGCTAAGTGATTCTAATATTTAACCATGAATTAATTATCCCTAAAATATTTAAAACCTTAACAAATTATGAGTTATCTTATATCATGATAATTAATTCGATTGATTCTAAATCAGTATCCCAATAAGCCAAGGGTACTATTTAAAACAAATCAAGTTAATTAATCATGATTTCAAATTAAATGTCTATCTAAGCCCAATTGTCAATTTTATCCTAAAGGGTCATTAAGTGGTGTTCAATTAATTTAATAAATTTAACATTTATCCCACTAAGTCAAGGGTAAATTTAAATTCACTAAAAAAATTCGAACCTTAATCTAACTGAGGCTCTAAAAAAACCATTCCTAAATTAATCTAATTAATTTAAAGATCGTGTCCCTATAAGACGAGCACACGGTTTTAACTAATTAAATTAATTTGCCTAATCTAATCTAAGATCAACCTAACTAGCCCAAAGCCCATTAAGAAAAACCCAAGCTACCTAAGTTAAGTAACCTAAGCCCAAAATAAAGCAAAGCCCAAACTACTAAACTAAGCACATACTAAAACACATTTGAATATGTACTAAAAAACATAAATATATATTATATACTATATATAAAATGAAGACATATATTATGTATTTAACAAATATTATATATATTATATAAAAAACATCTATTATGCATATAGTATATACATAAAAATATATATGTTAGAACTATATATCATAGGAACTACATATCATATGTTATATAATAAAAAAAACTATATACTATGTAGTGTTTACAAAACTATATGTTATAAAGAAAAAACAAACAATATCATATAAAAACTATGTATTATATTACATAAAAACTATATAATATATATGTCTTATGAAAACGTATACAATATATTTATGAAAAAATACCATATTATATTCTATATAAAAAACTATATAATATATGTAATAATATGCATATTAAACTTCAAAATTAGCACATGGCATAACAACAAAAATCAATGCCATCACAAATTAAACATAAACCAAATATCAGGCAAATAAAGAAACTGAAAATGCATGAAACAAAGGGGTAACAACACTCGAAAATAGACTAAAAAGAGAAGAAACAAAAATTTGAGGGCTGATTTAAGAGGGAAAACAGGGGATGAAATCGCAAATTGCTTAAAAACCATAGGGACCGAGAAAGTGATTAAAACATGTGGAATGGCTAAAGGGGTAATTAAAAATGACGGAGTGAGCATTGTTGTGATTTGCCCATGCGGAAAGACCGCGAAGGCAAATAAAATGGGTGGAGGTCCTTAAAATTTCATTAGACTGCTTTGTTTGGAGAGTTAGTATAAAACTTATTTTTTAAAACGAATCAGCCTTTTTTCGAAAACAAAATGCCCCTGAAACACTCTCATCTTTCTCTAAAACGAGGATGAACACTGCCGTGTGTTCATCCTCAAGCCCAGAAACCACCATAGAACCAGAATTCGGTGACCTCTCTACCGCATGCCGCCACGTTGGTTACAATTGTTGTTTCATCTTTTAAAGCCGGAATATTACATGCATTTAGGAAAAAACTAGAAAGTTACTATTGGTTGCTGCTAATTCTCTTGGCCGGATTCATGTACAGCTATGATTTGTGTCGATTTGTCCCTGATATGCTTGAAATCTCTATTTTTGTGATTGCCATCTAATATTTGCTTGTCATTTTGCATGTGTTGTGGCTGAGGAGGAGGGGACCAGAGAGAGGCTCGGCTTGGGGAGCAATCCTCTGACGTGGTCATCGATGTGGCAAGGCGATGCGGAGGTGGCATGGGGCCACTGGCTCTCTCAGCATATGTGGATACGGAGCTGGAAATCCAACTGGCGCGCGTGGCCTCGATGCGGTAAATCGAACTACCTTCACTCGCGCGTGAGAAGCTCCAATCGTCATGTGTGGGGCGTATGAGAGGAGACGAGGAGTCATGCGTGGTTTGCACGTGCCATATGGATAATCTAAGCCGCCCGATGTAGTCTGGATCCAATGGTGGCTGATGAGGCAGTTGCAAACAATAGAGGGCTCATTAGGGTTTTCTTGTTTAACCAACGTTGGGCTCAAAATGGGCTTGCAAATATTTATGTAATGGACTGTAATATTTTTGTGGGCATACTTTATTAACTGTTATGTATATGGGCCTTTGTTAATAAGTATAGGCTGATAATAATAGAAACAAACTTGGGTTTTATTTATTAATCTTATTAATCTTTTTAAATTTTTCAACTTAGTTTTATAATGATAATAATAATAATAATAATACTATTACTAATAATGATAACAACAAATAAAAAGCAATAATAATAAGATAACATAAAAAAACATACCATATTAATACTGTTTTTTTGGGTTTTTCAATTGGATATCGTAATAGAATATAACAATAATAATTTTTTGGGTTTTAAATGACATAGCATACCAATAATATGATAATAAAATGTCAACACATCTATATATAATACTAGTATAATATTAGACTATTAATACTTAATAAATAATACTAGTTGCACTTTTTGGTGTTTTTGGGTTTTAATGAAAACAAAGTAAACAGAGCCCATAAATTTGTGTTTAGATAGTAGTAACATATATATATATATAAGCCCATTATTGCAAAAATAAAAACAGGTCACTCCCGAACAAAATTAGTGATTACAGTTGGCCCTCTTTGCTTATACTTGTGGAACAAGAATAAAGCAAAGACCATAAGCACTAATTTTGTCATTCTTCCTTGTCAGACGATTTGCTCTTTCGGAATGGCAGCGAGCAAATCCAAATAACTTGTTTTCTCGGAGTGACAAAAACAACTGGGTAGCACTGACATGTTCTTCCTAAACGGCAACGAACAGATCAGTTATCAAACGACTCATTCCTCCGGAGCAACAACAAGCGAATCCAAATAACCTATTTTCCCAAAACGGCAGAAAACAAATGGGTGGCGCTGAGATGTCCTTCCGAAACGACAGTAGACAAGCCAAATAACCTTCAAATGACTCATTCTTCCAAAACGGCATTGAATGAATCCAAATAACTATACTTTCCCAAAACGGCATAAAGCAAACTGAGTGGCGTTGGGATGTCATTTTGAAATGGCAGCAGACAAGCCAGTTAACCTTCAAATGACTTATTCTTCCGAAACGACTTTGAATGAATCCAAATAACTTTGCTTTCTCGAAGCAGCAGAAAGTAAACTGGGTGGTGCTAGGATGTCCTTCCGAACTGGCAGCAGACAAGCCAACTAACCTTTAAACGACTAATTCTTCCAAAATGGCAGTGAATGAGTCCAATGTCCTCAAATGGTAGCTTAACTCAATTTCTGAAGTGGTAGAGACAAAGTGTGCTGATGCGTCCCTTGGAAATGGTAAGGAGCAAATGGCAATTCCTTTCATGAAGGTTCTATTCATCTTGGACCTATACGGACGTGCCTCTTGATCTTCTCATTTGAGAAATTTTGTGAGTTATGGACATTTGCTTTATACTTTGTTCCTCTTCTTAGGAGGTACTCTATCTTCATTGTGATTATCTGTAAAAAGGGGTGCCAAATCTGTAATGATATGAGTTAGCATGCTCTTAATCCTAGGAATGTCTAGCTAAATATGATGCATGAGTATATTTCATAATGCAAAGATACGTGTGTTCATATGAATGTATGGATGCACGAGTTTAGCTTGTTTTTGTTTTTTAGAACCGGTGGTCATCATCTTGGGACTACAACCACTCATCAATCCTATGTCCTAGCAAAACTTGCCCCCAAACTTGTGTTGCCCACTCCTCGAGTTCAAGTTACTTTGGTCGCAATCAAAATCTTTAACCTAGTTCTATCAAGCCTTGTGTCATCCTTTATCTATTTCGGTTCGAACTTTTTTATGCGAAAACCCTAGCTACCCCACATACAAAGATGCCCATCATGGCATACTAACCTAATAAGTTCTTCATCATCCCTTATCTTCGGGTCTTACTGATGCATTTATCTTTGAAGTAACACAGAGAAATCTCTTTGTTGAAAATGTATCAATTTATAGGTCGTCATTCTAATGAAGAATGTCTTTTTAGATTAACATACAAAACCTTGAGATCAAGATCTTAAGAAAAAACATAATAGGATGCCCCGAATATTAAAGGCAAGAGCTGTCACATCCCGAAAATCGGTCTAATCAAAATGCGGCTTCGATGATCGAAAATTTTGTATCAGATATACCCAAAAATGTAATTTCATGACCCTTGTACCTAATTTTGTAATCAATGAAAGTTGTGGGGCATTAAATTGATCTATTGACCTTTTTGTAAGAAATTTAAAGCTAAAATGCTGAAAATAAGTCAAGCGTATTGATACGGTAAGACCAGTATCGATACGGTCTAACGACTATAACTAACTTACATGTTTTAGCCTAGGCGTATCGGTACGGATGGATCGGTATCTATACAATTTGAACTAGGTGTTTCGATATAGTAATACATGTATCGGTACGGCCTAACTGCCATAACGAACTTACCTGATTAGCCTAGGCGTATAGATATGGCTATATAGTGTATCGATACGGCCCTTTGTGAAAATCTGTTTTAAGGCCCAAATTGAAGGGAATGAAGGGTAAGGTGCTTATTCATCTCCTTGCTTCCCTCCCTCACATGGGATGATTCTAAAAAGTGAACAAATGACCATCAGTTGCCTAGAATTTGGAAAAAAGAATGAAAAGATGGAAAGAAATTGTTTAATCTTTCTCTTGCTAATAAGAAAGCTTCCTATTGGTTCATGTGGAGGTGGGGCATTGATAAAAATGTTTAATCCCTTAAAAAAGGAAGATTTCTTCCCCATTTGCATCTTCCGAAAACTAAAACCCACCCTTGTCTGAAATTAAGCTAACACCACCATTGTTGTCTTCAAACTAAGCTCAAGCACACGCCTCTCCTATTAAGTCTCTTAAGTCCAAGCTTTCCTTGATTCAGAGGTATCATTCCATAACTATTGATCGGGTAAGTAAAAGCCTTCAATCAATTGTTGAATTCTATGGATAATTAGAGTTTAATTTTAAATCGAAGTTCTAAGCCCAATCTTGAAATGAGTACTACATTGTTATAGTACCTATAATAAATCCTTGTGTTTCTTCCTAGCTTTTGAAAATTGGAAGGGAACAATTTGTCATCTTCGACCAAGTCTAGAAGAAAAGGAATCGAAATCCAAGAATCCTAAAAGCTTCCGAGAACTAGGTGGGTGTAGTTGTATCAAGGGATAAGCTAGGTGCCATCCCGTTGCATTTGCTTTGTGATTATGTTTGCATTTAATTAAGGGCTCAAGTAGAGCAAGCATATGTGTGGATGGTATTGGTAAGCAAGGTAAGTCATCATAGTGCTTTAACATGTCTACGAGCTTATGTATGCCATCCGATATGTTGTGATCATACCATGATATGTTATCCGATATGATATGGTTATGCTATGATATGAATCTAGAGCTAAGGCTCAATTTATGATTTGATATGGAATGGCCTACGGGCACAATGGTAAGTTTGATAATGATATATAAACTTGGACGTTTATGGACATTGGATACGATTGGCATGCCATAGGAAAATTCTAGCTCACCAATTAAGAGATTGGACTATGGTCCGGGGCTACGACCTATATGTGTGGTGAAATAATGATAAATTGTGTAAGGGACATTATTCGGAGCTACGGCTCAAGGCTATGGCCTATTTCTGATATGTGTGGTGTATAGGAGAATTCGCGTATCCATTGCTTGCCATGTCCAAGGAATTGATATGTGATTATGATATGTATTTTGTACATGGAAATGTGTTATTTGACATAAGCATAAGATACAAGTATGATTTGTGCACTAAATATGTCATTCAAGCATGTTACTATGATGTCCATATTACTCGTCAAATATTTACATTTGTTATAACTACCTCACTAGGCTATGTAAGCCTAACATTTGTGTGTCTCATGCATTTCAGGATCTTAAAGAATTTCGACCTTCGATCGTGTGTTGCAGTTGCAAGTCACTCATACAAATCATATGTATGCTTATCTTTTGCCTTGAACTCCTAGTAAGGTGGAATATGGTCTAAACATGTTATGTATGTGCCTTTTGATGTGTGTGTGTAATAGCCTACAGGTGACCTATTGATTAATGACAAGTATGGTATGTTTGTAAATTGGTTAAACTAGTTAAAGAGCCTAAAAGCGCTAAAAGGTAAAAACTAGGTGAATTGATTCAAAACGCTCTAAAATTTTGGATGCTATTAAAAATATGGATATTAGACTCATTGGTAAAATTTGGTAAAGTTTGGAGAATAAATGGTATGTTAATTCGAATAAAAACTAACAAAAATCTGTCATTACAGGTCAAGCGTGTCGGTACGGGTGATGGCATATCGATACGACCTTGCATAATTTGGACAAGTAGAACAGGGCGTATCGATACGAAAGGAGGTGTATCGATACAAATTTGGATAGTAAGGTCTGAAAAATAAATGGTATTGACACAACCCTAGGCCGTACCGAAACAATCAACTCTAGTCAATGCGTATCGATACGGGGATAGGTGTATCGATACAAGCATGTTATTTCGAATCTTGGAAATGAAAATTTTAGCTTAGTCTACTGATACGGCCCCCAGGGTATCGGTACAAGGGCAGGTAATTCTGTTAAAAGACATAGAAACCAGTTTTAAGAAGTTTGCAAAATGATCATTAAATCTCGTACAGCCCAGTTGGATAGGTAAACGATCTCCGTTAATAACAAAACTTCCCAGGTTAATAATTGGTAGGTTTAATTGTAGTATGGTAAAATGAAATCCCAATAAGGACCTTTAATTTTTAAAAATTATGATTTAGTCCCTAAGTTCAAAAAAGGTTAAAACTGGTCCTGAATTGTGTAATTCTTAATAAGATGATTTTGTTAAGCCTTATAAGAGATTAATAAGTGATCTAAATAAGTTTTTGTACTCCGATTAAGCTTTTGAATCTCCGATATGTTTTTCGGTAACACTATCTAACCCAGTTCTCTACTAGACCAGGAAAGGGGCATTACATTTGTGGTATCAGAGCCTAGGTTTAGTCGGTTTTAGGACTAAACTGAAGTTTGTTATGAGTCTGCATCTGTATATGCCACCTAGGAGTTTATTTGTATATGTTATCTGTGACTTCAACTTACACGATTAAACCTTTTTTGTATGAATAGATCTAAAAATGTTTGCAGCCACTAATAGGCGTGCTGTAAATGAACCGCATCCTGGCTCCTTCTCGACACAGGGGGACAATATGAGGGTAGAAGTAAGGCTCGAACAAGTCGGGCAGAATGACCCGCCTCATCCTCCTCTGATGTCTCCCGCTCAGCAGGAGTATCTGATGTCTATGGCTGAAATGATCAAACAGGTGATCGTGTCCCTCAGGCAAGAACCACCACCTCAGCGTGGTAAAGCATCTTCTTCTATTCTGAAAGCTTCTATTAGCGAGCTTCGTCAGTATCTAATTTACACCTTCACTGGTCAGGACCTGGATAATCCTGAGATAGCAGAGTATTGGCCGGAGAATACTTTTAAAGTTCTAAACAAACAAATGAGGTGCCCTGGTGAACAAAAGCTGGAGTGCGCTCTAGCACTAATTTTTTAGGAGGCTCAGAGTTGGTAGGATACCGTGATACTCATCGTACCCGAGCATAAAGTTACGTGGGACTTCTTCCTTCAGGAGTTTCGCAAGAAATACATTGGTGAACACTACATTGTTGAAAGACGTAAGAAGTTCTTCCACTTGAGATAAGGAAGAAGGCCTGTGGAGTAGTATATCCACGATTTTTGCAAGTATGCGAGGTATGATGCTAAGATCATACGCAGGAAAAAGGAGAAATGCAGAATGTTCATTGACGGCCTCCGCGATGAACTATGTCCTCTTTTTACTACTTTGGAGATAGAGGATTTCCAGACCTTGGTCAACCGAGCCATTGCCACTAAAGCCTCCTAGAAGGCTTATGAAAGAAGAAAGGGGAACCAAGCCTGATCCAAAAAGAGGTCCCGAGATGATTCCAAGCGTCTTACAACTTAGAAGAAGGGCAGCAATGGGATCAGAAGTCTGCCACCTATCAGCAGCTACCAAGGTCAGGATATGTGCCACATTCCTAATCTCTAGGGACATTTGTTGCTCGTACAGCTTCAGTTGATAGTACGGGTGGTTCCGGTAGAGGTTCACAGCTTCCTTTGTGTAAATTTTGTCAAAATAGACACCCTGGGCTGTGTCGCAGGCAGTTTGGATCTTGTTTCCTCTGTGGTGAGTCTGGTCACTTCATCAGGCAATGTCCGCAGAATCCAAATGCTCCTACCACTGTGGCTTCTCATAATAGTTCGAACAAGTGAAGAGGAGCAAAGCAAGTGCAGTCCGGATCAGCGGAGAGACCTTGCAACACCAATGCTCCTTCAGTTGGACGTGATCCTCAGAACTCAGCATAGATGTACCACATTCGAGGCCGAGAGCAAGAAGATGATCCTGATGTGATTGCAGGTATGGTGGAATTATATTTTGATCCTATTTATACCTTGGTAGATCCTGGCTCTACACATTCCTTCATTAGTGAACCGTTGATTGAAAAATATGCTCTAGAATCTGAACTAGTTACTTCTGAGATTGTTGCCTCTAACCCACTAGGAGATAATGTGGTTATTCGGTCGATCTATAAAGCTTGTCCTTTGAGGATCCAAGGGATCCCATTTCAGGCTAATTTGATGGCATTGCCATTCCGTGAGTTTGATCTTATCCTAGTCCTTGATTGGTTAGCTGAACATCAGGCCTGGGTAGACTGCTCAAAGACGAAGTTATACCTTCATGGACTCGGTAAGGAGAGCATAACCTTGATAAAATCCAAACCTGAGCCTAAAAAGATCCTTATATGTGCCATGGAGTCCAAAAAAGACCCAAAGTTTGATGATGTACCGGTGGTGAAAGAATTTCTAGATGTGTTTCCCGATGAACTTTCGAGACTCCCTTCATACCCGAGAAGTGGAATTTTGAACCGAAGTGCAACCGGGGACCACACCCATCTTCATCACTCCGTACCGAATGGCTCTAGTTAAATTAAAGAATTTGAAGGTCCAAATTCAAGATCTCTTAGACAAGGGATTTATCTGGCCGTTCCTCGTCCTGTGGAGCACCAATTTTGTTTGTCAAAGAGAATGGTGGGTCGATGCATCTGTCCATTGACTATCGTCAGTTAAATAGAGTGACCATTAAAAATAAGTATCCTTTGCCGAAGATCGATGATCTCTTCGATTAGTTGAAGGATGCTTCCATATTTTCTAAGATAGACTTGTAATCTGGATACTATCAAATACAAGTGAAGGAGTCCGATGTTCCAAAGACTATCTTTCAAACTAGATACGGCCACTATGAGTTCTTGGTAATGTCTTTTGGGCTTACCAATGCACCTGCAGCTTTCATGGACTTGATGAACCGTGCATTTCGGCCCTATCTAGATAGATTTGTGGTAGTGTTCATAGGTGACATCTTGATCTATTCCAAAGATGCTGCCACTCATGAAGAACATCTCCGGATTGTGCTACAGACTCTCTCGGAGAAACAGCTATACGCTAAGTTTAGCAAATGTGAGTTATGGTTATCTAAAGTATCCTTTTTGAGACATGTGATTTCTTCTACGAGAATTCAAGTTGACCCAAAGAAAATTCAAGCAATTCTTGATTGGATTCCTCCGAAGAATATTGGAGAAGTTCATAGCTTTTTGGGCCTTGTAGGCTACTACTATAGATTCGTTAAAAGGTTCTCGATGATTGCTACACCCTTGACGAAGCTTCTCTATAAAGAAATCCCTTTTGTGTGGACTGTGTAACAACAAAGAAGTTTTGATCAGCTTAAGAAAGTCCTAACCCATGACCTTGTCTTGGTACAACCCGAGTCAGGCAAGAACTTCACCGTATACAGTGATGCATCCCACCTGGGATTAGGTTGTGTACTTATACAAGAAGAAAAGGCCATTGCCTATGCCTCATGTCAGCTCAAACCACACGAGCTGAATTATCTAACAAGTGATTTAGAGTTGGTCGCTGTTGTGTTTGCCTTGAAGATTTGGAGGCACTACCTTTACAGTGAGAAGTGTTATTTGTACATGGATCACAAAAGTCTGAAATATCTTTTGACTCAAAAGGAGTTGAATCTCTGTCAACTTCGGTGGATAGAACTTTTGTAAGACTAAGACTTGACTATCGAGTACCACCCCATTAAAGCCAATGTCGTAGCTAATGCTCTTAGTCAGAAGCCCACTCCCTCTCAGAAGTGTTTGAATACTCACTTTCGACTCAAGAAACGTGGTAAGTTATTGGCTGAATTAAGAGTTCAGTCAACCATTGTGTCTTGAATCAAAGCCCTCCAAGAGTCTGATGAAGAGTTACGTACTCTTATTAAAAAGATCAAGGATAGGCCAAATCCTGATTTTGCTATGAATCCTGATGGTCTGTTGTGTTTTTGGAACCGTATCTGTGTCCCCAACGATGATGATCTCTGGGATCAAATCCTAAATGAAGCTTATTCGAGCCCATTTTCTATCCATCCTAGAGCTATTAAGATGTATAAAGACCTAAAAGAATTGTACTGGTGGTCTGGCATGAAAAGTGAGATCACAGACTTTATGGCTAGGTGCTTGACTTGCCAACGGGTTAAAGCTGAGCACAAGGTGCCTACTAGTCTTTTGCAACCCATTGAACTTCTACAATGGAAATAAAAACGTATTACGATAGACTTCATAAGTGGCTTACCGGTGACGCTGAAGAGGAATAATGCTATTTGGGTCATAGTAGACCGATTCACCAAATCTGCTCATTTCATTCTAGTGAGAATGGACTTCGGTTTGCCTAAGCTTGTCGAGTTGTACATTTGAGAAGTCATTCGTTTACACGGAGTTCCTATGTCCATTATTTCCGATCATGATCCATGCTTTGCATCTCGGTTTTGGAGGACCCTGCAAGAGGTTTTGGGAACTCGAGTGCACCTAAGCACTGCTTTCCATCCTCAGACCGATGGTCAATCCGAAAGGGTTATTCTGGTAACCTTATACCTCCCTTCGATTTGTGTGTATAAGTAATCCATATGAATTCCGATTTTTCCTCATAGATTCTAGAAGATATGCTTCGAGCATGTATTATCAACTTCGGGAATACATGGGAGAAATCCCTGTCTTTGGTAGAATTTGCTTACAACAATAGCTACCAAGCCTTGATTCAAATAGCACCCTACGAAGCCCTTTACGGGAGGAGATATAAGACCCCTCTCTGTTGGACCGAGCTTGGTGAAGGCAAAGTATTAGGCCCTGACTTACTTCAGGAAATCGAAGAAAGGGTGACTGTTATCCGTTATCGGCTCAAAGCTATATTTGACAGACAGAAAGCTTATGCTGATCTAAAAAGAAGAGACATCCAAAATGAGGTTGGCAAGAAAGCCTTCCCTAAAGTATTTCCGTGGAAGAAGATCCTCCGTTTCGGCAAAAAAAAAAGAAACAGAGTCCTCGTATCATTGGACCGTTCAAAGTGATAGAGAAAGTTAGACCTGTTGCTTGTTGACTGCTCTTCTTGAAGAGTTAAGTCAAATTCATAATGTCTTCCACGTGTCTATGCTGCGACAGTACCAGTTAGATCATTCCTATGTGATCAAGCCAGAGTCTGTAGAGATTCGGTCCAATCTGACGTGCGAGGAAGAACCTGTGCAGATCCTCGCATAAGAATTTAAAAGACTTTGTAATAAGTCTGTGCCCTTAGTGAAAGTTCTTTAGAGAAGTCATTCGATTGAAGAAGTAACGTGGGAACCAGAAGAGACGATACAAAGACAGTACCCCCATCTGTTCAACTAGAGTGAAAATTTGAGGATGAATTTTCTTAAGGGGGAGAGTTGTCATATCCCAAAAACCGGCCTAGTCAGACTACGGCTCCGGTGATCAAAAATTTTGTATCAGATATACCCGAAAGTGTAATTTCATGATCCTTGTACCCAATTTTGTAATCAATGAAAGTTGTGGGGAATTAAATTGATTTATAGACCTTTTTGTAAGAAATTCAAAGCTGAAATGCTAAAAATAAGTCAATCGTATCGATACGGTGAGACCAGTATCGATATGATCTAACAGCCATGACTAACTTATCTGTTTTAGCCTAGGCGTATCGATACAGATGGACCGGTATCGATGCAATTTGAACGAGGCATTTCGATACAGTAATACATGTATCGGTACGGCCTAACTACCATAACGAACTTACCTGATTAGCCTAGGCTTATTGATATAGCTATATAGTGTATCGATACGACCCTTTGTAAAAATCTGTTTTAAGGCCCAAATTGAAGGGAATGAAGGGTAAGGTGCTTAGTCATCTCCTTGCTTGCCTCCCTCACGTGGGATGATTCTGAAAAGTGAACAAATGACCATCAATTGCCTAGAATGTGGAAAAAGGAATGAAAAGATGGAAAACAATTTTTTAATCTTTCCCTTGCTAATAGAAAAGCATCATATTGGTTCATGTGGAGGTAGGGCATTGATAAAAGGGTTTAATCCCTTAAAATAGGAAGATTTCTTCCCCGTTTGCATCTTTCAAAAGCTAAAACCCACCCTTGTCTAAAATTAAACTAACACCACCATTGTTGTCTTCAACCTAAGCTCAAGCACACACCTCTCCTATTAAGTCTCTTAAGTCCAAGCTTTCCTTGATGAAAAGGTATCATTCTATAGCTATCGATCGGGTAAGTAAAAGCCCTTAATCAATTGTTGAATTCCATGGATAATTGGAGTTTAATTTTAAATCGAAGTTCTAAGCCCAATCTTGAAATGAGTACTAAATTGTTATAGTGCCTATAATAATTCCTTGTGTTTCTTCCTATCTCGAAAATTGGAAGGGAACAATCCGTCATCTTCGACCAAGTCTAGAAGCAAAGGAATCGAAATCCAAGAATCCTAAAAGCTTCTAAGAACTAGGTGAGTGTAGTTGTATCAAGGGATAGGCTAGGTTCCATCATGTTGCATTTGCTTTGTGATTATGTTTGCATTTGATTAAGGGCTCAAGTAGAGCAAGCATATGTGTGGATGCTATTGGTAAGCAAGGTAAGTCATCATAGTGCTTTAACATGTCTACGAGCATATGTATGCCATCCGATATGTTGTGATCATACCATGATATGTGATCCGATATGATATGGTTATGCTATGATATGAATCTAGAGCTAAGGCTCAATTTATGATTTGATATGGAATGGCCTACGGTCACAATGGTAAGCTGATGATGATTTGTAAACTTGGACGTTTGTGGACATTGGATACAATTGCCATGCTATAGGGTTATTCGAGCTCACCAAGTAAGGGATTGGACAACGGTCTAGGGCTACGACCTATATGTATGGTGAAATAAGGATGGATTGTGTAAGGAACATTATCCGAAGCTAATGCTCAAGGCTACGGCCTATTTTTGATATGTGTGGTGTACAAGGGAATCTGCGTATCCATTGCTTGCCACGTCCAAGGAATTGATATGTGATTATGATATGCATGTTGTATATGGAAATGTGTTATTTGACTTAAGTATGAGATAGAAGTATGATTTGTGCACTAAATATGTCATTCAAGCATGTTACTATGATGTCCATATTACTCGTCAAATATTTGCATTTGTTATAACTATCTCACTAGGCTATGTAAGCCTAACATTTGTGTGTCTCATGCATTTCAGGATCTTAAAGAATTCCGGCCTTCGATCGTTTATTATGGTTGCATGTCACTCCTACAAATCATATGTATGCTTATCTTTTGCCTTGAACTCCTAGTAAGGTGGCATATGGTCTAAACATGTTATGTATGTGCCTTTTGATGTGTGTGTAATAGCCTCAAGGTGACCTATTGATTAATGGGAAGTATGGTATGTTTGTAAATTGGTTAAACTAGTTAAATGAGCCTAAAAGCGCTAAAAAGTAAAAACTAGGTGAATGGATTCGAAACGCTATAAAATTTTGGATGCTATTAAAAATATGGATATTAAACTCACTGGTAAAATTTGGTAAAGTTTGGTGAACAAATGGTAGGTTAATTCAAATAAAAACCAACAAAAATCTGTCATTACAGGTCAGGCGTATCGGTACGGGTGATGGATTATTGATACGACCTTGCATAATTTGGACAAGTAGAATATGGCGTATCGATACAGAAGCAAGTGTACCAATACGAATTTGGACAGTAAGGTCTGAAAATTAAATGGTATCTATACGACCCTAGGCCGTACCGAAACGGTCAACTCTAGTCAATGCGTATCGATACGGGGATAGGTTTATGATTCGAGCATGTTATTTCGAATCTAGGAAATGAAAAATTTAGCTTAGCATACCGATACGGACCCTAGAGTATCGGTACGAGGGCAGGTAATTCTGTTAAAAGGCATAGAAACTAGTTTTAAGAAGTTTGCAAAATGATCACTAAAACTTGTACAGCCCACTTGGATAGGTAAACGATCTCCGTTAATAACAAAACTTCACAAGTTAATAATCGGTTGGTTCAATTGTAGTCTGGTAAAAAGAAATCCCAATAAGGACCTTCAATTTGTATAAATTATGATTTAGTCCCTAAGTTCAAAAAGGGTTAAAACTGGTCCCGAATTGTGTAAGTCTTAATAAGATGATTCTATTAAGCCTTAAAAGTGATTAATAAATGATCAGAATAAGTTTCCGTACTCCGATTAAGCTTCTAAATCTCCGATATGTTTTTTGGTAACACTATCCGACTCGATTCTCTACCAGACCGGGAAGGGTGCGTTACAAGAGAGTCTTAGATTCAATCTTTCGGTGATCATTTCAAGTATAGCCTTAGTCTACGAAGACCTTGAATGTTGTAGCGATATCTGAAGTTTGAAACTCCTCCCAAATCGCTCAGTTCATCCTCATGATTATGGTATTTGCTTGATCCGTTCGATTACTATTCCTTCTAGTTCTCATCGTTTTTCTCCATTAATAAGTATGTTCAAACTTCTGACTTTTGTTTAGCCCATGGAGCGTGGAACATGTCACTCTAAGAATTCTAAGTGCAAGTGTGTGCTTCTAATTATAATCAATATTATGGCAGTGTCCTCAAGGATTCATCTCTGACGCTAGGGTATTGAACCGGTGAAGCATAGCTCCTTATTAGATTTATTCTCCTCCCACAACTTCATCAAAATGCCTCGGGACTTATTCAATTCATTCATTCATTTCTTTTTCCTAGGGAAATTCAACTCATCACATTCCTTTGTTTCGGGAATAATGATAGAGCATACAACAATACTACGAGCTACTTGACATGGTCACAATTTGATAACTTACTCATATAGCCAAGGCTTTTGGCTCGATTAGAGTAAGTGGAGCAAAGCATCCTTATTTAGCCTTTTTGCTATAGCGGAGTACCCCTTTAATTTTAATTACTTTTTTGTTTTGTTTTGAAACTCTCTATTTTCCTTTTTAGGAACATTCAACCCACTCTATTGGGATTTCCTAGGAGATTGTCTTATCATTGAACCTCATTGAAGGAATAGAAATCTTGCTTCTCGTACTTTACTGACCAAAGCGGGCGGAGAGGGAATCACACTTTGTCGTTATCACAACATTCGATTAGAATCAATGCCACATCATGCATGTGATATCCGAGGACCTAGGAGGGTAAGAAGGGATATATTCATACATCTGATTTTAAAGTCATTGTATGTTAAGCAAAATGCATTTTCATTAGAAAGAAAACCCACAAACATGACCAATGCCTTTACAAAAAGATCATTGCTATCTTCGAGCAAATGATAGCAACGTTGGTTCCATGCATTACTTTAAAAGAAAATGCAACATGCAAGAAAATTTAAACACACAAACTCTTAAAGAAGATCGGGCATCAACACTTCCCAAAAGTCGTGCTTATTATTCTTCCTTTTCAAAACTTCAAAAGGTCATTCTCTATCAGAGCCTGAACCTTGTTCTTCAATGCCCCACAATTCTCTGTGGTGTACCCTAAACTTCCCACATGGTAGTCACACACGACATTATCGTCGTAACCTTTGGGATAGGAAGGATCCTTCGGTTTAGACTGAACTAGAGTTAGGAGCTTTTTCTTGATAAGCATTGGAAGTAGATCGGTGTATGACATATGAACCGGATGAAGAACCCTTGGGGGCTTTGCAGACCATGATGATTGATTGCGGGAGTGGCCATGAGGCTGATTGTTTGGGCGAGAACCCACCATATGAACCTGAGAGCCATACCCCTTATGGGCGGTTGTGCTATAGGGGTCTATTATCTTTCCCTTCTTGATAGCATCTTCAATACGCTCTCTCGTCACAACCATATCTGCAAAGCTGCTTATAGGGTTACTGATCAAACGATCATATAAGACTCCTCGTAGAGTGTCCACAAATATGAGAATAATTTTATTTTCTCAAATTGGGGGTCGGGCTTGAGCCGCTACGTCTCGCCAATGCTGGGCATACTCTCGAAAGCTCTCATTGTGCTTTTGTTCCAAAATTTGTAGCAAGAGCCGATTAGGGACCATATCAGTTATGTGCTTATATTGATCTATGAAAGCTTGGGCCAAATCGTTTCGAGATTTGATTTGGGCACGAGTTAACTGATTGTACCACCTTGTAGCGGGGCCCACTGGGCTATATTGGAAGCAGTGAACTAGAAGCTTCTCGTTGCTGATGAACCCGATCGTCTTTCGGGAAAACGTGATTATATGTGCAATGGGGCAAGTCCTCCCATCAAACTTTTCAAAATCCAGAGTCTTGAACTTATACGGGATTACCACATCCGGGACTAAACTGAGCTCTCTAGCGTTCAGTCCAAAAGAACCTTCTTCATCTTCCATTATCCGAAATTTCTCCTCGAGATCCTTTCAGGTGTCTTCTAATTGCTTTGAGAATTTAGCCTTCACTTGGTTCAACTTTTCTAATTCATCAAGATCTGGGATACTACTTTCAACCTCGTGCATATTTCCAAAGGTCACGCCCTGTTAAGCTTGGGCAGAGGCGTCGACCTGATGAGCAGAAGATGCCCCTTGGAAAGGGCTGGATGAGGGATTGATAACAAGAGGTTTCCTAAATATTGAGGCACCCAAATGGTTTCCCGAATCTTGAGGAGGATCCTCGACAACACCCTTTCCTCTAAGAGTGAATTACATCATTTGAGACATCTCCTTCATCATATCTTGTCGGGACTTGACGATGTTATCCCTTAATTCTTGTTGAGTTCGCTCCAAATGACCTCTTAAATAGGCCTCTAACTTAGCAAAACTTTCCTCCATTCTCTTCTTTTGGTGCTGGGTAAAGTGTAGATGCAAAATCTTTGATGGCTAAGAACTGTCATGAACCCCCATCAATTAATTTTATTAGTTTTACGAACTAATTAATGCAATGTGTTCTATGCACAACAGAGATATGTGATTAAAGGTAATTAATTAAAAATGTACAAATGAATGCAAAGAAGCATTGATTCGACGAACATTCACATTTAACAACTTTTCACAACGAATATCAAGTCCCGTTACAATGAGTAAAGAACATAACCACCACATAGGGCACAACTGAAACTTGAGTCCCTTCTCCGCCAATAACTAGGTTGGCCTTTGCTCATCTTGTGATCAGTATTAAGCTTCGAGATTCTTTAATTCGTCATTACAGACTCTTTCTCTCGTTATGAAAGTCTTAAATTTTGAACTGTTTTCGAATCAATACTTTATTATGAAATGTGCTATGAGCATGCACAAAAAGAATTGAATAAAACAATACAAGAAAAAAAACAGATGTTTTGGTACATATATAACAAATATCGAAGCAAATAAGAACAAACCAAAGCAGATTCCTAATAACATGGATTCTAGTTCG
Source organism: Hibiscus mutabilis (assembly GCA_019671005.1). Lineage (NCBI taxonomy): Eukaryota > Viridiplantae > Streptophyta > Magnoliopsida > Malvales > Malvaceae > Hibiscus > Hibiscus mutabilis. The sequence goes on from CM033716.1 coordinate 67,006,112, forward strand.
CTATGGTTGTCCGCATGGCTCTAATCGGGGTGGGCTTCCTAAATTCTCACACATGTATTCGGTTTTAATACAAAGGTACATAAACCTATCTCATTACCTACTAAGGCAACAAGAACCCCCAATGTTGGTCCATTACAAGCTTGCGAATTGGTTTCGGTTCAAGGGAAAGCATTACCTAGTGATGTGGAGGGTTGTTCATGTGTCAAAAGGCGTGGATTCTAGGAGTGAATTACCGACCCGTGGAGGCCTACTCATGTGGGTATGTGGCGTTTCACTCCCACTTACGGGACAGAGCTCGAGTATAGAGCTTGGTGAACATGGTGCAACACATGTCGGTGATTCTTTAGAAATTTAATGAAGAATTAATCTGACGTCCACCGATTATCAAAGCTCGTGTAATCTTAGCCACGTTTTCAAGAAAGAATCGACCTCGGTAAAGTCAATTAAAATTTCAACATTTTCCATCGTTTAAAAGCAACAAATATTTTATTGGCCTAACTCTCTTTTTGTTTTGTAAAAGCAAAATCGTTCCCCAGCGGAGTCGCCATGTTGTAGCGACGTTCTTTTCCTTTCTTTTAAAAATAAGAGGAGTTTTCTTTTAGAAAATCCGTCGATACGAATTATCCCCAAACCATTTTTGAAATCTTTGTTTAAAGAGATTTCTTTTGAAAATTCTTATTCTTTTGAAAACAATGATAACTTGGAGTTGCCACTAGCCACTTGGATAAGGTAGGCCGGACACCACAAAACCAGAGATTCATTTTGAAAGGGTTCGGGAGTTGGTTACGTGTGGAGAATGATTAGCACCCTCATTCCGCCCAGAAATTGGTACCAAAATATTTGTTGCTTTTAATCGAAGAAAATTGTCAAAATTTGAAATGAAATTAATTTGGTGACCTTAATTGAAAATTGACCTTAATTACACGAGCTTTATCAAGTTAGTGGGTTTGAATTAATTGGACATTTAATTAATAAGGTTGACGATACATCAGACCATAGACTAAACCGACATCATATAATCATGAATCATGTGTTAGTTTATGGTTCGAATCCCATACGTCACCTTTATGCATGGTGCATACAGTTAAAATATGATGTGATGATCTTATCAACTTTTAATTTTACCTTGGGACGATAAGGATTAATTCAAATATTTGGTCAACATCCTTTGAGCTCAGACTGTTATGACAAAAATGTCGGAATTAATAGATACCTCGCTTTTTTGAATTAAATTAATTTATTCGAGATAAAGGGTCCATGAATGACAATTAAGGGATGACAAACAAAAGCTTAAAGATAAACACACAAAAGCCCGCCTAAGTCCCTAACCTATAGAGGCCCAAGTTACGGAAGATCCAATTAATGATCTAATTATTAGCTAAGTGATTCTAATATTTAACCATGAATTAATTATCCCTAAAAGACTAAAAACCTTAACAAATTATAAATTATCTTATATCATGATAATTAATTCGATTGATTCTAAACTAGTATCCCAATAAGCCAATGGTACTATTTAAAACAAATCAAGTTAATTAATCATGATTTTTAATTAAATGTCTATCTAAGCTCAATTGTCAATTTTATCCTAAAGGGTCATTAAGTGGTGTTCAATTAATTTAATGAATTTAACATTTATCTCACTAAGCCAAGGGTAAATTTAAATTCACTAAAACAATTTGAACCTTAATCTAACTGAGGCTCTCAAAAAACTAGTCCTAAATTAATCTAATTAATTTAAAGATCGTGTCCTTATGAGACGGGCACGCAGTTTTAAACTAATTAAATTAATTTGCCTAATCTAATCTAAGATCAACCTAACTAGCCCAAAGCCCACTAAGCAGAGCCCAAGCTACCTAAGCTAAGAAACCTAAGCCCAAAATAAAGCAAAGCCCAAACTACTAAACTAAGCACATACTAAAACACATTTGAATATGTATTAAAAACATAAATATATATTATATACTATATATAAAATAAAGACATATATTATGTATTTAACAAATATTATATATATTATATAAAAAACATCTATTATGTATATATTATATACATAAAAATATATATGTTAGAACTATATATCATAGGAACTACATATCATATTTTATATAATAATGAAAAACTATATACTATGTAGTGTTTACAAAACTATATGTTATAAAAAAACAATATCATATAAAAACTATGTATTATATTACATAAAAACTATATAATATATATGTTTTATGAAAACATATACTATATATTTATGAAAAAATACCATATTATATTCTATATAAAAAACTATATAATATATATGTTTTATGAAAACATATGCTATATATTTCTGAAAAAATTACCGTATTATATTCTATATGAAAAAACTATATAATATATGTAATATACGCATATTAAACTTCAAAATTAGCACATGGCATAACAACAAAAATCAAAACCATCACAAATTAAACATAAACCAAATATCAGGCAAGTAAAAAAACTGAAAATGCATGAAACAAAGGGGTAACAACACTGGAAAATGGACTAAAAAGCGAGGAAATCACAAACAACTTGAAAACCACAGGGACCCGGAATGGCTAAAGGGGTAATTAAAAATGACAGCGTGACCATTGTTGTGATTTGCCCATGCGAAAGGACCGCAGAGGCAAATAAAATGGGCTGGAGGTCCTTAAAATGCCATTAGACCGTTTTGTTTGGAGAGTTAGTATAAAACTTATTTTTTAAAACGAATCAGCCTTTTTTTGAAAACAAAAAGCCCCTCAAACGCTCTCATATTTCTCTAAAACAGGGATGAACACCACCCTGTGTTCATCCCCAAGCCTAGAAACCACCATAGAGTCCAGAATCTGGCGGCCTCTTCGCCGCACGCCGCCACGTTGGTCGTCGCTCGTCGGCAGCCGGCGAACTCAAAAAACTCAAAAGACCACCTTTCGAAACATTTTCTTCTTCTAAAACTAAATCTAGCCCTAGAAAGTTTGTAGAAACACCAAAATCTCATTCTTTTGAACCGAAAATAGACCTAAAAACTCTTTTTCTTCAAGATCGAAAACCCCTTCTTACACATGGTCCTCCCATCAGCTCACCCGATATGACTGAGGAAGTCGACGAGCTTATTATCGGCAAGGAGAAACAACAGTGCAAGGGAAGCAGAACCGACGCGAAGGTAAAAGAAACCCTAACCCCTTCTGTTTTTTCGTACGCAATACTTTGAAATGAAAAAAAAGATAGAAAATACCTCTGGAGGCCTTTCCTTTTGATTCTATTCTTTGAAACATCCCCAATAATACTTAGGGTTACAATTGTTTGTTTCGGCTTTTAAAGCCAGAATATTACATGAATTTAGGAAAAAACTAAAAAAGTTACTATTGGTTGCTGCTAATTCTCTTGGCCGGATTCATGTACAGCTCTGATTTATGTCGATTTTTCCCTAATATGCTTGAAATCTCTATTTTTGTGATTGCCATCTAATATTTGATTGTCCTTTTGCATGTGTTGTGGCTGAAGAGGAGGGGACCAGAGAGAGGCTCAGCTTGGGGAACAAGCCTCTGACGTGGTCGTCAACGTGACAAGGCGGTGCGAAGGTGACGTGGGGCCACTGGCTCTTTCAGCATACGTGGATGCGTAGCTGGAAATCCAACTGGCGCGCGTGGCTCCGACACGGTAAATGGAACAACCTTCACGCGTGCGTGGGAAGCTCCAACCGTCGCATGTGGGGCGCGTGGGAGGAGTCGAGGAGTCACGCGTAGTTCGCACGCGCCACGGGGATGATCTAAGCCGTCCAATGTGGTCTGGATCCAATGGTGGCTGATGAGGCTGCTGCAAACAATAGAGGGCTCATTAGGGTTTTCTTATTTAACCAATGTTGAGCTCAAAACGGGCTTGTAAATATTTATGTAATGGACTGCAATATTTTTGTGGGCAGAATTTATTAACTGTTATGTATATGGGCCTTTTGTTAATAAGTATGGGCTGGTAATAATAGAAACAAACTTGGGTTTTATTTATTAATCTTATTAATCTTTTTTAATTTTCAAATTAGTTTTATAATAATAATAATGATAAAAACAAAGAAAAACAATAATAATAAGATAACATAAAAAATATACCATATTAATACTGTTTTTTTGGGGTTTTCAATTGGATAACGTAATAAAATATAACAATAATAATTTTTTAGGTTTTAAATAAAATAGCAACACATCTATATATAGTACTAGTATAATATTAGACTATTAATACTTAATAAATAATACTAGTAGCACTTTTTGGTGTTTTGAGGTTTTAATGAAAAAAAGTAAACAAAGCACATAATTTTTTGTTTAGATAGTAGTAATATATATATATATATATATATAAGCCCATTATTGGAAAAATAAAAACAGGTCAATTTCTTGAAATTTAATGGGGCTTTTGCATTGTAGTGAGCAAACTTTTAAGTTTTCATTAGGTCACTGAAATTTAATTGTAAATAATGCAGCACATTCAAATGTTAATTTTTAATAAATAAATATAATGCATGACTTCAAGGGGATCGAACTTGAAACCTTTAGGGTGAGAGTGCGATACTTATCCACTAGGCTATGCAAGAAATTTAATATAATTTTGAAATAAAATTAGTATTTAGGTTAAATTGTAATTGAATTTATTTTATTTATTTTAAAAATATGTATTAATTATAACACTAATTATTATTATAATAATAATTTAACTAATTTTTCTATGGTTTCTTGTACGAAATACGTTTGTTGAAGAAACTATTTAGATTTTTTGAAGAAAAAACTAATCATAATGGAATATTTATTTTAATTTTTTCACAAGATAAAATTTTTCTATTATATATTATGCTAAAATTACATATTAGTCTTTGTACTTTAATTTGGTCGCTTTAAGTTCTTACACTTTTTAAATTTTAAAATTTAGATCTTGACATGAATGGTAGTCTTTAAATATGTTAAGTAAAATTTTATTTTTAGCTTATTTGTTATACATAAGTTGCTTATTTAACTTTTGTTCTTTAATTTGATCATTTTTAGTCCTTGTAATTTAGTCATATTGTCGGTGTTCCATTAGGATTAGGATTGAAATTTAAAATTTGAAAAATATGGAGACTAAAGTTGATCAAAATAGATTGACTAAAACAACAATTTACACATAGTATAGATACTAATGGAAATATTTTATATTTTGACAAACTAATTTATGATAACTTCAATTTTTATAACTGTTATTATTACTATTATTATAAAAATAAACTCATTATTGTGACAATATTTAATTTGTCATTACTTCTATTTTTTATTGGTGACAAAATTTTTCACAATAAAAAGTAAAATTTTAAGTGACAATTAATTTTATTGTCACAACAAATATCAAATAATAGTGATCATATATCGTCACTATCATGTGTCAAAGTTTTAGGGACAATAAATTTTGTGTCACAATTATTGACTTATAGTGAGAATTTATTTGTGAAAAATATAATCGTCACAATTACTCTATTACAGTGACTAAATTACTTATAATCACATTAATATTTGTGACAAAATTACTTATAATCACAGTCAATTTGTCATTAAAATCTATATTGTTGTAGTGTGATAAATAATATGGCAAATTACATATTATAATTTTCACATCGTTTTTGCAAAAGATCCTAAAATAAATGTGATTTTTATTTTAAACTTAATTATTAGATCAGATTCGTCGGGAAAGGGAAAACTTTATGTAGGGGCCTGCATGCATGATATTTTAACTCTCAAAACTTTAAACCTTTGCCTGCTGTTTCCATACTTTCTGGAGATGGTAAACGGGTCATTCAGTTCAGATTTGGTTTGATTAATTTTAATTCGAGTTATTTCGGGTCTGATATTATTCGATTTAAATTCAATTTCGATTCGATTTTAGTCCGGGTCTATTGTGATTTGGGTCATTTTAGTTCGGTTAATTTTCGGGTCGGCTAACATCCGTTCGGTTGATTTCGGTTCGGGTCAATTTCAGGTCAATGGGAGATTGGTTGAATTTAGTCGAATTTTTAAGTCGGTCAGTTTTTTACACCCTATATATAGATTTATAAAGCCAATATATTTAACTTTTTGGTGAGTTGTACAGTTGTTCATATCTCATTTTTTATTTCTATTAATATATTTTTATATTTCGGGTTATCTTCGGTTCGGATCTATTCGTTCGGGTCCATTCAATTCGGTTAAAAATCAGTTTGGGTCTATTTCGGTTCAACTAAAATTCGAATCGATTTCGATTTCGAATCAAATTTCGAGTCATCATGTTCGGGTCAATTTCAGGTCTCGGTTTAAGTAGATCGGTTCAGTTTTCGAGTCACGGGTCAAATTTGTCAGGTCTAATCATTTCCACCGAAAAAAGAGAAAATGTTGCATAAATTGGAGCCAAAAATAACTTAATTAATATTAATAGTATAATAAATAGAGAGGGCTAAAATTTATGGGTAAACTACAATGGACGTCACTCAATTATAAGTAAGGTTATATTTGGATCACTAAATTATAAAAAGTTACAGTTAGGTTACTCAATTATGGGTAAGGTTACATTTGAGTAACCCTTCATATTTAAAAAATATATCAATTTAGTCATTTTTCCTCTTTCAAATTACTTGTATACCCTCGTTAACATTTGAGTACTTCATTTGAAATCACTAATTAGTCTAATACACAAATTGATATATATATATATATATATATATATATATATATATATTTTAAATATAAAGGGTGACTCAAATGTAACTTACACATAATTGAGTGACCCAAGTGTATCTTTTAATAATTGGGTGACCCAAATGTAACCTTACCCATAATTGAGTGATCCAAATGTAACTTTACCCATAATTAAGTGACCTCTATAGATAGATACCAACCAATTCTATGACTATTTCACCTACTGAATAATAAAACGAAGGGTAAATTATTTGTAAGTCAGTCCAATTCTATTTTGATCATAAATTAGAAATATTATTAATTTAATTATTAACGTTATAAATTAATATTAATATAATCATCATCGGTTAATAGTTAATAAAATTGATGGCTTGACAGCTTTTAAATTAATATAGTGATACATTCAGTTTAATATATTTATATATTCTAAAAATTTTCTATTCAAAAAAATATATCCTAAAAATTTGATCATAAACTTAAAATTGACAGACTTTATAAATGCATAAGATTAAAGGTTGATTTATTTAGAATTAAGATTAAATTGATAAAATATATAAATATAGAGCGTTAAATTTATAATTATACCAATTAAAAAGAGGTCATGTAATAATTTCCGATAACTATATAATGAACAATGAACATAATAATACTAATTTGCAACGTTGGTGACTAAATTGACAAGCTTTTAGTTTGGTAATCAAATAGAATCAACAATATAGTTTGGTGATTAATGAGGTCATTTTTGGTAAAAATAAATGATTATTATTATCCTTTTCATATAAGAACTAAAATATTCAACCTTATCTTATCTATAAATCGAAAGATAATATATACTCGAATTCATGGTTTTTAAATGTTACAACAATCATAACAATTAAATAAAAAATCAGTCTGCATAATAAGATGGTTATTTAAATACTGCTATACATATTATTTATATCTATAGATAAAGAAACATAAACCTTAATTAATATGTTTCCGAAAGGAAATGTAACTCATAGGAGAATGATTCTGTTCGATGCTTTGAATTATATAGGAGAATGATTGATTACTTTCGCATGCTTTGAATTATAGCAGGGAATGCAATGATTTTCGCTTTAATTAATTATATAGTTTAACTTCATATTTAATTGATTAAATAAGTCTTATAGTCAAACTTTACTTTTTTTTCTCTAAAGAAGAAAATATTTCTTTTTTCTTGGTGAGTTAATTTAATATATTGTGCAAAAGTTTTGTTTGGAATTATAAATGCGGGAATATTTATATACTAATGTATATAATTTTATATTCATCAGTCAATCAGATGATAATACATTATTAATAATCACTAATAGTTCATAAAATTATACAATCTCGGTGCATCAAATATTAATTCAGGGTAAGTTAGATTAGTTTCAAAGTTAAGTTTAAGTTAGATAAGTTAATTGGTTGTTTAGAAAATGGTTTGAGTTAATTGAATTTTAAAAGTTTTATATGTTCTAATTGTTCCAGGTTCGAATCATTCAAAAGTTTCATTTGAGCTTTTCGTGTAAAGTTATTTCAAGGTTGATTACTTCGGCTTAAATATTTCAATCATCTTCAGTTTAAATCATTTTGAGATTTTTTTGTGTTTGTTATTTTGAGTTGTCACTAAAATGCGTATCATTCTAAGTTTTAATTATTTTAAGTTTAAATAGAACGAAATTGTGTTATTTTACCCTTCATAATAAATCATATTAGAATAAGGTTTCTTGCTACTTTCAAAAATAGACCACCCAAACATGGACAAAAATCTGTCCATTCTCGATATCTATTTCTATGCCCTAACAGTAAAAAATTAAATTTTAAGTTCTAACCTTAAATTTTAAGTTATAAACATTAAACCCTAAACTCTAAATAATACATCCTATCTTAAATTCTTTAAATTTTAATCTTGTGTATAAATAGAGACACCGAAAAAATAGAAGAATTTTATTCTCAGATATTAGGGTCCACTCACCAACCGGCGAAGCTAGATGCAGTGGAGGCGACCCCTTGACCTGACAGCTAAAAACTGCTGGTAGTGATTCTAAATAGTATGACACAATATCTTTCACGAGACTTTAAATTAATAGGAATTCCTAGAATGAATTACTAATAAAGTTGGAAAAAGTTTTGTAATGGGCAGTGGGGTTTACATTGTGGCGACAAAGTACTTCTAGATTTTGCATATTATTTGATGGAATATGAAACTGAAAGTGGTCGTCCATGCTACAATCAATCACCACCATAGTTTCAAATGGTTCCAAGCTAGTTAAAGCGCCAAGTTAGGTGCCTGTCTCTGTTTGCACATTGTAAAGGAAAAGGGAACTGTTTTGCTTGGGTTATGAACTTCTAGTTCTGGGACATGAAAACGAATGGATCCGGACAAGGTTTAGAATGAGGTCAAACAGAAGCAGAGCAGAATATTAATGTTTTACAAGAGCCCATGATCCTCGGGGAAGTGAAATGTGGAGCCCTTGTCAACTCTTTTCTTTCATGCATGAAGTGGTTGGCTTTACCATTTGGTTGAAACCAAACCATGTTTTTGCAGTTTGGAAGTTTGCCAACAAGTAGGATGGATGCCCACGAGGACATGATGTCGGTGGTTTGTCGACAGGACATGAACCTGATCGGCATATTCGACTTGTTAGGCTCCCATTGGAAGAAGATCAAAAATATTGATATGAATTTTGGGCATGTCTACTAAATTATAGCTCCTACTTTACCTAATGTCTTTGATTACGTGGCTAAATGGCCGGTTTAACATTATTTTAGAATGTGTAGTGAAAAAGTGCTTTCGAAAAGTGTTTATGTATTGTTTTATAAGTGATTGATATTGTTGTTAAAAAATATTTTTAAGTAGATAAAATATTTATTTTATACATAATTTTTTTAAAATATAAAAAAATTAATAATATAAGCAAAAATAAATAAACAATTATACTCAAAAGTGCTTTTACAAAAACTAAAAGCTTGAAATTTTAAATTTTAAAAAATACTTTTTAAACTAAATTAAACAATTGAAAAACATTTTTGTTCCAAAAAGTGCTTTTGGAAAACAATCCGAATGTGCCCATCGACTCCTCAAGCCCACGGAAATTGACTTCCTGTTGAACCTACTGACTTCTGAACAATTAGCGTTGAAATTCTGATGGGAGTGTGAATTCTAGGATCAGGGTTAGTAGGTCATCCTCGTTCCGTGATATTTCGAGTTGGGGTCAGGTCAAGCTTGATGAACATATTCATGGAAATCAAGATGATGAACATTTTCAATTTCTCATTTCCTTAGTCTGTATCCTATAAATGATGAACATGGTGAAAAAAATTAAATAGCATCCGTCATTCACACTCAAGAATGCAACGGAGGTTACGATATTATAATATTGTCTAAAAAATGCTATGGCATATTTTTACGCTGTAGGCAACCGGGAAAACACAGGAAAGGGCAGAAAGTTGTCCAATAAGACAACAAGCTCGTGAATCGTGAAGGTTTATTAAGTCATGAGACCATGATGAGCAGCCAAATTGGTTGTAATGAAAAAAAAAAAAAACAAAACAAAACAATGGAGAGTAATGTGATAAATAGTTTGTTTTTTTTTTTTTGCTGTTGTTCCAGAAGCATCCACTGAGGCTAAATGCCAATGGAAATTGCACAGTTTTAAGGCAAAGTCGGTATAAAAGCAAAAGTCACGACACAAGGTCCAAATTAAACCAAACTACCAAAGTGGAGAGTTCTTGTATTGTACCCGATCGATAATCTTTTTTGGGGGCCAAATACCCGATCAATAATGTTGATGGAACTGTGAATTATATATTTCATTTGTTTATTTCATTAATCCTAAATAACTTCATGTTATAATCAAACAAATGATAATAATAAAAAATATTGCAAAGTAATAGAGAAAAATAAGACCTCAAGTAATATCAAATTTAAAATAATTTAATAAATTTAATTATTCATATTTAAAAAATATATTAATTTAATTATTTTTATAATAAAACGGATTTTTAAGTTTTCTGCAAGTCTATGTATTTTTATTAAAAAAGTATAATTTTTGTAACAGTATTTTTTATTATAAAACAAACTTGCAGAAAACTTAAGAAATTTGTTTTATAATAAAATTCAGTAACTTATGTGGTAATAATAACTAGAAAATTATGTGGTAGCAATAACTAGTCTTAATAAGAATATACAAGTGATTTGAAAAAAAAGGATTAAATTGATATATATATATATATTAAATATGAAGGGTAACCCAAATTTAACTTTATCCATAATTGAGAGACCTAAATATAATCTTACCCATATTTGAGTGACCCAAATGAACTTTTAATTATTGGGTGACCCAAATGTAACCTTACCATAGTCGAGTAACACAAATGTAACCTTACCCATAATTGAGTGACCAAACGTAGCTTTGAATAATTGGGCGCCCTTTGACAATCCACACACACCTTATAGACAAAGTGATTTGAACTCGAGTCTCTTAAGATGAACATCACCCGCTTTCTCAATAAGACCACTTGTTGGGGTTCAATATTTAAATATAAGTTAAATGTCCAAATAGAGGTATAACCTTTTAGAAAATGTTCAAATAAGGGTTTAATCTTTCAAAATGGTCGAATAAAGTCTACTCAAATAAAAGTTTACCTTTTAAAAAATGTTTTCAAATGAGAGTTCCATTTGAATAGATTAGAAAATGTTAGATTATTATATAAGTAAACTTGGAAAACGTTAGGGTCTTATTTGACCTTCTCGAAAGGTTAGGTTCTTTTTTAAACAAATTCGAAGTGTAAGATCCTTATTTAACTGTTTTGAAATATTAGACCCTTATATAAACAATATAAAAAAATTTAAACATTAGAAAAAATTAAATTGAGATAATAATAAAATTGTATTTTTGTTTCTTAAAATATATAATTTATGTTATTTCTCACATAAATTTAAACATTTTAAATGACTATTAATAAATAACGTAATTTACCCACATAATTTATATTGTTTGCCCCGTTGTCATTTCTCCTATTATTGGGTTTTCATTTTGGAGCTTAACGACTTGAAGGAGTCTTTTTGTTTTGGATTTGCTGCAGTTTTTACTATTTTAGAAACATGGATTGCAAAGATATTGGACCCGGGCCTCCATCTCTTTTACTAGTGTTTTAATTAAATTATATATTCAGTTGGTCGGATTTTTATATATTAATTACTGAATAAATCGATTTAATTATAAAAATCTAAATTGACTTTTAACTCAAAATTAAAATAACTAAACTTAATTTCTTTTCAAACAAATCAAAACAATTGAATAAACCGAATTATATATTTTTGCTTTTTAATATTTATTATATATAAGATAAAAATAATAATAGTTAAATTAAACATGTGATAATAATTTGTGATGATAATTTGTTGATGATAATTTGATGCCATCAAATACAATCTGGTCAACAAATTACTAGTTTAGTGATGATAATTTGTTGATGCAATAGTTATTAAAAAAATATACTAATTTAGTGATAATAATTTTTGTTAGTTTTAAACCCGTGATCACCATGTTCAAGCTTGGGAAAACTATGTGCAAACCCGTCTCCCTGTTTTGGTAGAAAGAAAAAAATTACAATAAAAAATATTTCTTCCTTCCTATTAAAACTGTCACATGTTGATATTTTTTAAGACTGTAATTTATTTAAATATTTTAATTAATTAAAAATTATGAAATATATATTTTAAAACTATTTAATTGAAAGTTTTTAAAATATATATTTTTTATATTTTTATCAATAATAACTTTTAAATTATAAGAAACTCATGTTAAAAAATTTTGACCATAAAAACGTCAACATGTGACAATTTTAATGCGACGGGGAGAGTAAACTAGAATGGTGGAACAAAAGGCAAACCTTGCACCTGCAACCATTTTACTTCATCCCTCCAACAACAAGATCAGAGACGGAGCCAAAATTTAAAGTTGGAGGTAAAATATAAATGTTTCAAAATGAGGATCAATTTATAAATAACCCGGTTTCTAAAATATAAAAAATTGGGGTAGAGATAATTGCTCCTTTCCACCCCAAATAGTTCTGTCCCTGAACAAGTTGGTGTCTTTGTTTAACAACATACCGTATATCTTAATTCGAATCATTAGTAAGAACTAACAAATCATCTGTCACCTTCCTCAACAAACCATATTCTCTCAAACTTGGACAATTCACACCGGGACAAAATCAAGCTCAAAGGCTGCTGTCAGTGAAAACATCCTCTTTTTCAACTCTGGTAAAAACGTATAGTGATATATTCAGGATACAAGCCATGTCTTAATTCTTTTTTACAGTAATGACTCGACAAACTTAAACCTGATGACCTTGTGTTATAGTATCAAATGAGTTGCTTCAAGTATTAGGAAAAGGGTGGGATTGCAACGTACACTTTCTTGGAAGGTTTATCATTGAATTTAGCTGATACTGATTAGCAGCCCCATTGCTTTTTGAAATATTTTGCTGACCAAGCTCTCAAGTTCTTGAAGCCAGCTCCAGCTATCGTGCTCGATCGAGGTTGACGCCTTCATTTGAGTCGAAGATATGCTTGCATTGCTTAATTGTTTCACTCCATATCCAATCATTCTCCTATCCTTTATTCCCTCTGTACTTTTCTGACCTGCAGAATTACAAAGCAAAACTATCAGCCTAACTTTCAGACAAAACACTAAAAGAAGTGAGATTTTAAGCTCTTACCATTACTTTCCAAAAAGGGTTTGGAGGATTCTGACCAGAGAACAAGAGTTGGGGTGATAATGGTGAGAGCTGCCCAGAAGAAGAATATCACCACAAAGGTTCTATCACCCATTTCCCCCCCCCCCCTTTTTTCTTGTATGAAATATTGATTCAGTTTTGGGATCTTTAATATTAGCGTTTTTGAGAGGGAGAGACTTGATTTGGCTAAGGGAAAGTGCCAGGCACAAAAACCTTCAACAATTAGCTGGCCATGTTTAAGGAACAATACCAATATAAGACTTGTATTAATAATACTCTAATATTCAAATTGTAATATTCTTTTCATTAACTAGTCAAAGTCAAGTACAAACAAAAAGAAAAACCCCATGGAGATTACAGTTTGTTGGGAGTTGTTTTCCATCTGGCATTTCCATATCATACCCCAAGTCAATTTTCTTGAAAGCTAGCTGCCCCTGCACTCAGTTCATACAACCACCAGATAATTGACAACTTAAAAATAATGTTAAAGCTTCAAACATGGAGTTATCAAGGCTTGGAAAAGTTCTCCTGATGGCTGCATGACAACTAACCTTTCTTCACACGCTCCACAGAGCCAATATCAGGTCAACAAACAACTATGCAAGCAAAAATAACTTTTAGGCATTCTTATTAGCTAAATCATCGGGAGAAATGGGCTAAAACCACAAACAGTGAAAAGAATATGTAGTGACTATTACAAAGGATAAAGCTTAGAGAAAGAAGGTTAACCAATTTTGATGTGGAACATAGTAGTCCATGCATATTAGTCGATCATTCGAACTAAAAAACCCTGGATTCCCGACATGTATATGATTAATGACTCTTCCATTCTAAACTCTAAAACAATGAAAACTGGAACTTGAAAAAGGCTGCACCTTTCTGGATTCTTTTTCCAGAAAAGGATGAAAACAACCCTTTAATCCGTCCCTGAACTTGTGCCTGTGGGAGCTGTCTTCTTCTCAGTATACCTCTGTTGAAACCCAAAAGGTAAAATGTTAGATATCTCTATATATATATATATATATATATATATATATATATACATATATTGCAATTATACAAGTTTCAGCCCAAGTGAGATCCAAGCTCTGACCTGCTTTCCAATGCTGAATGGAATATATTTATACTTGATCATATGCATTATCTGACGCTTCATGGTGAGAACAAATAGTGCAATCCAGTAGAAGAGTAATATGGGCCAAAAGACAGGAACATCAAATATTGAAAAGAAAGTCATCAAGAAGCCTATGCAAAATGCTTTTGTAATTGAGTACCTGAAAACCATATTGCCAAAGAAAGCAAGTCCATTTTGAGCCAATATAAATTCCCCAGAATTCAGGCCAAAAGGAAATTCCACTACAGAAGAAGAACCAAAACAGATAGGAACCCGTTTCTGGCTAAATCTTGGGAGCTTTGAAACCAAAACATAAATGCTATTTTGTTTTTCATACAGGAAATCTTTCGTTAATCCGAATGTTTTATCGTACACACTCATCAATTATTACCAACTTCAGCATTTCAAGTTCTGCTCTGTTGATTCATTGTAATGTGTCGGGTTGAAGAACCATCTTCAACGAAGGTGAGATGGACTTTTGAGCTGGGAAGAGCCACAAAGCATAGAAGAGTGTATAAAATCATTGGACAGCGCCCAAAGTCGAGAGATCGAGCATTGTCATTGGTACAATATACATGAGGATGTGGGATCGAGCTTGTTTAAACACTCAATATCCTCCAATATATGAATAGGGAGGGGTCTGGATAGTATGAACATTATATACTGAATGTTCAAAAAAAGACAGCTCTGGAAGTCTACTAACTCAAGTTTGCCTTGCAGCACCACGAAAATATCCGAGTCCATCTCAACTTCTTCAAAGATCATTCATCAAAGTAGTTCATACGCATCAATTACCAAACTCAACATGGTCAACAAATGCAAAGATCAATCAAAAGAAAGTAATTCACAGATGGAAAAAAGGGGTTATTTAAATTACCAAAACTTGAACTCTGGAAGTCGACGAATGAAAGGCTTGAATTCATCGGAGCCTCTAGTTGGCAATGAGACTTCATCCAAGTGCTCAAGTTCGAGTTCAGGATCAACCTTGGGCGACAAGAAGCCAATCAATAAATTCAGGATGTAAATCCCAATGCCGTAGGATACGATATAAAAGCCTTGCAAGAGGTAAACGCGTAGAACGTAAATGGCTGCACTTGCAAGCGTTCCAAGCCATCTTTCCCTGAGATGCGGGGTGGAACGATCCAAATAGTACTGAAACGTTCGTGAGAACTCGGTCTTCCACTTGGCTATCGGCGCCAGCGCCGTGGCAGCGTCATCCCCTGATCCTTCCATTTGAAATTACTGTATTTTAATTTTAACACCCCTAAAAAGACAGAAAGCAAAATCAAATGAGGATGATGATTTAGAGACTGTTGTATTGATAAATACAGGGAAATTAAATGAAAAGAAAAGACTTTGTGGGTTGCCTTTGATTGAAGATGAAATTAGGGTTAATCAAAGAGATCTTAATGATAAACAAGATTTTAATGCCGGTTTTCACGAGAATAGTAAGAAACAAGAACTATGACAAGATTGCAGGCAGTTTACAGTTACACTTGCACGGGTTGCTCGTCCCGTTTCTTAAGCATCAAAACGCACCATCTTTGTGACGCTTTGATGAAGTGAATCGAGACTTCCTTTTATGGAGTAATTCTAATGTAAAATTTTATAGGGTACTATTTTATCATTAAATTATTGAATAAAGTTTCAAATGATCATTAAATTATGATAAAACTCTTATATTAGCCGCTTAACTTTTAATTGTTGCAAAATGATTATTGAACTTTTATTTTTCGTTATAAAATGATTATTGGACCGTCAACGGCTGTTGAGAGGTAAAGTGATAGTTTAAAAAGTTTGTATAATAGCACATTTAATTTAATGACAAGATGGATGGTGATGAGGAGGAGATGGTGGTAACCATGGCGGGAAATGGGCTAAATGATGATGGTAAAGAGATGAAACAGAGTGTTGAGTCGATAAGCAAAGAAAAACGTGATGATAGAAGCATTTCTACAACTCATTAATTTGATAGGGTTGGAAAAGAAGAAAGGATGCATGATGATATAGAAATCCCCAATAGTGAAGATGATGAAACTGATGAAGGGAGAGGCAGTGCACCCAAATGCACATTGGTCTTCAAAGAGACTTGCACCCAATTTCATAATTCAAATAAGTCATCAACTTCAATGAGACTGTCATCAACTTCAATGAGACTATCTTGAGTATAAATGTAAATGTTGTCTTAAGTTTCGGCTCTGGCTAGCATGCAGTTTTGCACCATTTGATAAAAGATAATTTTGCATAAGGAACAATGAAACATCCAACACAATAATGTCTACAGTGACTAACCCACATGCTAGACAAACAAATTCATCTAGTAGAAGGATGGGACGCTGGTTCTTCCCTCCTCAAATGTCCATTGGGGCCACGCCTTCCCCGGCAGCAGCACCCTGCTCAGGCTCGGCTGATGCCTCCTGTCCCGCAACAGCATCGGGATCTTCTTGCTCTCCCCCAATCTCAAAGGCATCAATCATTTGTTGTACAGCTCCCTGATCCAAAATATGGAACGGCTCTCCAACCCCTACCACAGCAATAGTACATACACAGCTTTTTAGAGTTTCTCCTTGCAGGGTCTCCCTTATTGCCATAAGAGCATCCTTGACCAGATCATTTCGTGATGCATCTGTAAAGTTCTCAAACCTGCGTTCCAAGTACGTAGGCAGCTTGAGAGCGTGATCCGATGGCAAAAGCCTGGTACTCAAAGTAATTTCCACTCGGGCAGTTATAATAGAGATGAGCCCCAGATTCATCCAAGCCAGCCACCAACAAACCAACACCATAAGGTCGTTTCCAAGAGCGTTGGGTGCAGACCTGCCACCAAAAACACAAGCATTTTCCCCTTTTCAATTACACAAACAAATAACAGTGTTATGCTAGTTCTAAAAGGAAATGGTTTAACTTTCAAGAAATCCACAAGAAAAGCAGTTTTTAATTGGGATTGCAAATTAGGGTAAAGTACACCAGAAGTCACTAAACTATGTTCAAATGATCATTTTTTTCAATGAACTTTCAAAGTTACAGGATAGTCATTAAATTTTCCAAACAGTTACAAAATGGTCACCACAACATTACGAAATGGTCATTAAATTTATCGAACTGTTGCAAAATGTCATTAAGAACTTCATTATTATTATCATAACGACGTAGCGACCATTTTGTAATAGTTCAATAAATTTATTAACCATTTTGTAACCATCAAAAGTTAAGAGACCAAAACAATCATTTGAGCATAGTTTAGAGACCTCTAGTGTACTTTACCCTACAAATTAAACGCCACAAAATAAAAAGCTTGCTAGATAAATGACAGAAATGAAGATATACAAACAATATTAGACCTTAAAAATGTAATTGAATCAAGAAAATGCTCCTATTGCTCTTGGCAAATATACAAAAAATTGAGCAGCAAGTTGAATAAGTAGAGACCAGTTAAGAAAAGAAACAAAAGAGAAACAACAAAGGCTTCCATACCTTTTTAAGTAACTATCGAAGTGGCATGCAAAATACAGAGATCATATACCAAACTTATTCTTCACTAACTATAATCAACCACAGTCCACAGAGACTTTACATCATTTAATACAGTAACACAAACAATCTCATCTCTTACATCAACAAAGTATATGCAATCCATGTTAAGTTATCTTGAGTTCTAGGAAAAATGCTACTTGAGCACATAACACCAGCACAGCTAAACATAAGCACACTGGTGACATTCAATTAAAAGTCACTGGCAGGCACTCAGAACAACATTCTTTTCAAACCATCCTTTTTATTTCTCTAACCTGCTGTGTATCATGAAGTTTTGGTGAATAAAAAAAAAGCAAATACGAGATTTTTACCAAGGTCACTTGATGGAAAGGTACACTCAACCTCTTATCCAAAACATCCAAGTATTGCTAGCTCAATAATGGAATATAAAAACCATAAGAATGAAATCTCCTCAGTTCTAAACTTTTTTTATTTGCATAATATTAATCCTCATTATCCATTTCATTTTCCTCCATTCTGTATTTGACATTCGGTTATCATATCATATTGCTAATCATCTACCACTTCAGCAATAATGCAATTGGATAATGATACTTATAGTTTCTAAATTACATAATCTATCATTCTTTCCTACTATAGCCTTCTATGTGAAATCATTTTCACTCAGAACAGTATTCTGGTTATGTCAATAACTGTGACGGGCTTCAATTTTTCAAGGATTGTTTGTTCCAAAGCATTACTCGAAAACCTCGTACTTGTCAAGACTTCAGCAAATACCCAATTAAGGTTTAATACCTCAAAGAATTTCTCATTTCTAAAACAGCTCTAAATCAACGTCACCAAGTTCAACTACACTAAAGCAATGGAGATTTAATTGAGAAATTAAAGACCTGGGCTTTATCGGCGAGTTGGACGACGAGTCGGCCCACAGAAAGCGGCGACTCGTAGGTGAAGCTGTAGTTGATACACTCGTTCCGCATATAACGAGAGAGGACGCGGCCGTCGGCAGTGAGACCGGCGATAGCGACGCCGATGTGGTCGTCAACTTTGAAGATCTTCTTCTGGTGAGAAGACAACTCGGAGTTAGCCTTGTTGACGCAACCCAATACAATATGGGTCTTGGATCGGAGTCCGATCGCTGCCGAGCCTTGTTTCACGGCCTCCATCGCGTACTCCACTTGGAACAACCGCCCCGCCGGGCTCCATGTAGTGACGTCGGTATCGTACTGGTTCCTGAACATTTTCCTCTATGAAATCGTCCTGATTTACTATTTGCTTCCACTAAGAAACCTTTCCCCCCCCCCCCCCTATTTCTCCCTCCATGGATTGTTATAATAAGAGGGGTTTTCTTCTTTTCTTCTTCTTCAAGACAGAAAGAGAAAGAGCACACCCAGAATAACGGGAAAGAGGCCCTTTCCATGGTTCGGGTCTGACTGGGTATGGCCGTAGGTTGGGTCACTGATAGGCCTTCTTGGCATTGAGTAACTGGGCTAATGTCATGATTTTGGATTGCTCAATGCTCACTAAGATACTGACCCGATGAATATTTAATACTCCGGCTTGAAATAATTTAGATATTTTGGATTCAAATTATTATCCTATACTGTTTTGAATTTAGATCATTTCAGGTTCGAGTTAATTTTAT
Source organism: Hibiscus mutabilis (assembly GCA_019671005.1). NCBI lineage: Eukaryota > Viridiplantae > Streptophyta > Magnoliopsida > Malvales > Malvaceae > Hibiscus > Hibiscus mutabilis. The sequence continues at coordinate 67,025,802 of CM033716.1, forward strand.
AGTTAGGTTGTTTTTGTTCAAATCATTTGGGATTTTAAACTTCCATTATTTAAGGTTCGGGTCATGTTGAGCTTATTTATTTCGGGAAAGAGATGGAGATATTGTTTCGACAAAAAATTGTGCCAAGGTGATGATTTGTTATAATTGTGAACCGAATTCTTTTTCAGAATAAATATACTCTCATGTTTTTCGCTAAGTGATGCCCTCCATTAGTGACATGTTTGGTGTCCTCCGCTAGTATCCTACGTAGACTGGTGTCCTCCATAGACTGAGGTTCTCTGTTAATGTCCTCCGCAGTATGAAAGAGTCCAAGACCAAGTGGAACTCTACTTCCCATTTTACGTGTTTGATGAAGAGTAAAAATTTATGTTGAGTAGATTTACTTTCTATGCATGTTTCCTCTATAAGAAAGTAAGATATCCCTATAAATAGACACCTAGGGTTATAGTTTTTGTAGTGAGTGAGAAAAGTTGTACACATGGTGTGAGTTAAGTCCTAGTACGACATACAAGCTGCACTATTGTAATCTCTTCTTCTAACATTGTGATTTTTTTCTTCTATCTATGATTTTTCTGTAACGACCTAGATTTTGAGTCAATGAGTAAGCATTGACCTGAGTCATGAGCTTTAAGGTTGGGTTGTATTGTTGGGCTCATTTGGTTACGAAAGAACCTTAATGAGCTTTAACCTTGACTATTGAGTTTGGGTAGTGACCAAATTGTGACAAGGAAGAACTGAGAGAGTTTTATGTTGCAATTTACCCAGAGTTTGAAATAAAGGCTAGCTTGCCTTAAATCCTATTTGTTTGAACTTGAATTGGAAGGAGACATGCTTTCATCGCCTTCATAACTACCCTCACCCCTTCTCTCAACTTTTTTTTTTCTTTCAAAACCTAAGCGTAAAATCAAATCTTTGGTTCTTAAATGGTTATTCTGGGAATTAAGAGTTAGATGTTTGTAATCTATACATCAAGGGCTTCAATAAAAGGTAAAAATCATTGGAAAGCAAGGAAATGTAAGTTTATGATTTTTGGTGGAGGTTTGAGAAAATAGGTTAAGTGAAGGTTTTGATATCGTTTTTAGCCTTAAACTTATGTTTTTTTATCACCCTTTCATCACATGCAAAGTTGTAACTCGTTTTACAACGTCCTTCTATAATGAAGAAAGTTGAAGAATCCTCTAAAGCTTAAACCAAAGGGAAAGGTTGACGATTTGAGGTTAGGAGCTTCATTTCGGGCTTAGAAGTAAAGGTTAGTACACCTCCAATTCACTATGTTTCATGAAGATCATAAATACGATACCTTGTTTGCTTGTTTTGAGTGTTTTAGAGTAGAAACCTTGATTTATGGCTTAAACTCGGTAATTGATGTTGTAATGAGTAAAACTGGTAGTAAACCACCCTAAATGACTCATAATTTGTATGATTGATTTAGGGCTTGCTAATGATGAAAATGAGTGGATTAAAGTTGAAATTAGAGCCTTAGAAAGTAGTTTTTGGGCTCTAGTATCGATACTCGGGATAACTAGTACCGATACCCCTTATGTTGTGAAAAACCAAAAAGAACACGAGATGAGAGTATCGATACTCGATTCATCCGGTATCGGTACTCACTATTCAATACTAGTACTCAAGGATTTTATTCCTAATTTTTAAAATAGCATAGCTTATTTTAGTACCGATACTCACTGGTGAGTATCAAAACCCACTATATAAAATGGCCTAGGTTGCTAGCTAAAGTTGGGAAAAGACATGTATATCATAGAACCACAACTAATACCTTATTAATAATGTGGTATGGATCAATGAAGCTAAATGATAAATATGACTAGTACTCTTTAATAATGTGTAAACACCTTGGTAAATGTAAATTAATGATTTGATGATTAGCAACAATATGAAAATCATTGGTATCATGTTGCTTGTATTCCATATAGACATTTGACTAGTTGAGTCATTTTGGTTGTTGGGACTCGAATACCCAATTAGCGTGTTGCAACGTGTTAGGATATTTGTTTTATTATAATAATTGAAAAATTGTTTTAGACTAAATTGAAAAGTGTGCAAAAATGATTCTAAGTCCAAACAACTTGAAAATAAGTTTGAGATGTTTTCATAAGGTTTTGTAAGTGTTTACAGTGTTTAAAAGTAGCCAAACTCATGTTTTCAACACAACCGTACTAATACGATATACACCATATCGATACCTTTTAAGGTTTCAGCTACAATATTTTTCCAGTAGCGAAAACCTGTACCGATAAAGGCTTAGCCGTACCAATACGGAGAAGAGTCATATCGATACGCATAAAGGCGTACCGATCCCTACTTTTCAACTCCCCAATGACTATTTTCAAAAACCACAACAGCTAGTTCTTTATTGTGTATTGATACCACGTACCGATCCCTAGTTTCGATACGCGCCAAGGCACATCGATACGAGAAGGCTGCACCAAGCTCAACGGCTAGTTTCTAAAGAACCAGTACCGGTACGGCTACCATGTACTGATACCGACTGCTCCAGAACTGTATTTATTATGAGAAATAAAGCTACCAACGGCTCTAATTCAATCACAACGGTCACCAATGGCTAGAAACTCAATTGAGAGTATATAAGGTCTCAAGAAGCATATGAAGAAGCTAATGATCAAATTGCCAACATCAAAATGATTGAAAATGTGTCTTATTGCTTAAATTCATATTCTTGTACAGGCTACACTTGTTGAGCTCAATTTTCAATGTATGCTCAAGTGTATTAGGGTTTGGGTGAGTGCTTTAGAGTGCAAACATCTACCTAAAAGGGGATTTTAGTTTGCTATTAATTCTCTTGTTAGAGAGGTTTCCCAAAGCTTGGTTTGTAAGCTTTAGATGCTAGGCTTGGTGAGTGAGTCTAGGTTGTAAAGGGTTGCCTCCTTAGCCTTGAAAAAGGGAAGAATTCTTAGTGAATTGTTGAAATCCTTAGTGGGGAAGCTAAGGTAGTGGATTTAGGCTTTGATTAGAAAGCCGAACCACTCTAAATCATTGTATATATTTTTCTTTCTTTTGCTTGTACCGCCATCACCCAAAATTACACTTCTCCACCACTTGGCAAGTAAATCGGTTGAGGGATGTCGAGTTCTTCCATTGGTTTCAGAGCAAGGCTCAACCAAGAGGATTAACACCCTATTGAGGCAATCCCGACAAGCTCGATCAACCATTCTATCAACCGGTTTCCATGGCGCAATCCATTGACAAACCACTCTTCTTCAACGGTCAACATTATGCCTATTAGAAGAATATGATGATGTTCTTCATGAGAGCAAATGACTATCATCTTTGGGATATAGTTCTCGATAGACAGCTCGTGCCACAACGAAGCAAGGCAGAATGGAGTGCGAATGATCGCAAGAAGATGAAGCTAAATTGTAATGCCTTGCAAATTCTTTTGTGTTCTTTGGCCCAAAAGAATATGCAAATATGTCTTTTTGTGAGAATGCCAAGGGAGTATGGGAGAAGCATAAAGTCACATAAGAATGAATGAATGAGGTTAAGGAAACAAAGATTGGTCTACTCAACCTCGAATAAGAAAACTTCAAGATGGACCTAGATGAAGATATCAAGAGTATGTTCAACCATTTCTATACAATCGTCAACCAACTCAAAGGTCTTGGAGATGAGATTTTGGAAGACAAACTCATTCAGAAGTTGATTTATTCACTTTCTGAATCATGAGAGAGCAAGAAGACGGCTATCATTGAAGCCAATAACTTAAAGGAGCTTAAGCTTGATGAGCTAATTGGGTCTTCTCTTACCTATGAGTTGATGTCTAAACCCTTAAGAAGGGAGAAGGAGAAGAAGATCAAAGAGCAAGGAGTAAATGTGAACATCATTACTCTTTAATCCTTCACAAGTCATCAAAAAGATTCAAGTGAGGAGGAAAGTGAAAATGAAGAGATGACCTATCTATTCGAGAAGTTTCATCGATTCATGAAGATCAAAATGAAAGAATCCAAACATGAATCCAATAAGAAGATGATAGATTCCCTAAAAAGCCATGAATGCAAGAAGACGAGGCACACCAAATACAATTACCCTCGATTCAACAAAAAAGGGGCCATCTTCAAAGAAAGCATATGTGGCAACATAGAGTGATGAAGACTCCATCGATGAAGATGAAGTAGCCCATCTATGCTTTATGGCCCTCCAAGAGGGTGAGGCAACTTCTAACTCATCTAGTTCAAATTCTTATTCATTTGATAAGTTTACAAGAAGCCTATGATGAATTGGTTTTTGAATTCAATACTTTATTTTCGAAAAACAAAAAGTTGATTTCAAAATTGAAAACTAAAAATGATTTGCTTTTGAAAACCAATTTAGATTTTGAAGCAAAATTTAAGGATTTTGAACTTAAAGTCTTAAATTTACAAAATTTGCTTCAAAGTTTAGAAAAAGATCATCAAAAAGAGGTGGATGATCTTAAAAAGGAAAAAACTTTGATTTCCAAGGAATTAGAAAAGAAAAATAATTTTGGAAAATCAAACTTTTATCAAAGACAATCTAGTGCCCCTAGATTTTTTTAATGGAAAGTGTTTTAGAAGTATTTGGGTCCCAAAAGGACTAACTACTTCACATAAAAAGGATGAAATTGTAAAATGGATTCCAAAGGGGACTAAAGTTTGTGCTACTAATGCCTATGGATCCAAAGCAATTTGGATACCAACAATTACTTGATTGTCTTGATTTAGGTGTGATAGAGCATGATCAACAAATAATAAAATTAAGGGGGAGCTCTATACACACAAGAAAGATCATTTAAAGAATGAAGGCTTCACATCCTACCTTTGGTTCAAGTGGTAAAATTTAGTTGAATTTATTTGTTTTGAAATTAATTTATTTAATTTTAATTCAACTAGTTAATCATACATTTGTTGGACTAACATTCATATGATGCTTGAGTAAGGGGGCCTATTTTAATCAAAATTCTTATTTTTGTCAAAATTTGTTATCAAAACTCTCCATTGTTTTGGACTTAAAAGTTTACAAACTTTGGTTTGAACCATTTTGGATATAACAAAAAGGGGGATAATGGTTTGAAAAATTGAACTTTCAAGTGAGTAAGAGGGAGCTTTAACTATCTTTAAATTTTAAACTCTTATTCAAAATTTATTTTTACAAAGGGGGAGAATCGCAAAAACAAATTTCTAGTTGATTTTATTATATCAAAAAGGGGAAGATTGTTAGGATATTTGTTTTGATATAATAATTAAAAAATAATTTTGGACTAAATTGAAAAGAGTGCGGAAATGATTTTATGTCCAATCAACTTGAAAATAAGTTTGAGATGTTTTCAAAAGGTTTTGGAAGTGTTTAAAATGTTTAAAAGTAGCTAAACTCATGTTTTCAACACGACCATACCGATACGGTATACACCGTATCGATGCCTTTTAAGGTTTCAACTACAATATTTTTCCAGTAACGAAAACCCGTACTGGTAAAGGCTTAGCCATACCGATACGGAGAAGGGTCGTATAGATACACGTAAAGGCATACCGATCCCTACTTTTCAAATCCCCAACGACTATTTTCAAAAACCCTAACAGCTAGTTCCTTGTTGTATACTGATACCATGTACCGATCCCTGGTTCTGATACGCGCGTATTGATACGAGAAGGCTGCACCAAGCTCAACAGCTAGTTTCTGAAGAACCAATACTGATACGGCTATCTGCGTACCAATACCGACTGCTCCAGAACTGTATTTATTGCGGGAGATAAAGCTACCAATAGCTCCAATTCAATCACAATGGTCACCAACGGCTAGAAGCTCAATTGGGAGTATATAAGGTCTCAAGAAGCATCTGAAGAAGCTAATGATCAAATTGCCAATATCAAAATGATTGAAAATGTGTCTTAGTGCTTAAATTCATATTCTTGTATAGACTACACTTGTTGAGCTCAATTGTCAATGTATGCTCAAGTTTATTAAGGTTTGGGTGAGTGCTTTAGAGTGCAAACATCTACCTAAAAGGGAGATTTCAATTTGCTATTAATTCTCTTGTTAGAGAGGTTTCCCAAAGCTTGGTTTGTAAGCTTTGGATGCTAGGCTTTGTGAGTCTAGGTTGTAAAGGGTTGCCTCCTTAGCCTTGGAAAGGGGAAGAATTCTTAGTGAATTGTTGAAATCCTTAGTGGGAAAGCTAAGGTAGTGGATGTAGGCTTTGATTAGAAATCCAAACTACTCTAAATCATTGTGTATATTTTTCTTTCTTTTGCTTCCACCACCATCACCCAAAATTACACTTCTCCACCACTTGACAAGTAAATCGGTTGAGGGATATTGGGTTCTTCACAACACCATAGTAAATGATACTGAATGTACATTCTTGATGATGTGTGGCCCCTGACCTAATTCAGAAATACTCAAAGGATCATTCATAGTATAGAGTGTATGTTCTCGATGTTGTGTGACCTTGGGCCTCACTCAGAGTATACGTTCCCGATGTTGTGTGACCCCGAGCTTCACTCAAGGTTTGTAAATGTTTATTTTGTATGGTTTCTACTTATGATATCAAATATTGTATGGTATGTTATAGCATGCTTTTAGGCGACTGATAGTAGCGCCACATTTTGATGAATTTTTATCTTACTTGTGCGTGCTACATGCTCATGTTTATAATTTATATGAAGTGTAGTAGAGTGGAAGTGTACGAGTTTTATAAGCTCAACTTTCAGAATCGTTGTTTCCGTTTGCAAGTTAGTAGGTTGACAATGTTACTTGAAGAAGCACCATCAGAATAGGAACTCAGCGCATCGACTCATCTTAGAGTACATTACTTAGATCTTTTAGACTATGTATTCATAGGACTTTATTACTATGTCTATAACTCTTATTTTGGTATTTATAATAATTGAGTCAAATGTGGATTTTTAAATATTGGTGGTCATTGATTGTAAACGTTTTAAATACATTATTTTTTATTTTAAATTTGGACCATGTTGGGCTAAATTAGGTATAATAATTTAGGCTAAAGGGGTTATTTTACCCTCGAGTTTGACCCAAATTAGCAATATTCTCGCGCGAAAATGCAGTCAATTAGGTCCTCCATTTCACACATTACAGTAAATTAGCCCATTGACCAATGTTGATTGTTATGATGCTAACGTGGTAGTTAACGGTGCTGACGTGGCAGTTTATTTGTGATGATGACGTGGTAGAGGGGCTGAATTGATTTTTTAAACCGAATTCGAGGGCATAATTGTTTTTTTTGCCGAGTTCAAGGGCATAATTCATTTTCATTGAAAGTTCGATAACTTACCTAATTTTAAGCTAAAAACTAATAAATTACTAAAGATTTAAAAATATTTAAATAATATTTAAGTACTCATAAAATACTTAAAATAAAACTACTACAATGAATTTAAAAAATTGAGTAAAAACATAAAATTAAAAATATGAAAATTTATAAATATAAAAACTCAAAATTTTAAAATATTTATAAACCATTGAAAAAGCCTTTAATTGTTTTTGGCTATACTAAGCCTACTAATGTTCCTTGAGCATATTTTTAATGGAATCATCCTTGTATTAAAGTAGAAAAAAAATTTCATTCGGTTTCTACATCAAATATTAATGATCATCAATTTGATGTAGAAAAGCAAAAGAAAATTTAAGTTTTATTGTTACTTTAATACAAGGTTGATTCCACTGACGAATCCAAAGACCTTTTCGATAAAAGTGTTCGATTTTTAATACTTTATAAACATTTTTAATTTTTATATTTATATTTTATCATTTTTAATCTCAAATATATTTAATTTTTATATTATTTTTTATTTTGAATACTTTTTAAATACTTTATTTATTTTTATTAAGAATGTTTTCATTTTTTGTGAGAATCTCCACTTTGCTTATTTAAAAATTATCAGGAACCCAAAGAATATTTACATCTATTTATTAATCAGTTTTTCATATATTTCATTTGTAAAAGTTTAACTTAAAAAACTAAATTATTTATCTATTTTTATTCAAAAACTAAATAAAATGATTAAATTAACAAAAAATTTAATCAAATTATTTATTTATTTTTAAAATTTTAATATTTTTTAAATTCTTATTTTTTAGCTTAAATATTAAATAAGTTATCAAACTTTCAATTAAAATAAATTATGCCCCTGAACTCGGCAAAAAATTTAATTATAGCCTCTAATTCAGTTTAAAAACTCAACTCAGCCCCTCTACCACTTCATTATCACACATGCACTGCCACGTCAGCATCGTGGATCGCCATCATCATCGTTGACCGCCACATCAGCATAGTTGACTACCGAGTCAACACCATTAATTGCCACATTAGTATCATAATGATTAACGCTGGTCAATGGGCTAATTTGCTGCAATGTGCGAACTTGAGGACCTAATTGAACGCGTTTTCGCGCGAGAGGAAACATTGCTAATTTTGGTCGAACTCGGGGGTAAAATAACCCTCTTAGCCAATAATTTATGTGTGGATTAGGCCCGAGGCCCAAATATAACATTCGAGTTTAGGGTGTTACATTTCATGTTTGGGTTTTTTCACATAAAATCTTGATGTTTTTTATTTTCTTTTTTGTTTACGATCATATTTAGACCTAGCAAACTTGACCCAAGACCCGACCTGATTTACCTGAATTGAGACCCAAAATCGACCCGAACACGATGACCTGAATTTGATTTAAAACCTGAAATAAATCGAAACTGACCTAAATTTTAGTTGAACCGAAAATGGACTCAAACCAATTTTCAATCAAACCGAATGGACTAGAACTGATTTTCAACTAAACCGAATGGACCCAAACCGATTTCACTCAAAAAAACTAAAGACAACCCGAAATAAAGAAAATATATTAAAATAAATAAAGAAAGATGAGATGTCAACTATCATACAACTCACCAAAAAGCCAAATATACATGCTATATGAAGTCATATATAGGGTGTAAAAACCTAACTCGGCCTGAAAACCTGACTAAAACCGACCGTTCTCCTATTAACTTGACCCGAAATCAACCGACCATATATTAACAAAATTGAAAGTCAAACGAACCCGACCCAATAATCAAACCGAAATCACCATAAACCCGAACTAAAACTGAACTAAAGCCGACCCGAATCGAACTTAAACCGAATGTAGTCAGACCCGAAATGACCCGAACCGAACTCAAACTCGTTTGCCACCTCTAATTTATCCCCGTATATATAGGGTTAAGATCCACTTACACTATGTAAAACCCAATTAGTTTTATACTAATTTATGGTCATTGGATGAGTGAAATAGATGGATGAGATTAAACACTCCTATTTTTTCTCCTTAAATAGCTTTTTATTTTCAATTTTTAATCTCATCTATCCATTAAAATTATTGTCTTATTTTTTTTCATATGATAATATTCTTAATTCCTACGGTTAGTCCCAACTATCCATTTAACTCCATCTAATATTTCAAAAAATGTAAAACTTTTAAGTTTTACAAGTATAAGAGGATCATATATATATGTTTGCAACTCCCCTCTTAATATCGATAAATACCTGTTTAATATATGATTTTGTAACTTTCCGTTCTTAAACTCTATAAATAGTCGTTCTTTTCTTCTGTATTTTGTTGGCGTCTGTTAATAAAGTTTGATTCAGATGCTATAAGTGGCTTTATCTTAGGGCTTAGTCTGTAGGATTGAGATATGTTTCTGTTTTATCGGATTTGATATTATCTTTTTAAATTTTGAGATTATAATTTAAATTTTCTGATTCGGCCAGTGTCCAATATAAACAATGTTCATGTAAACGTTTCAAGAAAAAGAAAATTATGTAGTCTATGAATCCAGGTTCGATGTATTTGGGTTAGTTGGGTGTAATGAATCCCATGTATCAGTAAGCAGGAGGAAAGCATGGGTCCTCCTCGTCTCAAGCAACAAGATAAAGGAAATGCATTGATCCACTTTCGTACGGTGCAGCAGCCTAAAATAAAGCTAAACAACCGAAATGTTAAAAAATATAAAATATAAAATGTTTTTTACACCAACTGAAATGTTACTCAAACGATAAATTTCGATACTTATTTATAAATTTCGAGACTTACAACCAACTTAAAATATTATAAAATATATAATATTTTATATTGCAAACTTAAAATGTTACCCAATATTTTTCACGATAAATTTTATAATTTGTCTTTGAATTTTGAGAGTTACTACCAACCTAAAATATTATTAAAAATATAATATTTTAATTGTGTGGGTAATATTTTATGGAGTTGCATTTCTTTTCCAATTCTATTTAAGAATTTTTATGTGTTTCCACGACCTTTAAGACCCCGAAATTTTGACAAATTCTTTTTCCTGTCTTAAGAACACATGCAAAATTCGTCACTACAAATAATTGTATTATTCTATAATTGTATATTAGATTTTTGTATCATAAACTCACCTTTCACACTATCGGCTAAACATCACACTTTTAGAGGCAGTCTGGATCAATAATCGATGGGCTCCCATGGTTCATGACAAATCATGGGCTTAGTAAGCACTAAGAAGGCACGGACTTGAATCACGGAACCACTTTCTCTGTTAGAATCGATATGATAAGGCCTGTTGTAAACGTGAGTGCTGTCATTGAAACGAAACTTAATGGAACTTGTAACCCGAGTATACATATATATATATATATATATATATATATAGAATGAGATGGGATCTAGTTACATAGTGTAAAAATCATTTAGTTTTACACTAATCCATGGCCATTGGATGAGTAAAATGGATGGATGAGATTAACAGTAAAAAATGTGAAAATTATCACTTGAGAAAAAAAAGAATGGAAACAATCTTAGCCATTAATTACCATCATCTAACGGTAAAAAAAAGTGTAAAAATAATTGAGTTTTATACTATGTAAGTGGATCCTAACCCTATATATATATAATCAAACATATAAAATAAATAAAAGCCCATAAATAATACCCAAACAGTCCAAATGTCCGTTACATATATAAAAGTGTTCCTTTTTACATTTTAAAGCCCAAAATTCAATCATGGGCCCAATTTACAGTTTTTCCGCCCATTCAAATACCAAATAAACACAAAAATCTGGATAGCTCAATTCTCGCCCAATTTGCGCCACGTGGCGGCCTCCTATTGGTCTAGAAGCTTTTTACACAGATCATGTTTTTTCTTTTGCTTTGCTGGCATGTCGACGTCAACATGATATCATCCTCGGTCAACCCCTATAAATAGGGAAATATAGTGTTGTCAGTGATAATAATGAGCCATTAATTATCTACTATAAAATAATAATAAGATAATAAATAATGTAATAAAAGTGGGAGAGAAAAAGGGTAATTTGAGAACTTTACCTACCATTGGAAGTTGAACCACCTCTCGTGAATTGAACCGACGCCGAAAGGGAAAGAGTCGCTGGAGGAGCTCGCCAGTCGCCGATGAAGATAACCGAAACTGTCGTGAACGCCGTCCAAAGGTATATTCGTATCTGGTCTTTAGTTTCATGCATCAAAACATGCAAATAAGTTAGATCGAAGCCAAAATCATAAAAAAGGTGGTAAAAATAAAGAGAGAGACCGAGAACTTATCTGATAGTGGCCAAAGAGTTAGGTCACGGTGGAGTCGAATAGAGATCGGGTTGGGTAGTTAGATTAGGCCGGGAAAGAAGGGTAGCTCTATCGAATCGATTAGATTTAGGACTTAAGATCTAAAAAGGATTTTTTGAGGAATTTTTATGGTTTCGATCAGCGGGCAAAAATAGCCTCACGGTGGTCGGCCAAAGGGATGCGGTGGTCGAAAGAGTGTGGTAGTGGCCGACGAACGACAGAGAGTGAACGGTTAGGGATTAAATGGTGGGACTCATGGTGGTTAGTGGCGGCGTTCAACCGTGTTCTTCATTTTCGTGAAGAACACGACGAACATTTTACCAAAAGTAATGGGTTTTGATCCATTTTGTTTGAAGTTTCTGGGTTTTATTTGTTCGTGGGCAGAGGATTTTGGTTAAGTGAGAGAATAGAGTGAGAAAGGGAATTGAAAAATGACTGAGTTGTCTCGGAGGGTTTATATAGCAAGGGCGATACGATGTCGTTTTAAGAGCCGGGTTGATGACTCGCGAGGCCGAGTCGAGTTGGGCAAGAGGGATTCGCGCCTACTCTAGAGTATTCATTTTTGGGCATCAAATTCTGTAAACATCTCAATTTAGTCCCTTTCTTTAGTAAAATCAATATTTCAAGTTTTAATTCCTTTTAATTGTGTTAATTTAATTTTAATTGCCTTAAATTATATGATTGAATGCATGTTTTAAATATAGCATAAAGTATATTTGCTAGATCATATAATACACTTAGATATAATTGTTTAGAGCCTTAGTCTTAGGTCCTTAATTAGAATCTAATAATCAAATTAGGAAGAACATTGTAGTAAATTAGTGTATATTAAATAGAAACTTTGGGGGTTCAAACTTGGATGTGCTCCACTTTCTTGCAATGGGGTATTATCTCAAAATTGGCCTTAAAGAGGTATATTTAATATACATTACAACTTAAAATTAAATAAAGCCACTTAGTCAATTAAAATGGAACCCTAATTAGGTTATTACTTTAAATAATTAGAATGGCATTTTAATTAGTAAATATCATTTGAATCTAGGAGTTCTGAGATGGACGATATTCAAGCAATTGATATTGTCTCATAAAGGCCTTTAAATTCAATGATATTCATAGTTTAATTAACTTAATTAAATAGAGCCAAATTAAGTTAGCACTTAAAATGAGCAAAACAATAATAAATCATTCATTATAAACCTTTGATGTTGAAAATACATTTTATGAATATGAATGAAGGTACTTCTTAACAGGGTGCTTTTAATCTCATATTCGATCTAAAGTGTAATTTCTTAAAAAAGGATATCTCCATTTGGAATTAAAATTCATTTGATAATCATGGGTAAATTAAATTCAAATTGTTACACTTAAAATGCAAAAATGCCATGTAAAATTAAAAGGTACCGATAACGAACGTTTGTGGGGGTGCTAATCCTTCCCCACACGTAACTGACTCCCGAATCCTAATTTTTAAGAAATGAATCGCTGGTTGTTTTTATGGTGTTCGGTCTACCAAAGTGACCGGTGGTGACTCCAAATTTGTTTTTAAGATTAAATAAAGGAAAATCTGATTTAACATGAAAAACCTATTTTTTCAAGATTAGATAAATAAAAGGCAAAACCCTAATTTCTAAACCTTAATCGTCTGGCTATTTTACACCCGGTTAAAAATGGTCACGACAGCTTGGCAACTCCGCTAGGGATCGAATTGAGAGTCAAGTCTAATTAATTAATTTTACGTGGCATTTTGGCATTTAAGAGCGGTAATTTGAATTTAATTTTTGCAATAATTATTTGATGGATTTTTAGAAATAATGAAGGTAGTTTTTTCTTGTGTGATATAAACTGTCATTCATGCATAGCCTTCTACTTGGGCTTTCACCCTTAAGTGGGTGCGAGGCATTATCCTATGTTGAGTTATCCATCTCTGACACCGGATTTTTGTCTTTCTTCTTGTATACTAACCTTATACAACGTGAGGTTTCGCCTCCGCTATAAGGGGACGTATACCCCCGAATTGATGTCTTGCTATCACAGTAGACAGTAATGACAGTTCGGGTGCCAAAGTCTAAAACAAAACCCACATGTTGTAATCTAGAAGCCTATCCCGTTAGAGCAAGACAGAGACCTAGGACAGGGTGCTGCTGATTTAAATATACTTCTCTGCTTATTCCCTTTGCTCGATAAACTACTTTATTGTATCAATTAAAATTTTTGCCTTCAATATTATTTTACCATATTGACACTGTTTTTTTGTTTTGTTTTCTTTGTTGTCTTTATACCTGACATCATTTTTGCATTCATCAGAGGTATCGATTCGAGGATCAGTCAAATTAGGCAGTGTTCTTAATGGCCAATGGGTTTGACGAACAAGGAGAAGACAATACGACGATGTGGACCCGGTCAGAGAAGACTTAGTTCAAGAAAAGGACAGTATCTAGAGGAAAGATGTGTCAGATTACAAGAAATTAAGAGACATTGCGTAAAGACACTGAACGAGCAATGAGGAATGAGATTAAAGAATTAATTGATTCAGACAGTTGGACCAAATATAAATTAGAGGAAAAATAAGATTTGAATTCAGAATTGTCATCATCAGTTCCAAAGTTGGAGAAAGCTATCAAAAGGGTACAGTAACAAGAAAAGTCGATCTTTAGTTAGAAGATAAAGAGCTGAAAAAAAGATGACATAATTGAAAAGTGTCATACAACATTCGAAAGGTCAGTTTGTAAGTTTTAGAAAGGGCACTACAAAAGGAGGACAAGGTGCTGAAAGGTGAACTTGTAGCACCCACCTAAACTATCTAAGGGCAGAATCATGAAACGATTAATTTTAGAAGCCAAGTGTGGAGAATCACCCAGTTTGTGTGGATTTTTCAATGAAACCATGAACCGACAACAACATCATGTTATTGATATTGAGCTGGGACAAACGTAGACTCAAATGCTGAACGAAGTGATTAATCCAAGAACAAGGGTTGGACATTTGTTGTAATAAGATTGTTTATTTCTTGTGTTTGACCTTTTGGCTAATGGATGTTTCTCTAAAGACTAGTCCTTGAAATCTATACCCTGTGCATTCATACAATGCATTGGTTAAATAATGCATTTTAGAAAAGTCATCACATTTTTTTTAAATAACATTATTTTTTTGAAAAAATATAATAATAATAACATTGCATTTTGTTTTAATAATACGACATTATTTTTCAGATAATAGTGTTAAAGCTGAAAACCAATATTATGAGAAACTTAGGCAATAGGTTTGTCAGGATTAGGAAATCTCAGAAGGCTATTGAGGACCACTTGGGTAGTGCTGAGTAAAAGATTAATTGGTCACATGACCAATTTGTAATTCGAGCTACCACTTTGCTTGGAATTAGGGAAGCTGCAAAAGAATGTTTCAGATGAAAGTATCGATTTTGATGAGCAATGAGGTATCACGTCTCATATGAGAGTTCAGTCTATAATGATTCTTCTTAAAAAATTCAAAAAAAGAGAGAAAAAGTCAAAGAGCAAAAATGAGATAAAAAAGGTCAAAAAAGAGAAAAAAAGGAGCCAGTTTAGACCAATATAGTTGGGGCATCTGCGAGAAATCCAATAGATTAGAAGAAAATAACAAAGTGCTTGATCTTGATGCACTATTGAATTTTGAAGATGTTGAGATGGAGGTAGTCCAGTAGACATATATGGAAAGACTAAACAAAGCCAAATTCTGGTGTTTTTGCCAAAAATCTTATTGATCAATGGTTCAGTGACAGATGGGGAACATGATGATTATAGCAAAGTTGAAGGACTGCAGAACCTTTCTCCAAAGGGATGAAAGTTAGGGATTTAGTTGAAGATCAAATTTTCTCAAAAGGGAATCGATTACTAGATAAGTGGAGAGCACAAAAACATGAGTTGAATAGGCCAAAGAACTTAGTAAGAAAAGGAAGATGATTAGCCCCATCTCAATGCCATATTCAGATTCATTGCCTTATCTTGCACAAAATCACCTTTCGATGACAGTGCCCCGAGTTCATAAGTCCTTTCATGGTATGGTTTTGAAATGCAGAGTTAGTGATTTCATCAGAACTAACATTGATGTTTTGAGAATAGAGAGCTCTGATCCTATAAAAGATCATTAGTTGCTGGAAGAGTTGAGATAAAAGAAAAAACATGATATACAACAAGCTTTTTTGGGTAATCTGCTACAGTTCGAGATCTACCAGTATCAGAGTAATGTGTTAACATCTACCTCTTCAATATTTCCTTTACTAAAGACACTCCAACATCAGATTCCCAAGATGCTCTTTTTAGTGGAAAATCAAAGACTAAACTGTATCGCATTCATGTCTCTTATCGTGAGTTGTACTTTAAGTTGCTCAAAGCTTCACTGCATCATGTGAAACCTTTGAAGCCCCATCATCCAAGTTGGAACAACATCGAGAATTATAGTGAGTATCATAATAGAGTTCATGATCATGACATTAAGGACTGTTATACTTTCGAGTGTCAAGTTTAAAACTTTTTGAACTAGGGGATTTTGGAGGTCGACACTCATGGCTAGTCCATTAAGATTTGTAAACCAAGAGGTATTCACATGATTGGAGCTAATACGATTGTAATACCTAAAAGTTTGGTGCTAAAAGACATCAAGAAAAGAAAGAGAATGAAGAGCAAAGTGAAATTAATTGAGAATCATCAGCTGACAATGAAGAAACCTCAAATAGACATGCCCGTTAAAAGTTTCGACACATCCAAACAACATATTAAAAATTAGAGTTCATTTAGACGCCGACCAGAAGAAGTTGTTAATTTCTATATGCAAATGATTGAATATTCTATGAAAAAGAGTAGACATTTGATTGAAGAAATAAAGAAACTCATAAGTAAAATTGTATTACTTCAAGATTTGATGAGGACATCAGAATATAAGCAAGAAGGGGCATGTCCTTGTGCTGGCAAGGAAAAATAAAGAATTATCGAGACTAAAATTCACTCTAGATTTCCTTGAATAAAGATTAACAGTAAAATCACATGAGATCTTTCTACAGTTTTAGGACCGTTACAAAATAATACCCTGAATCATCCCAATTGCTTTTTCTCGCGAGCATCGAGGGTCTTTTGTAATGGAGGTTATTCGGTTTATTTGTATCAAATGCTTGTTTCCTACAAATATTTTCTCAAATGGAAAACATTTTGCATTCGTTGATTCTTTTAATATTTCAATTATTCTTTGCTATGGGTTAGTTTTGTTCTCCCATACCTAATGTATATATCTTCACTATCATTTTATCAGGTCCTTGAATATTAATTGCAAAAGTGATCAAGAATCAATTTCAAAGATCAAATTCGAAATGTGACCCTTTTCTAAGTTATTTAGGCTAAAGAGAAGACATTAACGAGTGTTCAAGAATCACGTGAAGATCCCAAATACAAACTCTGAGTGAATTTTCCTCTTAGGCATTGTTGACTAAGGTCCTTGAATGAAGTGATAACCCAAAACATCTACCACTTGAAGACCATTTTTGTTCAAAGATATCCGTATATGGGAGGACATTTGACATTCCTTCATCTCATTTTAGAAAGAAAGAAAATAAGAAAAATATCATTTGTTGCCCCTTTGAGCCTGATAGTTTCCTTTCGATTCAACCCGAATCAAGGATCACCCTTACCCTAGGGGGCAAATAGGATGAAAGATTGTTTGCAAGTGAAAACTATGTGGTTTTGATCATGCTATAGTAGTGATGCCTTGTGAATTAGGGGCAAGATACAAAGGTGAATGCATTGAATACAAGAGCAAGAAAGGAAAGTTGAATGAAGACAAAAATTCTGAATTAAAAAAGAAGAAAGAAAGAAAGAAAAGAGAAAGACAAAGACAAAGACAAAGAGAAAGAGAAAAGAAAAGAAAGAAAACAAAAAGTAGAAAGTTTGTGTTCAAAAAGTCAATTGAATCGAGTTGAAAATTGTTGACATGAAAGTTGAAATAATTGAAAAAGAAAACACTAAGTCAAAAAAGTGCAAGGAAAAGCAAGGGACATATGTGAGATCTTCTATTCCAATGAATCTCTATCTGAAGGAGTCATGGAGGAATGATCATCCTTGTACTCGAGGAAGGGAAATAAACTCTAGGGTGAAAACCCAAAATGGGCAGTCTAGAGCGATCCAAAAAAAGAAGAAAAAAGAAAAGAGTATTTCATCTAAGCATATTCAGATCAAAGAGTACATAAATGTAATTTTGCTTGGAAAAAATGATCATTGGCTTCGTTACCCTTAAACACTTATTTGAGCTTATATATCATTTTTTCATAGCTGTGAGGAGCCATATCCCCATTACAAGCCTCAAAAGGACATTTTGATCATATACGAGTATTGGAGTAAGGGAAGTTTTTCTTCAGAATATATCCCGCTTATTAGGGATAACTTTTCTTCAAGGATTTTCAGGCTTTTAATGCCTGATTGAAATCAGAAAAGAGGGAAGGACTGGGTTGGTGAGTTAGTGAGGTAAAGAGTGCCAAGTAAATGGGATAGAATTAGGAATATGAAAAATGTTTTTCTCGAAAGTCTAATAATTTGGAAGGGCTCACATTTGAGTTGATCTTTGTCAATCTGGTTCAAAGGCTTTGTTGCACTAGATATTCGAGGGCCTAATTTTGGTTTTTGCTTTCTCATGTTTGCCATGACTTATCAAATTGTTCCATTTTCTTAAATTTATTAAAATAATATTCTGAGCCTTTCACTTGTCGTTCCAACAAGCATCTTGCATATAAATCGATTAGATACAAGAAAAGCAAAGGATTTTGTGGGTATTATTATGATGTACTAATCCTTTAAGTGTAGACAGAACATGTGGTGGCCTCGGTACTTGGTTAATGAGGATAAGTATGTCGAGGAAGAGACATAATTCTGATTTTCAAAAATATTCAAACCAAAGCTACAAGAAAACAACACAGACAACCATGGGGCAAAGAAAGAACATGGACTATTTTTTGGGACAAAAACAGTAACTAGATTAATTCGTGAGCGGTTCATCCTATTCAAAAACAAAGATCATTACTTCCGAGGCATTGTAAGACAAGAAAGCTTTGTAAATATTAGAGTAAACAAATATGATAATTGAATTCAAGAGTGGGGCAAAGCTACAAAGAACACTACAGAAGAAGACATCTTATCCCAGTGAATAGAGTTCGCAAGCTGAAGAACAGAAGTGATGAAACCTTTTGAATCCATAAAAGAAATGTTGTCAGAAAAGTTAGACGAATGAGCATCAAGAGTGACTTTACAAGGAAAGAGTTTTCATCGATACTCGAGTTTTTTCGACGTAAAGTGCATGGTGAGACATGGAAAGAGAAGGGTTTGTGTATTGAATCTATGGAAATCAAGTACGAGTTCCATAAGAATTGAAACCAATCTTATTTGGAACAAAGGAAAAACATCATCGCGGAAACAGAAGAGAAGAAAGAAACAAGGTGGAAACCCGCAAGGGCACTTCAAAAGAAAAAAAAAAGAAAAAAAAGAAAAAAGAAAAGAAAAAAAAGGAAAAAAAAGGGAAAAACCAAGGTGAAAATCAGAAAAGGCGCATTGAGAAAAAAAGAGAAAACCAAAGTGAAAACCCGAAAGGGTGCTTTGAGAAAAGCAATCTAAAGTGAAAACCTGAAAAGATGCTTTAGAGCAAAAGATACAGAGATCATGAAGATTGAACCTGAGTGTGAGATGGGTTACTTTGGAGGCACAATGAGTTTTTGAAAAAAAGTAGCAAAGAAATTTTGAGTTTCCATGAAGATGAAAGCTCACTCAAGTGGTCCTTAGTTGATATTATTCATGTATCATATATAGTCAAACATCCATAAGATAGAAGCATGCTAACTCATATATTCAGAGCATTTTTTGCATTTTTTGCAGGAATCTACCAAGACAACAAGAAGTAATAAAAGATTTCAACCTAGAGCTTCAAGATTGGAGAATTAGACCCATTAATATTTGTTCCAAGCATAGAAATGATCGAGCAACAAAGGAAGAGAAACAAAACACCTAATACGAGTTTCAAACTGAAAGATCGAGATACTTTAGGTAGAATGAGCCATGACTCTAAGATCTTAGTGCATCAAGCGGAAAATCAAAGACATTTCACATTACTTCAGGAATAATTCTTATTAACTGATAATGTTTCTCATTGTGGGATCAGTCTTCCCTCAGAGGTTATAGAGCTCCTAATGAAAAGAGTTCGTTCAAGTTTTTGATGAGAAGAACTCGATTGATCAAATATCTTTATAGATGGGTGGATTAACAATATAGAATAAGGAAGCTCGTAACTGCTCCAGTCTTCATCAACGTATCAAGGAAAAGAATGCATATATCAGAAAGTTTAGGGACCTAAAGTAAGTTTCTACCTTAGGTTTTTTTATCAAGTCTAAAGAATAAACTGAAGAAAGTACGAGGACTTCAAGAAAGTTCAAGGACTTGAAGAAAGTTTAGGGACCTGAGTCATTTGTTCACCCTAGATGATGAAGTAAGAAAATTTTACATGATGGAGCCATAAACCAAAAGATTAGTGGGGTGTTACTGTGCGTAAGAGTGCAGATCAGAAGAGACAAGAAAGAATGCATAGCCTAAAAAGAATTTGATTACTGAAGAAGTAAAGATTTTCTCAAGAGGAATAAGAGTTCAACAATAAGATTTTAGGATAAATTTTGTCGGGGCATGAAGACAACAGGGGTTTCAAACCAAACTCAAGAAGATCAAGCAAAGCAAGATTTGATAAGAACAATTTTAGGAGATGAGGCATCATTGCAACAGAAGTAGAAAACTTAACGGAGAAGCAAAGAAGATCAGAGTCCCTCCAAGTGAAATTTACAAGAATCAACAAGGAATGAGCAAGATTTCAATCCACAGCTTCGGGATTGGAGAAATGGATCCAACAAAGATTAGCAAAGATTTCAATCACAGTTTCGTGAAGCAAAGATACCAATCCGCTTGAAGAGGTAGATCTCAGCATAGTTTCAGGATACAAAGTGCACTACAATTCTAAAGCCTTTGGGTCATCAATCATACATGCTGCAAGCACAGAAAGAGGTTGATCAATAGAATAAGTCAAACAAAGGGTCTGATGTTCAGTTTTTCCTTAGAGGAGGAAGTGTATCAACATTCCTAGCAAAGAATGGTGAGCTCTTAATGAGAAGAGTTCATTCAGCAAAGATGAACTCTTAATGAGAATAGTTCGCCAAGAAAAGATTACAGAACTCCTAATGAGAAGAGTTCACCTAGCAAAGAATGCAGAGCTCCTAATGAGAAGAGTTCTCCTAGAAAAGAATACAGAGTTCCTAATGAGAAGAACTCACCCAGCAGAGAATACAGAGTTTCTAATGAGAAGAACTCGCCCAAAGCTCCTAATAGAAAGAGTTCACCCAGCAAAGAATAAAGAACTCCTAATGAGAAGAGTTCATCCTTCGATGAACGAGAAATTACTAATGAGAATAAATTACTTGTCCGATACCTTTATAGAAAAGTGGATTGATGTTTTCAAAGAACAATGAGAAGTTCCTAATGAGAAGAGCTTGCTTGTTCGATGTCATTGCAGAGAGGTGGCCTAACATTTCCAAGAAGAATAAATCGGTTCATAATAAGAAGAACCGGTTTACACTTGACAGATAGCTTGTGTAGAAAGATTGAGAAGTTCATAATAAGAAGAGCTTGTTTAAGGATTCTAAGGAGGCAAAGGACATATCAACATTTTCAAGAAGAACGAGGAGTTCCTAATGAGAAGAGCTCACTTGTTCATCACCTTTGCAGAGATGTGGATCAATATTTTCTAGAAGATAAAGAATGAAGAGTTCCTAATGAGAAGAACTCGTGTGATCAACACTTTTGCAGATAGATGGATCAACATTTTCAATAGTGGATAAAGATCAGCTATTTTGCAGAGAAAAGTGGGTCTACATTTCCAACAAAGAATAAGGAGTTCCTAATGAGAATAGCTCACTTGTTCAACACCTTTTCAGAGAGGTAGATTTACATCTGCATGAAGAATGAAGAACTCATAATGAGAAAAGTTCCTCTTTTGAAGAATGAGAAGTTCCTAATGAGAAGAGCTTGCTTATTCAATGCCTTTATAGAGAGGTAGATCAGTGTTTTCAAAGAGAACATGGAGTTCCTAATGAGAATAACTCACTTGTTCGATATCTTTGCAAAGATGTATATCAATATTGCCAAGAGGAACGAATTGGTTCCTAATGAGAAAAATTAGTTCATACTTTATGGTTAACCTTGACAAGAAGATTGTGAAGTTCACAATGAGAAGAACTTGTCCAAGCTTCCAAAAGGAGAAGAAAGAGTGGAAGTTCATAAGAAGAAGAACTTACAGCTCAAAGTGACAGTCGGCAGGTTCGGGTAAAATTCAGGTCTTTGCAGTCTTTGCCCAATTCTTGTTCCACAGCAATGAGCAAAGGGGGGCAGTTGTAATACCCCAATTTTACCTGGGTATACGTATATATATATATATATATATCTATAAATAAAATCAAACATATAAAATAAATAAAAGCCCATAAATAATACCCAAACAGTCCAAATGTCTGTTACATTTATAAAAGTGTCTTTTTTACATTTCAAAGCCCAAAACTCAATCAGAGGCCCAATTTATAGTTTTCCCGTCCATTCTAATACCAAACAAACACAAAAATCTGGATAGTCCAAATTTCCTACCCAATTTGTGCCACGTGACAGCCTCCTATTGGTCTAGAAGCTTTTCATGCGGATCATGTGTTTTCTCTTACTTAGCTGGCACGCCGACGTCAGCATGATATCATCCTCGATCAACCCCTATAAATAGAGTGTGTGTTTTCAGTGATAATAATGAGCCATTAATTACTTACCATAAAGTAATAATAAGATAATAAATGATGTAATAAAAGTGGGAGAGATAATGGGTAATTCAGGAACTTTACCGACCATTGGAAGTTGGATCGCCTCTCGTGAATTGAACCGATGCCGAAAGGGGAAGAGTCACTGGAAGAGCTCGCCAGTCGCTGATGAAGATAATCGGAACCGTCATGAACGCCGTCCAAAGGTATATCCATATAGGTCTTTAGTTTCCCGCATCAAAACATGCAAATAAGTTAGATCGAAGCCAAAATCATAAAAAGATGGTAAAAATAAAGAGAGAGACCGAGAACTTATTTGATAGTGGCCAGAGAGTTAGGTTGCGGCGGAATCGAATAGGGACCGGGCTGGGTAGTTAGATTAGGCCGGGGAAGAAGGGTGGATCTATCGAGCCGGTTAGATTTAAGGCTTAAGATCAAAAAACTAATTTTTTGGGGAATTTTTAGGGTTCCGGACGCCAGCCAAAAATTGCCTTACGGCGGCTGACCAAAGGTGTGTGGTGGTCAGAAGAGTGCGGTGGTGGTCGACGAACGACGAAGAGTGAACAAAGCTGAGAGGTTAGGGATTAAACGGCAGGGCTCACGACGGTTAGTGGCAGCGTTCAACCATGTTCTTCATTTTCGTGAAGAAAACGACGAACATTCAACTAAAAGTAATGGATTTTGATCCATTTTGTTTGAAATTTCTGGGTTTTATTTGTTCATGAGCAGAGGATTTTGGTTAAGTGAGAGAATAGAGTGAGAGAGGGAATTGAAAAATGACCGAGTTGGCTCGGTGGGGGGTTTATATAGAAAAAGGCGATACGATACCGTTTTAGGAGTCGGGTTGGATGACCGCGGGGCCGAGTCGAGTTGGGCAAGAGGGATCCGCGCCCTACTCTTGAGTATTCATGTTTTGGGCATCAAATTCTGTAAGCATCTCAATTTAGTCCATTTCTTTATTAAAATCAATATTTCAAGTTTTAATTCCTTTTAATTGTGTTAATTTAATTTTAATTGCCTTAAGTTATATGATTGAATGCATGTTTTAAATATAGCATAAAGTATATTTGCTAGATCATATGATACACTTAGATATAATTGTTTAGAGCCTTAGTTTTAGGTCCTTAATTAGAATCTAATAATCAAATTAGAAAGAACATTGTAGTAATTTGGTGTATATTAAATAGAAACTTTGGGGGTTCAAACTTGGATGGTGCTCCACTTGCTTGCAATGGGGTGTTATCTCAAAATTGGCCTTGGAGAGGTATATTTAATATACATTACAACTTAAAATTAAATAAAGTCACTTAGTCAATTAAAATAGAACCCTAATTAGGTTATTACTTTAGTTAATTAGAATGACATTTTAATTAGTAAATATCATTTGAATCTAGGAGTTCTGAGATGGATGATATTCAAACAATTGATATTGTCTCATAAAGGCCTTTAAATTCAATGGTATTCATAGTTTAATTAACTTAATTAAATAGAGCCTAATTAAGTTAACACTTAAAATGAACAAAACAATAATAAATCATTCATTATAAACCCTTGATGTTGAAAATATATTTTATGAATATGAATGGAGGTACTTCTTAACAGGGTGCTTTTAATCTCATATTCGATCTAAAATATATTTTCTTATAGAATGATATCTCCATTTGGAATTAAAATTCATTTGATAATTATGGGTAAATTAAATTCAAATTGTTACTCAAAATGCAAAAATGTCACGTAAAATTAAAAAGTACCGATAACGGACGTTTGTGGGGTGCTAATCCTTGGCCACACGCAACCGACCCCGAACCCGAATTTTTAAGAAATGAATCTCTGGCTGTTTTTGTAGTGTTCGGTCTACCAAAATGACCGGTGACGACTCTAAATTTTTTTAAGATTAAATAAAAGAAAATCCAATTTAACATGAAAAACTTATTTTTTTCAAGATTAGATAAATAAAAGACAAAATCCTAATTTCTAAACACTAATCTTCAGACTATTTTATACCCAATTAAAAATAGTCATGACAGAACTGAAAACTGATACTATGTATTAATACAACTGTAATGAATTGATTGATAAGTTACGAGAGATTAAAAAGTAGACATGAGCACGAGGTGATCCCAGCACTCCACTTTCAGGAACACTGGCATCCGGGAGACATGAATCAGCATATCACGCCTCTATGTTCGGATTACGACACCGGGCGGTGTTTGGTGTTGGGCTTTGGTAATCTATAAAAAGGAAACCCAAGTTATTTATTTATGGGTAAATTATACCGAATATCATTGAACTTCTAAGTGTTGTATCGTTTATACTATTAATCTTTTAATTACATTAATTTTAACACTAAATTATTATTTTAGATCTAATATTATCACTCTATCTTTGATTTAAATTGTTTTCATTTTGGTTAGGTTGTTGTAATGAATAAAAAATAATAAAAATAAACGACGTTATTTGATTTGACCTTCACATCAGCGATCGTTGATCATGTTGTCGTCTCATTAAAGAATTAACCGTAGAACAGCAACATTGAACCTAAAACAAAAACAATAATCTTATGTTAAAATCGGCACAATTGAAAGTCTAATATTATAATAATACAACACTAAAAGTTCTGTCGTACCTACTATAATTTACACTTTATTTATTTGTCTTTATTTCTTTTGTTTAAAAGCTGTGAAGCACAAATATGAATATGGAATATGATGATGTTTGGTACGATGGGAAATGTTTGGTACCATCGTGCCAATTATGAATACCCTAGTCAATATCGTTCTTCCATGGTCATTATGTTATCAAGTTGCTTCTTTAGGCTTTGTATTTTCTCATACAACTCAGAACAGAAGTAAGATCTTGGTAAAGTTCCGCAGACGTTCATTCTTTTATTTGTATAATAAAACCTCTATAAATTAATATTTGATAAATTAATAATTTTTAAATTAATATTTTTTAGTCCCGACTTAGTCTCAAAGTTTAAATTAATGATTTCAATAAATTAATAAGATAATAATTTTTCGAAAGACCCTTATATAAATTTATGGTTATTTCAATATTATAAATTACTAATTCTATAAAATTATAAATATAACTAGGACAACTTAGTAAAATATGATTCTATTATTGTTTTCTCTTCTTAAAATTTAAATCTAGTTGTATTTCATCTGAAACTTTCCTTACTGCATCCAAAAGTTCCGGTTTTGCGTTCTTATATTTGAACAAAAAAATTGTGAATAATTGTTGCCGCTATAAGTGTTTCCTTCCACGTAATTGGTTGCAGAGGAATTGTATCATCTTCAGTTTCATCCTCAATAGGATTTTCAATAACACTAGCTACAATTTCTTCTAAACTTTGAACTTTTAAACATGTATCATTTTCACTCAGGTAATTCAATAGGTGATTGATATTTATTTTGTTGTGATACTCAAGGCCATTAATCATCATTCCATTAATCATCGTATCAAGTTCATGAATGATGTTCATGTATTATATTCATGAAAAATAATGTAGGTTAGTTGGTCGAAAAAATTTCTTTTAATTAATAAATTATAAATTTATCGATTAGTTAACACATCTTTAAATTAATAAAATTACGTGGTCCCGACATTATTAGTTTACGGAAGATTTGCTGTATTTATTTGTGCAAATTTGGACAATTGGAGCGGTCAATTGACTTTCCATATCTTTATTTTTAATAGAAAAAAAATAGTGGCGAATTTAAGAAATATTATCGATTAAGCTAATATAAATAGAACAAAAAAATTATTTACTATAACACATATATATAATATTGGAATTTTAAATTTTATTCTCCAATAACTTTAAATTTTCTTTTATTATCTAATTTTTATTTAAGAAAAATTGAATTATTATTTTTAAAATAAATTTTAAATTTTCATCAATAACTTAATTAATTTATCGAAAAAACTGTAAACTTAAATTTATTTATTTATTTAAGTATTAAGTTCTCTAGTAAGTTTCAGCTATTTTCTTTTTATCATCTTTTCCGTTATCTTTTACTTAAAAACACAAATAGTAATTCATGCTTTAAAACCTTAGACGCTTTCCTCTCTTTTTTTTAACTTAAATTTTCTCTTAAAATTTGTGTGCAATTTCTTCTTTTCTTTTGATTTTTACTTAATTGACGGCAGTGCCAATCCTAATGTTAGCTGTCGACCGCTAGTGTTTACTATTGTTTTTGTTTTTTTATACTATGCCCTTTTGTTTTCTTTTTTCTTGATTTTTTTAATTTTAAATAAGAATTTTTGTCTTTGTGGCACGATTTCTCTCTACTCTTATGGATCAACTAACCAACGCTTGGCAAACAATTGAAGAATTAGTGTAAATATGCCAGAAAATAATACCAAATTTAGGTCTTTTTGCGTGCAAGTATACACGGTCAGCAAGTAATACAATAGTGGGTTGAGTATCGTATCCATAAAGATTGTCCAGGAATTTTAATGTCACAATAATTGCTTGTGAGATAGAACAAATAAGTTTGAATTGGATTTTAGATTTAAAAAGGTGACTAAGGAAAAGAAATTAGAAGTTTAGGCAAACTAGCAAACACTTGTATTCAAAATGATGGTTAAGCGTTGGCAAAAGATGCTTGGGGTTTACACTAGCAATTAATAACTTTAAACTTTTGTTTTATTGCCGAGCAGATTTTAAAATTAGTATTGTCTCTGTCGATGGCAATACCCTAAGTTAATTATGATTGACCCCTATATGTCTATAATGATGTTTTTCAATAACTATCTTGACAAAGTTTTAATTTTCTCTCCTAAAGGGTAGATTCACTCCAGAAGTAAGCTTATCTGCATGAACATCTTATGTCGAAGCTTTTCACCTTAGTACTTGGGAATTAATCATTATCCCCTAAGTCTGTTAAGATATTAAGGGAAAATAGGCATGCAATGCCAACTATCGTTTGGCAAAGAATTTAAAAAAAAATAAGCACTAGCATAATAGACAAAATTGCCAAGGCATTCAATTACTAAAAGCTAAAAAATAGCTAAGCATTCATCGCAAAAACATCCACAACCAACTTAAAGAAATTAGTTTATGGTGGGGTAAACCATCAAAAAATATCGTTTGAAATCAACACCATCATAAAAACATTATTAAAACTAAAAGAAATGGGCAAAGAAGAAGATCCGTCGATGCAGCCCTTCAATGGATCCATATCTCTTAGTCTTAGCTTGGTCGAAACACGATTTGCCCTCATCCTTCATCGCGTTATAGCCTCCTCGATCGATCTTCTCCCAGTTCATCATTTGTGCTTCCTTTAAATAAGCATACGTGGAAACCCTAGATCGGGTTTTGAATTTGAAAGTTGGTTATGCACTTAAGATAAGCATGTTATCTCTTTATCCTCTTATCTTCTCTTTTGAAATTAGGGTTGATTGGATCTTTAACCAACGACTAACTGACCTGGCATTGTCATCCTTTTATCGCCAACCAAGCTTGTCAATCTTCGTCCTACTTTTGCCAATAGTGCTCAGCATTTTTTCTTCTGCTCCTTTGGCTTTCTACCTCTGCTCCTATCAACTGCTCTTGACCTGCCACCAAAGCAAGAAAATACCCCTTTACTCTGGCAAAGAAAACATTCCTTAACTCCTATACGCAAATGCATGATTCTACTAGCTAAATGCACAAATATGTACTCAAAGTCAAGCAAAAACATGATAATATATATATATATATGAAAAATAATACTTTTGAGGAGTTAACACTCCCTCAAACTTAGCTCATCGCTTGTCCTCAAGTAATGCAACTGCAAACAAAGAAAATAGAAAATTAAACAAAGTACCTTGGCAAAATTTTCTTGATTAACAACACATGCTAGCAAGCAGAATCTAGTCCTAGTTTTGTCCCGAGATATCACAGTGCAATAATGTCAACATGTAAACAAATTTAAGTGCATCAATATAACTCTAGTCTAAGGTCATGAAGTGTGCATGAAATGCAGGAAATATGCATCAAGTGTCCTTTAACTCCCTTAGTCAAATTTACTATCCAAACCCAAAATTATTTTCACTTATTATTTTTTTCTTTTTTTTCTTTTATTTACCAAGGGTTTTTTCTGGAAATATTTTTAGGGTTGCAGTGTAATATTATTTAGCATGAGAAGTAAGAAGAAGTATACCACGAACCCCCACGTTAGTCCATACATTACTAAGCTTACTCATCATACTCATACCCTAAAGTTTTTGACTTGAGAATTAAGAGGGAGCAAACCACGAAGCCCCAAGCTACTTATTATCTCTAAGGCATGTGAGAGTTCTTTTTTCTTGCCTTTGGAAAAACATTATTGTCTTATTCTTTCTTTTTACTCTGGCATCGTTTTTTATTCCAAGTTCAGTTTCAAGAATCTTAAGTTTGTTTTGGGAACTAGATTCACATGACGTGTTAAGTGAGACTACAATTTCCTAAACTAGAGATCAATTGCCAACCAAACCTGGCATTACTAACCTGTTGGCTCATGCTAACTAAAGATTCCAATTTCATCATTGGACAGACTATATTAGTACAAACTCTAACTAAGCTAGCAGTTATGATTATCAGATCAATCAAGCCTTGTAATTTTTTAACGGTTTGGTATACATGTATTAACCTAATCTACATGACAAAAAAATGCATGAATGTCATGGCAATAAATGTAAGGCAACACACGCCCCCAAACCAAAAGTGTACATTGTCTTCAATGTATGCAAACGTATATATACAAATGAAATGCATGATAAAAATGAGAAAAATATGCAAGTAAATAGTTAATGGGAAGAAGACTCCTTTTCGGAATGTTTCGGGCGTGAGACGCGGGTCTTCCTCTTGACAAAGCTCCATCGATTCAGAGTCATGTGCTTCTTTCTCTTTAGCTGGGGTTTTGATGCAGTAGTGGATGCCCTCACATCATGGACTACTTCCTCTATTATCATTACCGGCTCAGATGTAGCGGGGCTACTATAGCGGTAGAAGAAACATGTACAACTTGTGGCATGTTGGCAGAGACTTCCTCATCAGACCCCTTTGGAGTCTCCGTTGGAGTAGATTCAACTTGGACAGGTGAAATAAAGACGGTTGCATCAGATTGTTAGGTTAGACTATGAACAAACTGTGGGCTAGGCAGCATTCCTTTTGGGGTAGTGAGCTCGGCTAGGAACTTTGGGAATGGCGTCAAAGGATTGGTGATGTTTCTCTCAAGTTTCATCTTAATTGCACGATCATTGGCTATGACGTATTGCCAGAGCATTAAATTCTACTCCTCAGCTTTCTTAAGTTTTTGGAGAATGAGTTATTGTCGTTAAAAAATCTAGGAAGTAATGCCAAGTCATCAGTTGGCATCGATGTGACAGGCTATGCCTTAGGCATTCTGGTAGTAAACATCGGCTCAATAGCCTTTCCCTTGCCCTTCTCTTTTACCTCCCTAGAAATTAATTGGCTCCACAATGTAGGGGTAATGACTCCATTACATTTTTGGGTGTTATCAGAGTCGAGCTTTAGCACCTTACACAATACGCAAATCTTAGAGATTAACGAAGGAAAAACCAAACTGCCACTTTCCTTGTCGGCACACTTGTAGGTTTCTTCAATAATTAGACGTTATACATTGATTTTCTTCCCCACCATTATGGAATACATCAACGCCATCCCCTCTTTTGAAATAATCTCATTGTGCGTTGTAGGCATAAGGTTGGCCTTTAGAAAGTAGTTCCAACCCCCCAGTTGTGGCTTCAGTGCCAGCCGTTTCACAGTCCTATAACATTTGGAAGAAACGATCCATTTCGTGTCAGGCTCATACAAGTCCTTCAAAATTAGCTTCCTATTGGTATCATCCAAAGATTCAGCAAATGATGAATGTTTTTCTCTTGCACCCTCTAATTTAAACAAGACATTAACATATCCCTCATCAAATCAAACACGCGTACCTTACACAAATAGAAAAAGTGAATCCTTTGTAGTGAGATGAACGCAGAACTCATGAACAACGGTGGAATCAACCTCTCCTGGTAGTTGGCAAAAGGTCTCTCATTTGTGTTTCTTGAATTCAAAGCCCTTCTCGTAACAGAAGGTTCTAGCAGAAAAATTCTCTTCGTATTTATTCTTGATTTTGTCATAGAAGAAAATCTTAAATTATGCTGATGAAAATGGCATATCAAGAATTTAAGGGAAATCGAAAAAGATGAAGGAAACGAAATTTTGGTTCTTGCTTTCTTGCCATGCAAAAGAGAATAAAAAGAGAGAGTAAAGATTTAGCTTAGGGTTATTGGGCTTGAATAGAGGAAGGGGAAATCGTTGAGTTGGTTTAATGGTGGGGTTAGTGGAGGTAATGATAGAGCAACAGTTATGCGTGTATGGGGGAGTGGGACGATAGTGGGTTTTAGGTTTAATTGAGGTGCCAGTACGGGAAAATAGGGGTAAAAATAAGATGGTAAAATTTCAATGTTTGAAGAATTAACCTAGGTGACTAGGGTTTTTCCCGCTTCAGCACAAATAGCTCTCCCCTCGGGCCTACTCTCGTATAAGGTTCACGTGTTATCCAATCTTGTCACGCTAGGTGTCCAAATGCTAGTCTGTCTTGGCATACTATCCTGGCATTCTGCTCTGGCAAAATTTCCTATACTAACACTCACAAAAACATTTCAAAGCGTAAAAAAATTAAAAAATAAACTAAAATACTGAAAAGAAATTAACTAACCTAATTATTTACAGTAATTAAAAGATGGTGACAAAATTACTCAATCTCTGCCAAGAGAATGGTCTCATTGGCATTACCTTGATCTCATTCCAAATAGTGCTTCAGTCTCTGCCCGTTCACCTTGAATGTTGTCCCTATTTTCAATCTTTGATATCTACTACTCCATGAGCATAAGGCTTGACAACTTCAAATGGTCCCGACCATTTGGATTTGAGTTTACCTGGAAATAACTTAAGCCTTGAATTGAACAACAAAACTTTTTCCCCTTCTTCAAACTGTCTTGGCAAAATTCTGTTGTCATGCCACCTCTTTGTTCTTTCTTTATAAAGCTTGGCATTTTCATAGACTTGTGCTCCAAACTCCTCTAATCCATTCAAGTCTAACAAGCGTTTCTTACCTACAACCCTCCATTCTATGTTCAACTAATTGGTTGCCCAATAAGATCGATGTTCTAACTTCACTTGTAAATGGCATCATTTCACAATACAAAATTGTATGGGAACATTCGTAATGGAGTTTTGAAGGCTGTTCTGCATGCCCACAAGGAATCATCTAGCCTCAAGGACTTGTCCTTCCTCGTTGGGTTTATTTTTTTTTCCAAAATGTTCTAGATTTCCTTGTTTGAGATTCTGCTTGTCCATTTGTTTACGGGTGGTAGAAAATGGCAATTTTTTGTTGGATTTTGTACCTACAGAGAGCTCTACTAATTAATTGGCTTTTAAAATGAGTATCTTCATCATGAATGATGGTTCTAGGGGCACCGAATCTGGTAAAGATGTGCTTGTTTAAGAACTTGGTAATAGCTTGGCATCGTTTGTTGGGAGAGCAACAGCTTCAACCCGCTTCGAGACATAATCGATTGTCACAAGTATGTATAGATTGCCAAATAATGGGGGAAAATGACCCAAAAAGTCTATCCCTCATACATCAAACAACTCTACTAGCATAATATTCTATAGTGGCAATTGATGTCTACTGGTAATGTTTCTAGTACACTGGC
This sequence comes from Hibiscus mutabilis, assembly GCA_019671005.1. NCBI lineage: Eukaryota > Viridiplantae > Streptophyta > Magnoliopsida > Malvales > Malvaceae > Hibiscus > Hibiscus mutabilis. The sequence goes on from CM033716.1 coordinate 67,057,944, forward strand.
ATCTGTGGTATGCATTGGCAAAATACTGGGTGTCTTTGAATAGTGTGGGCTAGAAAAATCATGATTGCAACACTTTAGCCGCAGTCTTCATTCTAGCAAAGTATCCTACATATGGTGCTGCATGGCAAAGCTGGCGAATATGTTGTTTTTTATCTTTTGGCACACAACGTCGAATGATTTGGTCAGCATAATTCTTGAATAAGAATGACTCATCCCAATAATATTGTCAGACATCATTTAAAAATCGCTTCTTGGCATTACTTGCCAAGTCAGGTGGCAAATTTTTGCTGACTAGGTAGTTGACTATGTTAACGTACCATGGCATTGTATTGACTGTAAGCAAGTATTCATCAGGAAACTCATCTCTAATGGAAGCAATATTGCCATCCTCATGGTGGTTCTCTAATCGAGACAAATGATCAGCTATAATTTTTTCACTCCCCTTCTTATCCCGAATCTCGAGATCAAACTCTTATAGCAAAAGTGTCCATCGGATCAGTCTGGGCTTGGCATCTTTCTTTGCCAAAAGGTATTTGAGTGTTGAGTGGTCTGTATATACCACGACTTTGCTACCCACTAGGTAAGATCTGGATTTGTCAAACGCAAAGACAATTGTAAAAAAATCCTTCTCAGTTGTGGTGTAGTTAAGTCGAGCCTCATTCAATGTGCAGCTAGCATAGTAAATGGTATGGAAAATTTTACCACACCTCTGTCCTAACACAACTCCGACGACATAGTCACTGATATCGCACATGAGCTCAAATGGCTCATTCCAGTCTAGTGCCATGACTATTGGGGCATTGATTAACCTGTCTTTGAGTTCCTGAAACGCTTTCAAACAAGAATCATCAAACACAAAGTGGTATTCTATACCAAAAGTAATCATAAAGGTTTAGAAATTTTTGAGAAATATTTAATAAAACGACGGTAAAAACCTGAATGTCCCAGAAAACTTCTAATACCTTTAACACTTGTAGGTGGTGGTAATTGTTTAATTACTTCTACCTTTGCTTTGTCAACCTCCAGTCCATTATTGGTTACTTTGTGTCCAAGAACTATGCTCTCCTTCACCATGAAGTGGCATTTCTCCCAATTCAGGTTCGGGTTGGTTTTAATACATCTCTATAGAACAAGTTCCAAACTCTAAAGGCATTTCTCGAAACTTTTGCCAAATACTGAGAAGTCATGAAGACTTTTAAGTTGTTCTCAATCCTATTTAAGAAAATTGGCATCATACAACATTGAAACATTGCTAGGGCGTTACACAATCCAAATGGCATTCTTCTAAAAGCGAATGTCCTATATAAACAAGTGAACATAGTTTTTTCCTAATCTTCTAGGGCAATGGCAATCTGATTATAGCCTAAAGAGCCATATAGAAAGTAATAAAATGCCTTACCTAGCAATCTATCCAACATCTGATCGATGAAAGGTAGTGGAAAGTGGTCATTCCGTATGGCATTATTCAGCCTCATATAGTTCATACACACTCTTCAGCCCGTCACGGTTCTTGAAAGGATCAGCTAATTTTTTGTTGTTCTAGATCACGACCATTCAACCCTTCTTTGGTACACATTGCACTAGGTTGACCCACGAACTATCAGAAATGGGATAAATTATCCCTACATCCAGCCATTTTATGACTTCTTTCTTGATTACCTCATCTATGCTGGATTTAGTCTCCTCTGGGCTTCGATTTTTTTGTCATGGTAATCCTCTAGAATGATTTTGTGCATGAAAATTGTTAGGCTTATACCTTGGATGTCAGCCAAGGTCCATCCCAAGGCTCTCTTGTGATTGCCTAGTGTATTCAATAATCTTTTCTCATGATCATCAATCAAATCGGCAACAATGATCACTGGAAAAGTAGAGTTGTCTCTAAGGTAAACATATTTGAGGTGGCTTGGCAAAGGTTTCAGCTCCAGTTCTGGTGGTTCCTCAATGGATGGTTTGGGTGCCTTGATTTCTCTGTCAGCCAACTCAAGTGGCTCAGGTCTTCCGAAATAACTTATCACCTCATTTAACATGTTTGATTCTTCAGATTCCTCACCCATCACCTCGTCATCATCTAGATCTATGGCATCATCATCTGTGTCTTGGGAAATTTTTGCTAGCTCCACTTTAAAAATGGAATCCATCAGCTCAAGAGCTTAGCATTCCTCATGTTCACCTACACACTTAAGAGCTTGAAATACGTTAAACGTAACCTATTGGTCATTCATACTCATAGTAAGCTCACCTTTTTGAACATCAATTAAAATCCTACTCGTGGTAAGGAATGGTCTTTCCAGGATAATTGGGACATTAACATCTGCCTCATATTCTAAAATAATGAAATTAGTTGGGAATATAAATTGATCTACCTTTACCAACACATTTTCAATCTTACCCTTGAGATGTGCATAAGATCGATCTGCCAACTGAAGTATTATTGTGGTAGGTCTTACTTCAATTCCAAGCTTTCTAAAAACTGACATTCGTATCATATTGATGTTGGCTCCCAAATCGCACAGTGTCTTGCCTGTGAATCTATTTCCAATCATACATGGAATTGTGAAACTCCCATGATCCATTAATTTTGGTAGCAGACTATTAGTTATCATTGCACTACATCCCTCGGTAAGGCAACAGTCACAAAATCACCCAGCTTTCTCTTTTTGGATAAGATTTTCTTCATGAATTTAATGTAGTTGGGCATTTGTTCAAGAGCTTCCACTAATTGTACATTGATCTGCAGTTGCTTATGGACTTCCAAGAAGCGCTTAAACTACTGATCTTCCTTGTGTTTCTGGAGCCTTTGTGGAAAAGGTGGCGGCAGATAGGTGAATACTAGTTCTACTGGTTTTGCCAAAGTAGTGTTGCCATCGGATTGAGGTCCAGCATTGTCAGTGTTCTCATCATTCTTCTTTGTTTCTTTGGGTTCATTTGTTGGCATCAACTTCTCGGCTTGGCAATTAGTTGACTGTTTGACATGTATCTTAGTCTCGTATTGTTTTCTACTCTGGAGAGTTACTTCCTTGCAATGTTCTCTCCTTTTTTGTCGAGCATCCTCCGTATCGCTCAGCAAAGTTCCTTGGGGTCTGTTAATGAGTGTGTTAGCAATCTACTCTAACTGTACCTCAAGGTTTCGCATGGATGCTGCTAAACTCTAGACACTGGTATTATTTTGCTCCATATACTCTGTTAAAGAAATCCACTGGGTAGATCTCTGCCCTTGCTGGAAGTTGTTTTGTTCTCTCTATAGCATTGCATTATGGTTGAAACCTGGCGATGCATTGTTGTTCTGTCGGTGGGCATTATATTGATTACCACATTGGTTTTCCCATGAAAAGTTTAGGTGTTGCTTCTATCCTGTATTATAAGTATTGGTTTGTAGGTTAAAATTGCAATTGAAATTTCCAACAAAATTTAACGATTCGGGGTTTGAAGGGCATTCTTCCACATTATGATCCTCTCCATAAATAGTACAGAATGGTTCTAACGCCTTTACTTCTCGGGCTTCAGTAGACTTTTGCATCGTCTTCACTATGTTAGTGAGATTGGAAATATGAGCATTGATTGATGATAATGCATCAAGCTTTAATTTTCTAGCAGTTTTTGTTTTGGTTCCCAATCTGGCAGTAGGATGTTGGAGATCATTGGTGGCAATCCTTTGAAAGATGTTAAATGCCTCCGTGTAATTTTCGTCTAGCAACGAACTATTTGCCGAAGCACCAACTACAGTTTTGGCATGAGCATTGAGTCCGTTATAAAAGGTATTCATCTGGGTCTAAGTGGGAAATCCATGATTGGACATCTTCTCAACAGATCTTTGAAACGCTCTCAAGCATCATACAAAGTCTCATTATTAGCATGCCTAAAAGTAATCATATCTCTCCGTAGCTTGGCATTAAGTTTAGGTGGCTGAAATCTCAAAAGAAACTTTTAGCAAAATTTTGCCCATAAAGTGACTGAACCAAGTGGCAAAGAACTTAGCCACAATTTTGCTCTATCTCTCAGGGAAAATGAGAAGAGTCTTAGCTTTATTGTCTCTTCAGCTACACTAGGTTGCTGAAATAATTGGCAAACCTCCATGAATTGCTTCAAGTGTTACCTTGGGTCTCCAATAGGTGATCCATCAAATTGACCTACATTCAACAATGTCTGAATCATTACCGACTTAAGTTCAAAATTAGTTACATTTACCTCTAGACCAATCAGGTCTGACATCAAATTGTCCATGTTTGGTGCCAAGTGTTCTCGAATAGGTCTTTCTTTTGGATTTTTAGCAGCGACGACAAGTGTTGGTGGTATCCCATTGTGTATTGGCGGATTCTTCTTATTATTTAGGGCACTATCTACTCTACCATTTCCATTCTGAGCCATTTCTCGAAGTGTTTTTAACCCGCGTAGGGTTCTTTCAATCTCTAGGTCATATGACCAGTCTTCCTTTACAGCACAGCTCCTAGTCATACACCAAACAATCAAAGTAAATAAAAATAAAAAAACAAGAAAAATCAAAATAATAAATTTCGTTGCAATCCCTGGCAACGGCGCCAAAAACTTGTCGACTGACTAACGTTGGGCAAACAATTGAAGAATTAGTGTAAATATGCCAGAAAATAATGCAAGGTTTAGTTCTTTTGCGTGCAAGTATACACGGCCAACAAGTAATACAACAGTGAGATGAGTATCATATTCGCAGGGATTGTCTAGGAATTTTAATGCAACAATAATTGCTTCTGAGATGGAACAAATAAGTTTGAATTAGATTTTAGATTTAAGAAAAGTGACTAAGGAAAAGAAAGTAAAAGTTTAGGCAAACTAGCAAACAAGTGTATTCAAAATGATGGTTAAGTGTTGGCAAGAGATGCTTGGATTCATGCTAGCAATGCCAGCAATTAATAACTTTCAACTTTGGTTTTATTACCGAGCATATTCTAAAATTAGTATTGTCTCTGTTGATGGCAATACCCTAAGTTAATTATGATTAACCCTTCTTTGTCTATATTGATGGTTTTCAATAACTAACTTGAAAAAGTTTTAATCTTTTCTTCTAAAGGGTAGATTCACTCGCAAAGTAAGCTTATCTACATGAACATCTTCTACCGAAGCTTCTCACCTTAGTACCTGACAATTAATCGTTATCCCTTAAGTTTGTTAAGATATTAAAGGATAATAGGCATGCAATGCCAACTGTTGTTTGGCAAAGAATTTATGAAAATTATGCACTAGCAGAATAGACAAAAATGTCAAGGCATTCAATTATTAAAAGCTGAAAAAATAGCTGAGCATTCATCGCAAAAAATCCCCAACCAACTTAAAGAAATTAGTTCATGGTGGGGTAAACCATCAACAAAATATCACTTGAGATCAACATCATTATAAAACAGAATTAAAACTAAGAGAAATGGGCAAGGAATGAGATCGTCGATGTAGCCCTTCAATGGATCTAGAGCTCTCGGTCTTAGCTTGTTCGAACAATAATCTACCCTCTTCTTTCACCACGGGCAGCCTCCTCGATCGATCCTCCCCCGATTCATCATTTGTGCTTCCTTTAAATAGGCACGCGTTGAAACCCAATATTTGGTTTTAAATTTGAATGTTGGTTACACATTTAAGATAAGCATGTTATCTCTTTATCCTCTAATCTTCTCTTTTGAAATTAAGGTTGACTGGATCTTTGACCAACGACAAACTGACCTGCATCGTCATCTTTCTATTGCCAATCGAGCTTGGCAATCTTCGTCCTGCTTTTGCCAACAGTGCTTGGCATTTCTCTTTTGCTTCTTTGGCTCTCTGCTTTTGCTCCTATCCTACCAACTGCTCCTGACCTACCAACAAAGCAAGAAAACACCGCTTTACTCTGGCAAAGAAAACATTCCCTAACTCTTATATGCAAATGCATGATTCTACTAGCTAAATGCACAAATATGTACTCAAAGTTAAGTAAAAACATGATAATATATAAATGAAAATAGTACTTTTGAGGAGCTAACAATGATCCTTATGGCTTTTGGTACGCTTTTTGCGTACTTTTGCGGTTTTTTTGGTGGTTGCACAAAGGCTCTCGCGACATTTGTTTTCTGATAGGTTTGTCGGTGGTCACGTATACTTAGATCCCCTCTTTGGCAAAATGTTGTTTGCTGATATAATTAAAATTGTGTAGCGAAGCAGCTGGACAGATAGTTTGGTTTGCTCACCACTCCTTTATCACTTCGTAAAGCGTCTCGTTTGACAAAGATAAAGAGTTCTTATGAAGGTTATTGGGTTCTTTTGATGTTGGATGCCACTCTCAAGAGAAGATTTGGTTTTTATTCTTATCTTTGTCTTAATATAGTTGTTTTATGTATGAGTTTTGGTGACTATTGTCCCCGATTTTCTCTCTATGCTTGGGTGCGTTGTAATTCTATTTCTTTCTAGTGTTTTTATTAATGAAATTCAGTTGTCATTGTTAAAAAAGTTATCTTTTTCTTGAGAGAATGAAGATGAGCAAAATATTTTTACTAAAATATTTATATTTCAATTCTATTTCTTATTTGTATTTATTATATATATATATAAATATATATATATGTATATGTATATGTATATGTATATGTATATGTATACACACTAGAGTGAAGCCTCAATTTTTTTAACTCAATTATGGTTAGAATTGTAGGTTTTAAAAAGGGTTGGATAAAAAAATTAACGCATACCGTATATCAAAATATAACCCTATTATTATTATTATTATTATTATTATATAAGATACAATTTTGTTACATGGGGCGGGTCATGGCCTAGAGTGAAGACATCTCCCTGAGTTGCCCTTATGCTTTTGTTTTCCTTGTTCGTAGCTACTGCGTGGTTGAAGGCTTGAATTTAAGGTATTTGTGGATGGTTTTCATGTTGTGTCTTCGCGGCCTTGATCTTGAGAATGCTCTCTGGTGTTAGCTCATACTAGTTGCTCTTGCAATAGCTGCATCTTATTATATGTCTTAGGTTTTACCTTTTGTTGGTGTTTTGTATTTTCGGTATTGACTGTTTTGTATGTGCGAACCTTCAAATTTTAAACTTAATAATAACTATGGGCACCTTTTTTTTCTCCTTTTGATGTCCGACAGCAAACTTCAATTTAATGTTGGTTTCGAAGGGGGCTTTTAAAAGGTCCTACTTCATATAAAAAAGAATAATGAAAAAACATAATTTATATTTACATAAAATCTCAAAATGCTAATAATTGATATTACATAAATTGTGAGACTATTCAATATATATATTGGATTATTTTTTATGGAAATACTTGATAGACAAGTTTGTGTAAACTTTAATTTATACAAACTTTTTGATTTTAGGATTTATGGGTTTATGTTGAATGTTGTAGAATTAGAGTTTAAAGTTAGAATATATAATTTATAGGTTAGGATTTAGGCTATTAGAATTAAGAGTTTAAATTTTAAATTTAACAAAATCACATTTATGGCGACACTAGTTATAGGCTGACATTAGAAATGTGAATTTTAATTTTAAATCCTAAAATTTCATTTTTCCTCCCTCAGATTTATAGTAATAAAATGTGGGTAAAACTTTGATACACATGCTGTATAAAATTAATTTTACACAAACTTGTATATTTACACTATAAGAACTCAAATCTTAAATTTCTATCCCTAACCCTAAAAAACTAAACCCTAAAAATTAAACCCTGTACACTAAATTCTAAACACTAACCTTGAATTCTAAACCATACAACCTAAACCCCTAAACTTTAAACCCTAAACTAAAACCCTAAGCCCTAAAACTAAAAGGCACATGTAAACTAAAGTTTGCACGGCCTATGTATCAAACTTTTTCCCATAAAATATATATTATATTTACATCGGTTAATATTGACTAAAATTTTAATTGTTAATTAAGTTGGGTTTTATTATAATTTTAGTGGTGGAAGACTAGTTGGTAATTAAGTTTATGAAAAAAACTTTGATACACAAGCCTCTCAATTTTAGGGTTTAGGGTTTTAGGTTAGAGTTTATGGGATTAATGTGTAGGGGGTATAATTTAAGATTTATGGTTAGAATTTAGTGTTTAAGGTTTAGGGTTTAGGGTACTAGGGTTTAAGATTTAAGTTTTAAATTTTATAGAAAAGTGTTTGGATACACCGGGTTATCGGAATGGAAATCTTCTACCTCTTTTAGGTACCCCTATTTATACTCTCACATTAAAAAATGAGTTTAGAGTTAGGGCTTAAGAAATTATGGGTATGATCTATTTTTAGGGTTTATGGTTTAGAAATTATAGTTATGGCTTAGAATTTAATTTTTCTAGTGTTGGGAAAGAAGAGACACCGAAAAAGGGTGTGAGATTTTTATATGAGTTGTTGGGTTATGTAATTACACATGATATCATGTATTTGTACTCTTTTTGTTTTCTACGTTGATAGTGGATTATTCATTTCTCTCATCTGTTGAAGTAGACAAGGTCAAGCATAATTAAATCTCGTCTCTTGTGTGTCTTACTTTATATTGATCTTGCTTTATTTTTTTTCACGTACTAAATTCCTAACAATATGGTATTATACGATCGTATTATATCAAAATTTGATTTTTATCTAATCAAAATGTTAAAAAATTTCACTTCTCCCACTTCTCTACATTTTTCTCGAGATAATTTTTTTAACTTCTCTAATTTACTTTTTATTTGAGTTTTTTTCGGTAACGATTTCGCTATTGACTGGTTTTGTAAATAAATAAATCTCATCGTTTTGATGAGTGTTTGTGTTATTTTTTCTTTTTATTTTAAATTTTCTGTGTCTTACTTCGATGAAAATATTTTTATATGTGTTTTTCAGTCAATCTCTTGTTTTTTTATGACAGTTTATATGCTTGCATCTTTCGCAATTTTACTCTGTCCCAATGATACGTATGCCTGCCTACGCGACCGTTATCTCCTTTGAGATGGTCGGCGGTCTTAATAATGTTTGATGCCTTTTCATGGTTGTTTTTTCGATGTGTAGGGTGCTTGCAGTGAAAGGTATTGAGGATTTTTTGAAATATTTTAGTCTAAATTTTACAATTATTTGATTTTTGTTTGAAAATTTTGCAATCTTCTATAGACTGAAAAAATTTATTTTAATTTTTTATACTTTTTTGATGTATTTTATATACTCTGTGATTTTATTGTTTTAAGTGTGATTAGTTTGTAATTTTTTCTCTTGAAATAAAATTCAACTATTGTTTTCTTTTAAAATGTTAGAAAGTTTAATAAATAAAATAACAACATAATTTCGAAAAGAGAAAAAAAAAATAATGAACCACGCGTCCTTTGTCCGTGATTCTACAGCTATATAAACCCCCAGAGTTTTACGTTTCGAGTCTGTTTTGTATTTGTTTGATATATTGCCGCACTTGGATTCAGAGAGAAATGAAGCATTGGGTTCTGGCTTTTCTGTTAGTTCTCCTTGTGTTTAAAGGCGACGGAAATGTTTTGCATGCAAAAGCTGATGATGGGTTCGTCAAAACCATGGGACTTCAACTGATGTTGAACGGAACCCCGTTCTACGCAAATGGGTTCAACGCTTACTGGCTCATGTACATGGCCGCCGATCCATCTCAGAGGAGCAAAGTCTCCACCGCGTTTCAGCAAGCTAAACAGCATGGCCTCAACATCGCCAGAACTTGGGCTTTCAGAGATGGCGGAGATAGACCTCTTCAGTACTCACCTGGCTCCTACAATGACCAAACGTTCCAGGTTCAAAATAAAAAAATAAACAAACCCTTTCATTTGATCCTTTTCTGGGTTGATTCTGATTTTTGTTTTGTTTCCTTTGAAGGGGTTAGATTTTGTAGTATCCGAGGCTAAGAAATATGGGATTAAGCTGGTTTTGAGCCTTGTGAATAACTACGATCAATATGGAGGGAAAAAACAGTATGTGAATTGGGCAAGAAACCAAGGGCAATCCATTAGCTCTGATGATGATTTCTTTACAAACTCTGTTGTGAAAGAGTACTACAAGAACCATATCAAGGTCACTCACTGTTTCCTCCATTACCTGCTCTTTCTTCTTTCTTCTATAACTGGTAAAATTGAACCAACATATAGGCTGTTCTTACAAGACAAAACACCCTGTCTGGAGTGGCTTACAAAGATGAACCAACAATTCTGGCGTGGGAGCTAATGAATGAGCCTAGGTGCCTCTCGGATCCATCTGGAAATACCATACAGGTAAGGAATGAATACATGTAGTAATACGCAACTATGGGTTGGTTTCAGTTTTCCAAAATATTCTGAATTTCATCAAGTTTCCTCTAGTTTTCTTTAATCTAAAATGGGGTTTCAAGTTTCAACACAAGGTTGTAGCTGAAATCCTGAAACAATTTACTCTCTTGAATTCAAAGCTACGGTAGTTGCTGCCTTTTTCTTTTCCCATGATATCCGTTTAAAGTGGCCTTGGAAGTTGTAACTGCACAAACTTTTATACAATTTGCATACGATGGATTCAAGCCTTTAATCAGGTGATATTACATTGCTTTTATGGATTCTCCAATGGCAACTGTTTCTTTGAATGTGTCTGCAGGCCTGGATTACAGAGATGGCTTCTCATGTAAAGTCCATTGATGGAAATCACTTGCTAGAAGCTGGTTTGGAAGGATTTTACGGGCCATCATCGTCTCGAAAGCAGCAATATAACCCTAACTTTCAAGTAGGAACTGATTTCATTTCGAACAACCTAATCCCTGGCATTGACTTTGCCACAGTTCATTCTTACCCTGATCAATGGTAAGGGAATTTTCCACTCAAAAGTGAAAAACCTATGGATCTAACTCCTTCCCTGAACCGATATAAGTTGTTTCGTTGAGCAGGTTAGGAAGCTCGAGCGATGAAACCCAGATTGCCTTCTTAATCACTTGGCTTAACAATCACATCCAAGATGCTCAGAACATCCTTAAGAAGCCATTGCTTTTCACTGAGTTTGGGAAATCATTGAAAGTTTCTGGTCCAGCCCAGAGGGACGAGCTGTTCAACACGGTGTATGCAGCAATTTACACATCGGCTAGGGGAGGGGGTGCAGCCATCGGTGGGCTATTCTGGCAATTATTTTCTGAAGGAATGGACTCATTCGGAGATGGATACGAGATAATCATGAGCCAACCGACGTCGACTGTCGACATCATCACTCGAGAGTCTCAGAAACTTAATCGGATTCGGAAGATGTTTGTAAGGCTAAAGAACATCGAGAGATTGAATAAAGCAAGGGATATGAGAAGGCCATTATGTCAACAATCCTGGTGTTAGATGATAAGCCTAATAAGGATGGGAATTCTCTATCTAGAAATGAATTCTAATGAAGCTAAAGTGTAATAGAGTATGTGATTAGGTACTAATTTGAATATTTGGTGAACCAACTTATTTTGTGCTTTAAGCTTATTGGTGTTTTTTGATACTAAATGAAAGTTGAATTCCTATGTAAAATTTGCAGAGGAACTTGTACTTTACATATACAGACCATTACTCCTACATATTTTTAACTGCAAAACAGCACAGTGGAACTCAGCAGAATAGAGCTCTTAGCTTTTGTTCGCGGGCTTGATCGGATTTGAAATTTCATATTCGGGTTCCGTCTTTAATTGTTGCATTCTTCATTATGACTGTGATCCCAGACCTAATGTAAGAACCTTCTTCTGGCCTCTCAGCTTCTTCAACACCCTGGGTGGCCAAAGTGAATCAAAATTATTAGAAGAAAAAAGAAATCTTAACATATATGTTGAGTGTAACAAACTATCGAACATAGCTAAGAGGGGTCATTTGGAATTTTAAAGAAATGTGGAAACTAATTGCAAAGAATGGAAATTGCAAGAAGATTTAGAGTGGTTCAACTCCCTCAATGCTAAACATTCATTGAAGCAAGGAAAGCAATACTTACATCACTGTTTGATATGATCACATCCCTTCCTATCTTGGCATTCTTGTCTATTATGCAATTCCTTCAAAAACACAGTAGCAAAATAAGGAATTATTTTCAAACCAGTTTTCTTCTAAATGCGATTATCAATTAGAAGATTTGGTTTTTTCAATCTAAATCTTACTTGATCTTCGTATTTTGACCGACACCGACCGGAACCTTTCCTACCTCTAGCAGAGATTTTATTTCCGAGGCAGTTTGATAGTAGTCTGCTCCCAGCATCATGGTATCCTGCAAAGAGAGCAACATAAAGATTGTACATTCGCTTATTCCAACATATATACACTCGTCTGTTTCAACAAATAAGCCTAATGCTGCACAATTGCTCGAGAGTATAAGCACGCGACAAAGTGGATCCGATATCCTCATAGTTTAGTCTATCCCATTGCTAACTCTTAAATGCAGTTGATCAGCAATAAGAGTTATTTGTAATCCCTTCTTTGATGCTATTTTTCTGGGAAAGTGAAGATGTTGGATCACCTGAAGCTCAACACCGGATTCCAAACATGATCGAATCCCAACTGCAGAGCGTTGTACGGTACATCCCCGCAAGAAGCAACCATATTAAATTATGGCATTAACAATCTGCAATAACCAATTTGCCATGAGATTAAGAAGACCAACTTCAATAATAACAAGATAAACTAGGACTTGAAGTAACACCTTGCATTGATCAACTTTAGAAGGAGGCAAGAATCTTGGAGATGTATAAAATGGTGTCTTTGGATCATGGAATTCAAACTTTGGTGGCTGCATGCTGAATATAAACAATTAGTTTTTGGGAAATGGATCCAAAATGTCATAGTGCAAACGGTCTCCATAGATCTATGTGCAAACCTGGTCGGTGAGGGCTAAATTGGCATCGAAGAAGGACCTTACGGTCCCAATGTCTTCCCAATAGTCATTGAATAAATATGCCTGTGAGTATTCAGAGTGCCAGAAACTCAGCAGTATGATCGCCGAATTAGGAGCACTAACTACCATCTGATTACTACTGAAAAATACAAAGAGAAACTAAAGGTAAAAATATCTTGCCTATACGTTGTGTTCCTTTACTGCCGACGGAATAATCTCCGAGCCGAAGCCATTGCAAGATGGATAGCTCTGTGTCAGAAGCTTTAACAAGACATCGGTTTTGAACACATACACTCCCATTGATGCAATGTAAGGATATTTTGCAGCATTTCCCGCTGATAGCCCTAATATGGAGGTATCACCTTGCTGTGGTACAAATGTGAAACAAGGCTTAGTATATGTAATAATGTAAATACAAAGCTTTGATAATCAGGAAAACAATAATGTTTGAGAACACCAAAACTATGGAAATGTGGGTTAAGAAGTAGTAAAAGCAAGTACCATAGCTTTAAGATCGTCGCCCTTCGGTTTCTCATAAAACTGGATGATCCTTCCTGTTTCATCTATCTTCACCAATCCGAAATCCGATGCACGGCTGCAAAAACCAAAATGAAAGTAAATTCCGATGCTCTGGAGGAAAGCAACCGTTGGTATATGCTTCATGTTTTGAGCAACATTAAATAATAAATACCTATCATCCATTGGTAAACATGATACTGTGATATCAGCATTTGTGTCAATATGCTTCTGCAAGAACAATAACAAATAGATTAAGCCTGAATGGTTTTTCAAGGTACAACATCCATGCTTGAGAAAATAAGAACATTACCTGCACGAAATCCATATAGTCTGCCCGGTAAAGATGATCACCGGACAATATCAGTACATGCTTGACAACCTTGGCTTTGGCATCCTGGTGGAAATTAAATCATATTCGGTGAACATCATCAAGGTTCGGTCGGATGGTTTCAGCTCGAATACGAATCCTAGTAACTAACCTCAAAGACCCAACTAAATTGCCTCACGGCATCAGCTGTTCCTTGGAACCACTTCTTCCCTGCTTCCCCTGATGTTTGAGTGGCAGCCAAAACCTGTTATATAAGCAAAATAGCTTCTCAGCAAGCAGTATCCATAATGCTAGATCAACATTGGGCTTACCTCCACAAAGCCATCTCCAAAATTGACGCCATTGCCAAAGGTGTATGTCTTTGCCAAGTGGCGATTGAGGGAAAAGGAGTTGAACTGAGTTAAGATGAATATCTTTTTGATGCCACTGTTGATACAGTTGCTCATTGGAACATCAATCAGCCTGTAACAACCTCCAATGGGAACCTACAAACCAAACAAAATCATGACATTCTTAATTCTAAAAAGCGAAAAAAGGGGTTTATTTCTTACTGCTGGCTTGGCTCTCTTGCTAGTAAGAGGAAAGAGGCGTGTCCCGGCACCGCCGCCCAATATGATGGAAGCCACTTGCTTTGGATCTGCTTGTGGAGTCTCAACCATGGCTGCCTGCTCTTCCTGATAATCAAAAGATTCAAATGCTTAGCAATGATCAAATAATACCCGCATTGATAAATAATAAAAAGATTGTAATCAGAAATCATTGAAAATGTTTTCTTCTACATACTGTAGGATCAGTGTCATTATGTGGAGTTTGAGCAGAGCAAAGAACGGAAGGCTTAGCTTTTCTGACATCATTTTCAGCTCTCAAACTCTTCCACAATTGTCTTCCAAAATCCCTGCGTTCAAGATCGCCTCCATTTCCACGACCTTTGCTAACATTAATCAGATTGACATCAGGCTTCAGTGTCAAGCAGAGAGATTCCATTTCTGAATTATTTAATCAATGGAACAACAAAATAACCAGATAATTCTCCCAAGGTACTAAGAAAAAAACAAATATTTTTGAAAAATATAAAACAGAAAAAATGGAATGTAGATGAGAAAAAAAAGAAAAAATAGTGGTAAAAAGGAGATTAAAAAACTGAGAGTACTTTAGAGTTTAGACTATGTCCAAGTCGACAAAATCCAAAATGGAAACACCCAGACCCTAAAATAACTCTAAACCGAAGAAGAATCCGTATGGAATTTTTTTTAAAGCACTGACTGAAAATGCTCGGATTACAGAAATTGTGGAGAGAAGAGAAACGGGTAGTTAAAAGAGAAAGCTCCTTTTGGTTAAATTGAAAAGTTGAAAACGAGAATCAATCACCGAAATTTGTTTATTTTCTTTATAATATTGAATGAGAATGAGAATGAGAATGAGAATGAGAATGAGAATGAGAATGAGAATGATTACGTTATCTTTGATCTGTAATCTGATTCCATTGAGACTGACTTCCCACAGTGTGCAGTTGCCCGCCCACACTACTATGGCACTTGCCACAAATACAAAGGCTAGAGGCCTATTTTTGTCCCCGAGTTTGATTTAAAATATCAATTTAGTAATGTATCCAATTAGGTCATTTAATTTGTAAATTACATCAAATTGATCTTTACCAATATTAATTGTTATAGTACTAACATAACAATTAACGGTATTGACGTGGCGGTCCACGATACTAACATGGCGATATATATATGATGATGACGTGGTAGAGGAGCTGAATTGATTATTTAATTATAATTCAAGGCATAATTGTTTTTTTCGAGTTTGATGACATAGCTAATTTTAATTGAAATTTCGATAATTTACTCAATTTTTAAGTTAAAAGATAAGAAATTATTGAAATTTAAAAAATATTTAAATAGTATTTAAATATTCATAAATATTAAAAAAATAAAAACACGATGATAAATTAAAAAATTGAGTAAAAATATAAAATTAAAAACATTAAACGGTTATAAATATAAAAAACCCTCAAAATTTAAAAATATTTATAATTCATTGTAAAAGTATTCAAATGCTTCTGGTTATACTAAGCCTACTAATATTCTTTGAACATGTTTTCAATGAACAAAAATATCTGCCCCTAAGCATGTCCCACACTAAAAAAACACTTAAAAATTAAATTTTAAACTCTAACCCTTATTTTCACATCCTAAACCCTACACCTTACCCCTAATTTTCTAAACCCTAACCTTAAACCTTACACTCTAAACCCTAAATCCAATATTTTAAAGTGGGGCATCAAAGGAGGCATAGTTAGGGGGCAGACTATTTCCATCCGTTTTTCAATGGAATCGTCCTTGTATTAGAGTAGTGATAAAACCAAAATTATCCATTTTTCTACACGAAATATTAATGAGCATTAATTTGATGTAAAAAACGAAAGAAAATTTAAATTTTATTGTTACTCTAATACAATGTTGATTCCTCTTAAAATTTACTTAAAAATATTTTTTTTATATTTCGATGAACTTAGTTTGCAATAATTTATAAATTTCATAAAATTTGATAAGTAACGCTCTTGACATTGCTTAACAAGATAGTACAAGAGAATATATTTTCTAATAACCAAAGCAAGTTTAAAATCTAACTCTAGTTTAAACTCGCTTGGGACTTTATATGTAGCCACTAAAACTTACGTGCTTCCACATTGAGTTAGATTACCCCTTTTTAACGAGCACCATCGCCAAATTGATGTACTTGGTTCTGGACTTGGACAAGTGTGTTCCAACAATATCTGCAAACCTAATGAATAGATCGTCCATTACATACAGTTGTATTCAGGCTCGTTTATGAGATTTTGGTAGTTCTAGTGCAAATTTAAAAATTTTGGCCAATGATCAAGGATTTAAATTACAGTTGTGATCATGTTCTCGATCGCGTTGTGTTTATTGTGATTGCGGATATAATAGATATTACTGTGGTCACTGCAAGTATCGTGGTTGAGAATTATTAATAACATATGTTATTGTGGACATAGCAGTTGTGTACCGTTATTTAAATCATCGTCCCTAATAACAAGTGTTGAAAATATATAAATTTTAAGAGTAGCTTCATAATAACAAGTATTGAAAAAATTGGGCCCTTAATAAAAAATATTAAAAAATTTAGGTTCTTAATGAAATGTATTGAAAAATTACACTCTTAATAACAAATAAATATTAGAAAATAAAATTGAATTTTAAGAGTACGCTCCTAAAAATAAATATTGAAAGTAATTTGTTCCCTAATAACAAGAATTAAAGAAATGGGCTCTTAATAATAAGTATTAGAAAAAAAATTGAATTCTAAGAGTGTCTAAGATAAAAAAATATTAGGCACTTAATAACAAATATTAATTTTTTTTATAAGAATAGACCCCTAATAATAAATTTTAAGAAAAATTAATCTTTAATAATAAATATTAAAAAAATTAAACCCCTAATAATAAATATTAAAAATAATTAAACCCTATATTTAATATAAAAAATATTTTTTATAAATATAATATACTATAAAAAAAAATTTAGGCCCTAGACAGTTGCTCCTCTTGTCCGGGGCCAGAAACGGTTGTATTCCAAAGTGAGATTCCAGCATGGATTCGACAACGGCTCTCTGATGTTTTTCGCCACTAGTTGTCCGGTCAATAGCTTCCCCTGAGGGGTACGGATGTCGGCAACAGCACCGCTGTCCCAGTCGTTTTCAAAAGCTTCAAGGCAATCAATTGTGAAGGGACCCTTCTTTCTGTGACCTCCTTCACTTCCTCGGTGCATGGCGCATAGTAAGGGGCATTAAAAGAATTACTTTTTCCTCCTTAATTCGACCCTGCAAAAATGTTGAAGTGCATCCAATGTGAGTAAATTAAAACATTGAAAAGAAAAAGGCAATACATTACGTACCTCTCTAGCCAGACTCATATGATTGCTTGGGCTAACAGCTCCCAGTGGTAGCAGCTGTCTTCGGTCGTTGGATCGGCGGATCTCCGACCCAAGAAAGAAAGGACCATGCGGCCGCCGGGAACGTGATTTTAGGAAGAGTGAAAAGTCATTTTGGAATTGCAATGAGTAGGCATCCATCACACTCTGGGGGTTGCTCTTTGAAATATACAGCTTTCCCTTGTTCACATGTTTGAGAACATTGCTCTGCAGGCCGGCCGTAACATTTCACCATTTCATTTATAAATACGTACAGCGACGGACACATGATTTTATGTTAGGAGTGTTGATTTTTATACTTAATAAAATTATATGAAATTCGAATTTTTTTAAAAAGTATAAGATTAAACTATAGATATAAAATATACAAAAATAAAATTTATAAAATATAAAATTTTCAAAAAATATGACTACCCTACCACCCCTCAATTTATCATTGCGCCCATACAACCACCTTCGGTGGTCATCACTATTATTAAAGAAAATGAAGAATTGAAAACATCATGAGAGTGGTCACGACAAAAATTTTATACTTATTTTCGGTGCCTTTTTATGTCCCTACATTTCTTAACCTTAAATTATATATCTTAAATCTTAAACTCTAAATTTTAAAAAATACAACATACACCTAATTCACTAAACTCTAATCATAAACCATAAACCTTAAACTCAATTTTTAGCGTGAAAACATAAATAAGATACCCAAAAGGTATAGAATTTCTATTCCAATAATTCATATATACTAAAATTTCAAAAGAACTTTAAGGATTGATTTGATTACACTTTCCATGTTTGTGTTAGAAACTAAACTTGCTTTTAATAAGGTTTTAATTACATGCCAGTTTATTAATTAATATTAAGTTTATAATTTATTTAATAAGCATCATTTTTTGTAAGTGTTAATTAAAAGGGTTATTTATAATTAATGTCATTTAAGTTAATTTTATATTATCATCATATAAATAGCCATTGTGCTATACGACGAAGATAGGGAAATAGTTTTTTTTTTTAAATTATCTAATCCTCTCTTCCATTCTTATTGTGTGAGTTAACACATTTATTTTTCAACAGTTTGGCATTGTCAGACTAGTGGAGCTTACTTTTCATAGAATTTTAAAGTTGAAATTATGCTAGGATGATGCTAAGTTGGCAATCATTATCGAACTTATGCCTGTAGCGATTTGGTTCTTAGGGGATGTTTTTTTGAACATTTGTGTTTTTTGAAAACAATAAAAATTTAAAGTCGCCACCGGTCACTTGGGATAAGATAGGCTGGATACCATAAAATTATAGATTTGTTTTGAAAAGAGTTCGAGAGTTGGTTACGTATGGAGAAGGATTAGCACTTTATCATGCCCGGAAATCGGTACCAAAATAGATGTTGCTTTTAATCGATGAAACTTGTTGAAATTTGAATTGAATTTAGTCAAATGTACTTAATTGAATATACACCTTAATTAAACAGGTTTTATCAAATTGGTGGGTTCGAACTAATTAGACATTTAATTAATAAGGATGACGATACAACGGACCATAGATTAAATCGACATCAAATAAGCCTGACTGCCGTGTTAATTTATGGTTCGAATTTCGTACGTCACCTTTATGAATGATGCAAGCAATTAATCATGATATTATGTCTTGTCGACTTTTAATTAACATTTACCTTAGAACAGTAATAATTAATTCAAATATTTGGCCAACGTCCATTAAGCCATGACTGTTATGACACAAATATAAGGGTTAATAAATATTTTTTTAGGGTTTAAAGTTAATTAATCATTAAGATAAGCATGGAATTAAAAGGTTAAGTGGATGACAAATAAAATGCATGTCACAAAAACAAGAAATTAAACAAAAACATGACAAAAAAACATCAAAATTCGAAAAAAGGAAGGATCGAACAAAAGAAATGCGTAAAATAAATGTGGGAAATTAAAGTGGAAAATTTAAAATGCTTAAAAGTAAATAAATATCCGGAAATGACCGGATAGAACAAAAACCGAGAAATTAAGAGAATAAATTAAAGGTTAGATGTTAGCAAGTTAGGGGTAGTTAAATTAAACGTGCTATGAATAATACGGATTATTTCCCGTTGCGGGTCACCGTAAGGCTGAAAGCGAACAATAAAATAAATGCGAAAAAATATTAAAGTAAATATATAACATAAAATATAAATATAAGATAATCACAATATATATATATACATACTATACGTAAACTATATATAATATACATATAACTACGTATGTTAAGATAGGATAACTATATTTATATAAGAGCATATATATATATATATACACGTGTGTGTGTGTGTTTTATAAGGTAAATGCATGTACATATAAAAGGAAATAAAAATAAAAAGAAAGGGAAACACGACATTAAATGGAAAAAGAAAAAAGAATCAAGCAATGGACAGAAGTTAACTTCACGGAATTTAAAAACCCATTTCATTTCCCAGTAATGTTCCAAATACCTAAACAAAGCTCTTTGAACTGAGACTTCTTCCCACGGTCATTCATCGGAGGCCACTTCTCGCCGACCAATTACGGTGGTCGAAAATAGGTAAGCTCAAACAACCCTCTTTGATTTTGGTTTTAAAAGAACAAAATTTTACTTGAAAATTTTGAAATCCCTTTGTTTTGAAAAATCAATTTTGAAAAAAAAGAATAAAGAAGAATCCCTAGAGACCTCGTATCATCGGTCCATGGGGAGAAAGACACCAGTCCTCGGTGGTAGCAGCCTCGGTCACCGGAGATGGCAACGATCCGAACGGTAAACCCTTTTTTTTTAGATTAGAAATAAAGAAGATAGAAAGAAAGAATGATACCTCTAAAATGCTTGCTTTTTTGTATTGATATCGTTTTCTTTACATTGTTTTCGTTCGGTTTTATACCCGAATTACATATCTTTGCATCTAAACTAAAAAAACAAAGTAAAATCCCTCATTGGTTGTGGATTCCCTTTGTTTGTATTCGTCTCTGATTTATGGAATTGTTGGTAACACATCTAAAATCCTCTTGCTTTTGTTTGCATGTGCCGTGGAGGATTGTACGAAGGGAGGGAACCAATGGTGGTCCTGGCTTGCTGATGTGGCGGAGATATGGTGCTAAGGTGGCCGTTGATGAAGTCGTCGTGGCTGGAATCTGAATGGTCACTAGGAGATGAAGGGTTGGAGGCTGGTGTATTGGTTTAGGGTTAGGGTTGTCTGAATTAGGTTTAGGATGCGGGCCGGTCAGGTGTTGGGCTTAAGGGGTTTAGTTGGGTAACTAAAATAGGTTAATATGTAATGGACATTTGGGTTTTAAAAGAAATTGATTTTTAATTTTAAATATATTTATTTTTATTTTTTGGATTTTAATTTGGTTAATCGAACCGTGACGAAAATGGGTGATTACAGCTGCCCATCTTTACTCATTGTTTTGAAACAGCAATAGAGCAAAGACTAAAAGATAGCCATTTTCGTTCGGTCGAAATAGAATAACCTTCCTGGCACGACTCTTCCTTCAACTCTAACTGAACCATCTTCCAACTTCTGGAGGAATAAAACTCATATGTTGATCTGGTACACCACTAACGGAGAGTCAAGATATGGTCGAATCATTTATTTCATCCCCTTTTCCGGAAAGATAGAACCTGCGAGAGTAAAAGACAATTATTTTAGACTGAGTATCCATTTATTTCATTTAAAACTGTGAAATCAAAAGAGATGGGGTAAATAGATGGGGTAAAGAGATGTTTAATTATGAGTGATCTGCAATTCCAGCGATGACGAGACAAGATCTGAAGTTTGGATTGGATCAAGCTGTGACTTTGATGAAGAGGCACGATCCGATGATTAGATTGTGATCAAGCTATAACTTTGACGAAGAGGCATGATATAAAGAGTTTTTGATGATCAAGCTACGACTCTGACGAAGAGGCATGATCTGAGGATTAGGGTGATCAAGCTACAACTCTGACAAAGAGGCACGATCTAAAGAGTTAGGGGTGATCAAGCTACAACTCTGACGAAGAGGCATGACCTGAGGAGTTAGTTTGGCGATCAAGCTACAAATCTGGAGAAGAGGCGTGATCTGAAGAGTTAGTTTGGCGATCAAGCTACAACTCCGACGAAGAGGCATGATCTGAGAAGTTTATGGTGATCAAGCTACGACTTTAACGAAGAGGCATGATTTGAAGAGTTTGTAGCGATCAAGCTATGACTCTGACGAAGATGCATAATTTGAAGAGTTTGTGGTGATCAAATATGACTCTAACGAAGAGGCGTGATCTAAAGAGTTTGTGGCGATCAAGCTACGACTCTAACGAAGAGGAATGATCTGAAGAGCTTCTGGTGACCAAGTTATAAATCTGACAAAGAGGCGTGATCAGAAGGGTTTGTGGCGATCAAGCTACGACTCTAACGAAGAGGTATGATCTGAAGAGTTTGTGGTGATCAAGCTACGACTCTAACGAAGATGCATGATCTGAAGGGAGATTTTGATTCACTACACCACTGACGATAAGTTGTGATATAAAGATGGATTCGATCAAGATGCAACTCTAACGAAGAGGCATGATCAGAAAGGAGATTTTGATCTACTACATCACTGACGATAAGAAAAAAATCTGAAGAATAGAGGTTGATCGGCTACACCACTAACGATAGGGCTGGACTTGAAAAAAGAAGTAAACAATAGTTAGTGATTGTTCACTTGGAGTTTTGAGTTTAGGCTTGGTTCTTTTACTTTGAGGGTTCTCCATTTCATTCTTGGTGTTGTTATCTTCCCTCTTTGAGGTTTCAACTTCTTTGTTGATCTGGCTTTCCTTCATGGTTGAGGGCTTGCCAATTTGTTATTGTCTTTCATGATTGAGGCTTGAACCTGTTTGTTTTATGCATGAATGAAGTAGATGCGCTTAGCATGAATACATCTAACTTGATGTATGACATAGGTATTTGATGTATGGTGAGTGGAATGATGTTGATATGAATGGCATGGAATGCAATTGGCCATGATGTTGACTTTAAAGGGGATGTCCCATGACTTTCTAGCCATATTGGTGGCTTGGTCTTGTTTTTGTCCCAGTTTTGTCTTGTAAACTGAATAGGTTGTTGTCATTGATGCCCCAACCTCTAGTGGGCTTGACCATCTTCTTCTGAAATGTTACCTCACTAGGCGAATGTCAACTTGTGAATGCTTTCTTTAGCGGAAGCAACAATCTGAGGGCCCTTTTGTCGTAGGTCCCTATGCTTTTGAACTCTTTTGTGAGTAATGCAGAGAAAACTTTTTGTTTCCAATCTAGGGCTACATATTCTGATTTCAATGTGAGATGCTTTAAAAATTGGGTTTTTCTTTTTAGATTGCGAATATATCAAGCTAGATTGAATGCTCTGAATATCAAGTGCTCGAGCAACACTAAAAATGGCTTACCGGGGATTGCCCCAAGCAAATCCTGTCTCTAGGAGACTTTGAAAGATGAATTGATGTTTGAGGATGTGAATTGCTATTTTAAGCTCTTTCGGTGCTTGACTACATTGTCTTTAGTAGGTTTATTTCTGTCTCATTTTTGTTTGGGGAATTCAATTCATCACATCCCTTTGGCTTGAAACAAATGATGAAGCAAACAAAAAATTCCCGAGTTACTCGTATTGTTATGATTTTGAAAATATTACCATCACTCATGAAGAGAAGAGTTTTGATTAGAATGGGCTTCAGCGGAGTGCCCCAAAAGTTTCACACTCTTATCCGAAAATGCCTATTACCAGGTTTCGAACATTGGAGTGTTTTTTAATTAATTTTTGAAAGAAAATGCCTATTACCAAGCCTTAAAATTTAAATCAATTCATTTTGTTTTGAAAATACATATTACCAGGTTTCAAACATTAAATCGCACCGATTTATTATTACTTGATGTGAAATGCGAGTCACACCTTCATAATCTCCATAACTTAGGATTTCAATTAGACGTAGGCTACTCGGATTCAACCTTTGGGTCAAAGTCAATGTCCCTTGTGCAATTGATATGCTGGGACTCAATAGACAAATATATGTACAAAATGAGGAGAAAGATAAAGAACAAAATGCATCATTTCATTGAAAATTAAACCATGTAGTCTTAGGCCCTTACAAAGGATCGACACCGCCTTCGAGCTTAGGCTGGTGGATTTGATTTACATGCATTACTTAAAGGAAGTTAAAAGCAAAATGAGACCTACTGAAGCTTTGGCTTGACATCTAGACTAATGGGTGACAAAGAGTTCATTCTTCAAAGAATTCAACTTATTTATTGTCTATCAAGCCTTGAATAATATCCTTTAACTGGCAGCAGTCTTGAATAATGTGCTCCATTCGGTATAGAACTCACAATATAGACTGATATGCCCCTCGGGCATCATCATTCCTTGACCAATCAAACTCGCATCCAGTAGCTTCTTCCAAACCTAACTAAGAGGGGATTTGATTTCTAACACCTTCGACCTAATCGTTCGGTTTCTTTTCTCAGAGATTGCATTCACTTTACCGGTATGATTTGGTAGAGGGTTAGTGGTTGTAGCCGGCCCACTGGATTTGTCAAAACTGATGACCCCGAGCTTGATCAATTTTTCTATGGTCATCTTGAAGCCGATACAAGTCTCAATCGAGTACCCCACTTGATCGCCATGGTATTCGCATTTTGTGCTAAGATCATATCATTTCGGGAAGAGAGGCTATAACGGTGCTTGATAGAAGGGTGCCATCACATAGATATCAACCAACTACTTGTACAGTTCACCATATGAGATTGGTAGTGGGGTAAAATCCATCTTCTCGGTGTTCTTTCTTTGACCGGAGCCTTGGTTCGAAGGACCTTGGGCACTTGGTGTAGCCTTAGGTTACACAACGGTGACAAGATTCAAATAGCCGATGTTGTAAACCCCCGAAGAGTTCACTTCATGGTCTTTCTTTCCATATGATGACTTCTTATGGGATGCACTTGAACTTCCTCCACTGTCAATTTTTTCAGTCTTGACAGCATTCTCAATAAGATCATCGGATAGCACTAGATCAGCAAAATTGGTAGTTGCATGGCCTATAAGGCGATCCAAAATTGGGCCCTCCAAAGTTTGGATAAATATGGCCACTGTCTCTTTCTCACCGAGCGTGGGTTGAACTTGTGCCGCCACATCTCTCCAACGCTGTGCATATTGCCTAAAGCTTTTATTAGACTTTTGCTTCATGTGTTGTATGGTCCAACAAGCCAGCACCATATCACTAAAATGATGGTATTAGGCCAAGAAAGCCTTGTTCAAGTCTTTCATGACTTTATCTGATGTCGGCTCAATTAATTATACCATCTAGTGGTAGATCCTAATAGACTATCTTGGAAATAGTGGATCAAAAACTTGTCGTCTCTACCGTATCCCTTCATCCTTCGGCAAAACATGGTAAGATGAGCATGAGGGCAACTCGTCCCATCATATTTCTCGAATTCTGGGGCCTTAAACTTAAGAGGTAGCACCAAATCCGGGACCAAACTAAGTTCATTAGCATCAAATCCAATGAAAGTGTCCACTACCTCCATAGCTTTCGTTTTTTCTTCGAGTCGCTTACAACAATCTTCGATCTTTTTCGAGGTCTCAATCTTGGGTTTCCCACTCTCAATTAACTGGTCCATCTTTGAGACAAAGTTTTCGGCTTCATTGCCCCCGGGCTTGGCTTCTAATGTCGGCTCAATTAATAATACCATCTAGTAGTAGATCCTACTAGACTATCTTGGAAACAGTGGATCAACAAATTTTATCTCTACCGTATCACGTTATCCTTCAGCAAAACATGGTAAGATGAGCATGAGGGCAACTCGTCCCATCATATTTCTCGAATTCTGAGGCCTTAAACGTAAGGGGTAGCACCAAATCTGGGACCAAACTAAGTTCGTTAGCATCAAATCCAATAAAAGTGTCCACTACCTCCATAGCTTCCGTTTTCTCTTCGAGTCGCTTGCAACAATCCTCGATCTCTTTCGAGGTCTCAATCTTGGGTTTCTCACTCTCAATTAACTGGTCTATCTTTGAGACAAAGTTTTCGGCTTCATTGCCCCCGGGCTTGACTTCCGATGCGGAGGGTAAATTAATAGAGAATGAGGCACCGGCCTGATGAAGTGGTGCTCTTCCTCAAGAAGCGTTACTTGAAGATCTTGTTGACCCTTAGCATGAGGAGAAGTAAAACCTGACGGTTATGTAGGAATTTCAGACTTTTTTGTATGATTATCAACAAAAGCTTCTCCTTGCTCGGGAAGCTTAAATCCGAACATTTGGGCTATTTGTCCTAAGGCCTCTTGTTGAGATTTCTTAAATTGCTCTACCATCTCTTGTTGGGCCTTGGCTAACTGTTCTTCCATTTTTCGGGCCAAATCTACTTGCATGTTTTTTGGGGTTTGCTCAATCCGGTCTAACATTTCTTCGTTCTCCATCTTAGTTTTGTGTCGGGTTCCATAGGGGTGCTGAACTGATTGAACTTTCCTTTGATCCAGAATCATTATTACGGGACATCCCAAAAATTAGCCTCAACGTCTCCAAAATAAATACATGTAAATGCAAAGCAAATGCCCTAAATGCAACCTTATGATGATGCAATGCGGATTAACATATCAAGATGATGTCATGCAACTACATGTAGATGAATATTAAATGTGATATGAACGTCAAAAGAAAACACAAGTTAGTATGAATAAAATAATTAGGGGAAATGATATATATACATATATAAAAACACAGAATACATACCTATCTGACATGTTTGCTACCCAACATGTTTTATTTGCAGAAAAATAAATCTTACCCATCATGGTATCTACCCGCATGCGTTGGCACAAAATAAACCCTATTTACATGATATTCTAGTTCTCTAGGGTTACCGCATGGCTCTAATGGGGTGGGTTTCTTAGATCTCACACATGTGAGTTTGGTTCTATACAAGGGTACCTGAACCTATCTTATCATCTACTAAGGCAACAAGAACCCTAATTCCGACCCATTATAAGCTTGCGAATTGGATTCGGTTCGAGGGAAAGCACGACCTAATGACGTGGAGGGTACTCACGTGTCAAAGGCATGGATTTCGGAAATGAATTACCGACTCGTGGAGGGTTGCTCACGTGGGTATGTGACGCTTCACTCCCACATAAGGACAAAGTTCAGGTATAGAGCTTAATGAACATGGTGCAACACATGTTGGTGGTTCTTAACAAATTAAATGAAAAATTAATTCAAAATTCACCAATTATCAAAGCTCGTTCAAGCAAAGTCATATTCCAAGAAAGAATCATCCTTATTAAAGTCAAATTAAATGTCAATAATTTCCATAATTAAAAGCAACAAATATTCTCTTGGCTTAACTCTCTTTTTGTTTTGTAAAAACAAAATACGGTCCCCAGCGGAGTCGCAATGTTGTACCGACTTTTTTTCCCTTTCTAGAAAGTCGAAATCGAGGTATCCCCATATTTTTTGAAATTTGGTTCTTAGGGGATTTCTTTTGACCATTCTTGTTTTTGAAAACAATGAAGATTTGGAGTCACCACCGGCCACTTGGGTAAGGTAAGCAGGACATCATAAAACTAGAGATTCGTTCTGAAAAGAGTTAGGGAGTTGGTTACGTGTGGAGAAGGATTAGCACCCCCATCACGCCCGGAAATCGATACCAAAATACATGTTGCTTTTAATCGATAGAACTTGTTGAAATTTGAATTGAATTTAGTCAAATGTACTTAATTGAATATACATACATCAGACCTTAGATTAAACTGACATCAAATAAGCCTGACTGCCGTGTTAATTTATGGTTCGAATTCCGTACGTCACCTTTAAGCATGACAGAAGTAATTAATTATGATCTTCTGTCTTGTCGACTTTTAATTAACATTTACCATGGGACGGTAAGAATTAATTGAAATATTTGGCTAACACCCATTAAGCCAGGACTGTTACGACACAAATATCAGAGTTAATAAATACTTTTTTTAGGGTTGAAAGTTAATTAATCATTAAGATAAGCATGAAATTAAAAGGTTAAGTGAATTACAAAAAAAAATGCATGTCACAAAAACAAGGAATTAAACAAAAACATGGCAAAAATAAACATCAAAATCTGGAAAAAGGATCGGATCGAACAAAAGAAACGCGTAAAATAAATACGAGAAATTAAAGTGCAAAAATTTAAAATGCGAAAAAGTAAATAAATACCCGAAAAGGACCAGATAGAACAAAAAACGAGAAATTAAGAGCAAAAATTAAAGGTTAGATATTAGCAAGTTAGGGGTAGTTAAATTAAACGTACCATGAATAATACAAATCATTCTCCGTTGCGGGTTACCGTAAGGTCGAAAGCGAACAATAAAATAAATGTGAACAAATAATAAAGTAAATATTTAGCATAAAATATAAACATAAGATAATCATAATATATATTCATACTATACGTAAACTATATATAATATACATATAACTACATATGTTAAGATAGGATAACTATATTTATATAAGAGCATATATGTGTGTGTGTTATACGGTAAATGCATGTATATATATAAAAGGAAAATAAAAATAAAAAGAAAGGAATACACGACACTAAATGGAAAAGAAAAAAAGAATTAAGCAATGGAGAGAAGTTAACTTCACGGAATTTTAAAACCCATTTCATTTCCCAGTAATGTTCTAAATACTCAAACAAAGCTCTCTGAACCGAGACACTTCTTCCCACGGCCATTCACCGGCGGCTACTCTTCGACGACCAATCATGGTGGTCGGAAATAGGTAAGCTCAAACAACCCTCTTTGACTTTGGTTTTAAAAAAACAAAATTTTACTTGAAAATTTCGAAATCCTTTGTTTTGAAAAATCAATTTTGAAAAAGAAAAAAAAGATTTCCCAGAGACCTCGTATCATCGGTCCATGGGGAGAAAGCCACCAGTCCTAATTTTTAGTGGCCTCGGTCACCGGAGATGGCAACGATCCGAATGGTAAACCCTTTTTTTTTATTTTTTTTATATTCGAAATAAAGAAGATAGAAAGAAAGAAGGATACCTCTAAAAAATTGCTTGTTTTTTTGTATTGTTTTTTTATTTATATTGTTTTCGTTCGGTTTTATACCTAAATTACATATTTTTGCATCTAAAATAAAAAACAAAGTAAAATTCCTCATTGGTTGCGTATTCTCTTTGTTTGTATTCATCTCCGATTTATAGAATTGTTGGTAACACGTCTAAAATCCTCTTGCTTTTATTTGCATGTGCCGTGGAGGATTGTACGAAGGGAAGGGACCAGTGGTGGTCTTGGCTTGCTAATGTGGCGGTGATGTGGTGCTAAGGTGGCCGTTGATGAAGTCGTCGTGGTTGTCGACGTGGCCAGAATCTGAATGGTCACTGAGAGATGAAGGGTTGGCGGTTGTGTATTGGTTTAGGGTTAGGGTTATTTAAATTAAGTTTAGGATGTGGGCCGGTCGAGTGTTGGGCTTAAGGGGTTTAGTTGGATAACTAAAATAGGTCAATGTGTAATGGACATTTGGGTTTTAAAAGAAATTGATCTTTTAATTTTAAATAGATTTATCTTTATTTTTTGAATTTTAATTTGATTATTCGAACCTGGATGAATATGGGTGATTACAATGCCCACAAATATTAGTGTAATCACTCATTTTCACTAATACATATTAGTATTGCATGTATACTTACTATATTATATGTTTATTATTTGCATGAGTGTTACTAGTATATATAAGGTGTGGTGTGTGTGTATATTATAAGCTATGTATGTATACGTACTAATGGTGTATGTGTGTCGCGTATGTATCTATAGAGTACGAGCATATTTGTTTAATGTGTGTAGATGTTATGTTAGTAGGTTACATTAATATTTGCATGTGTATTCGTATGTTACACTTATATGGGTGTGCACGTGTACGTATATATGTAACGTTGTATTATTATTATTATTATTATTATTATTATTATTATTGGACTAATGTAAAATAAAATCTAAAATATAAAACCCAAATATTAATTAACAGTCCAATCCAATTTATTACAAAAACCCAAAAAATATATTACAAGGCCCATATTGCTTTGACCCAATATATTAAAAACCCTAAAAACTAAGTCCGATACCCCTCTTTTATCTTTGCCGCCGTCATTTGGACCGTTGGATCAAGTCTTGATCCAACGGTCCCGGATCAGTCCAAGATAATCCGGTGGCGCGTGTGATGTCACTCTCGGACCGCTCGCCTCCCACTCGCGGCGTGTAAAGCACGCGCGAGACCGTTCATTACCCCTCCGCGCACGCGTGTCGTCATCTCCGGCCAAGCACCACGCATTTCAAGGCTCGATCTAGGCCGCTCATCCTCATGTAATCACGGCCGTTGGATCAGATCCGATCCAACGGCCGTGAGTGGATCTGGCGAAGACACCACCACCATGACTTCCCCATGCCGACACCCACTGCCGCATCGCCGGTTCAACCACGCGCAGAGAACGCGTGCAAAAGCACCAAAAAGATGGATTGTCAGTACCAAAAAATCAGATCTGATATATATTTCATGTAATAGACGCTAGGAAAGAAAGAAGGCAGAGAAGATCCAAAAAATTTGTATTATCACCAAAGTTTTCAGAAATACAAAGAAAGCAACGCAAGTTCAGTGGTAAAAAAAAAACTTCTTGTCTTTCTTTCTTACTTACATGCACAAAAAAATGGAGAGTTTACGTAAAAATAAAACCTTTCCTTTGCCGGCGATAAGCTCTGAGGAGTGAGCCACAAAAAATGGGGTTCTTCTTTGTTCTTTAGCTTCGAAATACCGTAGATCTAGGGTTTTGGTGGTCTCAAAATAAAAGCGTAACAGTTTTTGTGAGGGTTTTGGGGTTCGGTCGTTTCAAAGATGGAGTTTTTGTTCTCGAAGAGGGGTCGAGGTTAGGTCTTAGAACCGATAGAGCGTAGAAGGTGGTGGCCGGAGTAGCCGGACCATCACCGGCCTCGAGAACCATGGCGGCTAAAGGGTTCGGGCTTGGGTTTTTTCTGGTATAATAGAGAGGAAACGAGAGCTTTTGCTCTTAAAAAAAATGAAAGGAAAAATGAAAGTGGGGGACTGATTATCGGGTCTTATTGACCTAAAATAAAATAAAAATGGTCTAATTACATCATAAATCCTCCCTTGTCCCCTATATTTTCGTTTTGAGTTTTCCGCATGGGTTAATCATGATTCTGGTCCTTTTTCTTTTCCATTTTATTTCGTTTTGATCACTAAATTAGCCGAATTCAGATTTTAAATGGTAAAATTACCCCCTTAACCATCCCGCGTTTTTGAATTTTTCATTTCGGGTCTGCCCCTTGGTCTAATTATAGTTCCAGTCCTTTCAAGTTTGATCATGATTGCATTTTCGTCCTTAAATTGCATATTATTATCCTTTAATTTCTGTCACTGATGTTTATTTCTTTTCATTTCAGTCATGTTTTCATGTAAATATTTATGTTCGTATTATAATCGTGTATGTTGATGTAGTCTTTTGCCCTATTATATATCCCTCATACGTACCTCGTATTTTAAGTTTACATGTATATGTATGTATTAGTTTAGTATCTTATTTATGTTAGATTAGTATTCTGTTATGTCAATACTTATTGCATTTAAATATTTTGCCATGTTTTATATTTTTGTCACTAAAGTTGCATATGATATATAAATTGTTAATGCGGTGCTCTTTTATCCGAGCGTAAACGGGGCCAGTATCAGGCGTAGTGATAGTGGTTGGGCGTTTACTCTCGGATAACGGGGCCCTTAAAATTTATTCGCAATTAGGACCGAATTTTAAAATAATCGTCACTCTAATCCGGAAAATCCAATATTAATAAAGCGATAATTATTAAAGTACCAATTTTTGGGCGGTGTGGGGGTGCTAATCATTCCCCATCCGTAACCGACTCCCGAACCTTGTCTTTTTGAATCTCTGGTTTTATGGTGTCCGGTCTACCTAAGTGGCCGGTGTCGACTCCATTTTTCAAAAATACGGTTTCTTTAAAACCCCCATGGAATAAATATTTTATATAAGAAAAATCTCGAACGCCTTTCAAAAACACCTTCCAAAAATCAATCGTTTTTATTTTAGCGATGAAAAGAAAAAAAGATACATCGCTACAGATGGCGACTCCGCTGGGGATGTTTTTTGTTTTTCAAAAACAAATGAGAGTCAAGCTTTTAAAATAATTACCGCTTTACCAATATTGGAAATTCCGGATTAAAGTAACTATTAAATTAACATTCGGTCATAATTGCGCGTTTATTTTAACGCATTTAAAATATGGCATATAAACCCATCTTTTTAAGTGGGGGGAAAACGCTAATGCTTTCGTGGAGATATCGTTCTCCCGTATGGGCCTAGCAAGTACCTTCGGGGCTCGAGTACCTTATGCTTTCGTAAGGATATCGTTCCTTCGTACGGGCATAAGCGAATGGGTCCCCCCTGAATTGAACCCGGTTGAAAGGAGCCTATAATGGGTGATGATCGGGGGCCTTGCTACTCTTAGTAGAGGACAGCAAGGACAATTCGGGTACCTCCTAGCACCAACACTGCATGTAGAGAACATAGAAACCTACCCTGTTAGAGCCATGCGGATAACCTTAGGTTTTAGACGGGATAAATAGGGTTGTTTTGTGTGTTTATTCATTTAATTTTGTCATTTTATTTATATATTTATCAATTTTATCTGTAATGACTTGTTTTCTTTTCGCTTTTTGTTCTTTTTCTCATACATCATTGCATTTGCATCGCATAAAGGTACTTGGATCAAGTGGTTTGCCTGATCGAAAGTCTTTCACTATGGAAAAAAGGTGTCTTAGGAAAGAAGAGCTTAATTTGTCGATCGGACATTGGTCGAGGTCAACCAGAAAATCCAAGGGGATCGTGCCTAACGAACGCGTAATAGCTGGATACACCTATGTGAGTCTCCACGTAGCGACTTGTGGGATCTTCAAAGCATTTGGGAAAGATGGGACCGAAGGCTACAAGACTTATTTAGCGATAGTTATGGAGACATCGCGCAGCTATTATATGTTCGGATTAACCAGCCCCTACTCCGAGCTATAGTCCAGTTTTGGAATCCGGCTTTTTTGTCGCTTCACCTTCAATGGCGGGACATGATGCCTACGGTAGAAGAGTACACTCGCTTTACTTAACCAGAAAAATATTGGGGAAGATTGGATCTACGCAAAGCCTCCAAGAAATCAGAATTACAACTGCGAAACTCAAAGCCTTTTGCAGGAATGAGTGATGATTGGGTTAGTGGCCTCCTTCAGATCCGAGGAGATAATCTGATCTTTGCATGAGAGAGTATTCGGGACATCATATCGACACATCCGCACGAGTCAAAGAAAATGGACTTATTCGCTTTAGGAATATATGGCTTGGTGATCTTTCCCAGAGTACTCGGGAACATTGACATAGCCATTCTGGATTTGTTTGAGCGGGTGAAACGGAGAGCAAACCCGGTACCAGCAATCTTGGTCGAGACTTTCATTTCTTTAAACGCTAGCCGGAAGCATGAAGAAGGACGTTTTGAGGATGCGCACAGCTATTACAAGTATGGATCCGAGTCACATGTGGAAGACGCCGACGCTGGTCTCCGCCGGGATATCCTTCCAAGGTTTTTCGCCTTTACGAGAATACTTAGCAAAGGAATGGCGAGAAGATTTAAAAACAAAAATGTGGACCAATTTCTTCAGGAACATTCAAGATGAAGACATAGCATGGAGGGTCCCATGGCTCGGTAAAGTTAATTATTTTCTATCTGATTGTGGTGACTTCAAACGGGCTGATGATGTTAGGATTACATGGAGGATCGCTTGTGCTCCACTTTTAGTGTCTCGGTAGTTCGGATCACGGCAGTTCATTCCCAATACCGCCGGATTAAGCCAAACTGAATTTCTTTTCAAAGGAGAGTTCAAAGGAAAAATTCAGACCATCATGAGGGCCTGGGATCATTGTTATCGGATCAGGGTGGAAGGAGATACCGAGCACATGACTACCCCAGATTACGATCTTTGGAGACGTTTGAGGGTTAATAATGTGATTCCTGAATCTGATCAAGGACCAACAGTGTCACTCGAAGAGCTTACAAGGGTGGTACCGTCCGAAGCCGACATCTTAAGGAGTGAACTCGAAGAAGTTAAAAGGAAAATGGACATTCAACAGACCCAACATGCGAGCGAACTCTATAAGGCAAGCTTATAAGTTGATGAGCGGGATGGGATCATCAGGCAATTGAAGAAATTGAATGCATATTTAAGTGACAAAAATACTCTTTATCAAAAAGATGCCCTCCTATTACAAGCAAAAATACAAAAGGCCAGCCGGAGTCAGTTCATAGCTGTGGAAAGAGAAAGAATGAACGGCATCCGTTTGGTGGAAGAAGAACGAGAAGTTAACAAAAGAGCGATCGAGAAAGAGATTGAAAGCTGCCGTTTGGCTATGGAGGAAGAAAAACGGTCCGCCAAGAAAGCCATTGATCAAGAGAGAGAAAGATTCAGACAAGAAATCAGCAAAGGAAAACAGGCTGTTCATCATGAGAGAGAAAGTGTCGCCGTATGGAAAAGAAAATCCATGAATAGCCGAAACAAATTGTTAGAAATGCAGAAACTGTACGATGACACTCTTCAAAGTTTGGGGCAAAGCCAAAGTCAAAATGATGAATTAAAAGAAAAGATGGCGGAAGCCGAACACTCACTTCGAATGTACTGCCGTAGGAATAATTTCGCTGAGCTGCAAGAAAGAGAACGCGAAGTGGGTGTGTTACAAGCACGAATCGGATCCCTCGAAGCAGTTGTGGAGGATTACAAGGAAATAATTAATGTGTTCGATGAAGCTGCAGCCGGGGGGGACACCTATTGGCAGAAGAGATTACGCGACGCTGAATGGTACAGAGAGAGACCAATTACTACGCAAATCTAATGGTGGACATACAATGAGTCGCCGGACACGTAAATGATTTAGCTGTAGAGGCTGAGACACTCCGACCTTTTATAGCCCCGGGAATGGAAGAAGCTCCTAGGTTCCTCAAGCTGCTCAAGGCAATTGGAAAGTTAGGGGATAGAGCTAGAGTCTATCTATAGGACTCTGTGTTATAATTAGATCTTTTGTACTAGGGATCTTTACTTTGTAACACGAATTTTGTTGTAATCAAGACCCTTTAATTCCCGTAAAAGTAATTCAAAAGGGTGATTACCAGCGGAACCAGTACCTTGTCTGCATGCATTCTTGCATTTGCATCATAACATTTGCATCATCGTACATGCATTTATTTTTTACAACCATATTAACAGTATGAATATTGTGGCATTCCAGTGTGTTAACCCGCAATCATTCATCACCTATACTTTACCCGGCTACAAAGAAAGCTCATGGAAGAAAGAATAATCAATCTAGAAAGAGGGCAGAGAGAGCTCGAGTCAAGGCTTGAAGAGGCCCAGAGAAGCCTTAGTGATCAGATTGCACAGTCACAAACTTCAATAGTATCTGACATAATGGCATTGCTGGCAAAAAGTCTCGGAAAACGAGTAGAAGGAGAAAATATCCCAGAGCCAGAAGGTACCCCGGCTCACTTCAAGTTTCAACCAACTGCACCAAACCAGGCTAGGAAGATGTATATTGACCCTACAGGAATGTCTTCCAGCTTTCAAGTAGGGGCACCTGAGACTCAACCCCTTGATACCGAAGCACTTTATGAAGAAGAAGTGCCGGACCTGAATATGGTCGAAAAGATCCGGAATGAGGTAGAAAGAAAGTAGGAAGAAAGATTTCGCCTCATGGAAGAAAAATTACTTTTACAATCAAATGAAGAATCAGGAAACGACGCTAGTGATCTAAGTTTGGTGTCTGATCTTGTCTTGCCGCCAAAATTCAAAACACCAGAGTTCGATAAATATGACGAAACCACATGTCCTTCTGCACACATAACGATGTATTGCAGAAAAATGGTGGCTTACCATAAAGATGAAAAGCTACTGATCCACTGTTTCCAGGATAGTCTAACTGGAGCGGCGTTACGTTGGTATACTCAGTTAAGCAAAGCGAATGTCAAGACATGGAAAGATTTGTCTAAAGCATTTTCCGAGCAATACAAACATGTAACAGACATGATCCCTAGCAGAATTATGCTAGAAAATATGGGGCAGAAGTCCAATGAAAGCTTGCGACAATATGCCCAAAGGTGGAGAGAAGTGGCCGCCCAAATCCAGCCACCTATCCCGGAGCATGAAATCACGCCATTATTTGTCAACACTCTGAAAGGGGCACTCTTCGATCGCCTCATTAA
Source organism: Hibiscus mutabilis (assembly GCA_019671005.1). Lineage (NCBI taxonomy): Eukaryota > Viridiplantae > Streptophyta > Magnoliopsida > Malvales > Malvaceae > Hibiscus > Hibiscus mutabilis. The sequence continues at coordinate 67,093,837 of CM033716.1, forward strand.
TAACACAACACAGAGTTTTGCCGACTTGATCAGGACTGGGGAGTCTCTCGAACTGGCAATCAAGAGCGGCAGAATAGATGGTGGGGAAGGGTCTCGAAAGTACAACAAGAGAAATGAAGTAAACACCACCAGCACCTATACCGCCCCGAAGAACTTCACAGTCTCACAGCCACAAGCACCTGTGGGAAAAACGCAAAATTCGAATCAAAGAGATGAGAGAGTCACCAGAAAGGATAAAGAGAGGAGAACTTTCACTCCCCTACCTGTTTCATACTCAGAGCTTTATTCCCAGTTGTATGAAGCAGACTTGGTCCGACCATACATCGTTAATCCTGTCAATCCACCCTTCCCGCCTTGGTATAATCCAAGCGCACATTGCGACTATCACGGCGGTACCCCTGGACATCCCACTGAGAACTGCCTTGCCTTCAAAAAGCTTGTGCAGAACTTAATCGATTCCGGGATATTGAAGTTTGAAGAACCTAGCGTAGCCAACAACCCGCTGCCTAATCATGGGAGCAGAGGGGTAAATGCTATAGAAGAATGCTTTACCAGGAGGATAAAGGATGACGTGTCAGAAGTCAAGTCTCCTTTACGGTGGGTATTTCAACAATTATGCATGGCTCGTGTGATCAACAAAGGCATGATAATAAGGCAGAAAGAATGTGGAAAGTATTGCGAATTCCATCAGACTGAAGGGCATGATATCCAAGAATGTGATGAGTTCAAGAAATTGGTGCAGAAGTTGATGGATGAAAAACAAATTGAATTCTTTGAGGAACCCATGGGGAAGGGATCAGACGTACATATGACAGATACCCCCAAAACTAGATACGGGAATGATAGACCTTTTATCATCTCTCCCAGGGTAGGGAATGCAGGTGTCTCCCAAGGAGAAACCAGCAAGATAAATCCCAAGATCGTCATTTCAGCACCATCTCCATTCCCATTCAAAGACATGCGACAAATTCCCTGGAATTATGCCGCGAATGTGACCATGCCAAAAAAATCAAAACACGAACAGGTAAAAGAGCCTACTCTGGAAGACCAACAAAGCCAAAACAATGAACGCGTTGGTGAGGCAGGCCATTTCACCGGGAGCGGCCGATGTTATTCCTCCGAGGCTTTGAGAGCATTTGAAAAAGATAGGGGAAGAGTACGCAGATTTAGCCGCACAGATATTTGGAGAAGAACCTCCCCAAAAGATAAATGAACGAGAATCGAGGCCTAGGCCAAAGAATTTCTAAAGTTCTTGAGACATAGCGAGTACAGCGTAGTGGAACAACTACGGAAACAACGGCCAGGATCACAGTCTTTGGAATTACTCTTGAGTTTGAGAAGCATCGGGAGACACTATTGAAAGTCTTTGAATCAAACTTTTTGTGCCCAGGACATTTTCGTAACAAACCTGGACATGATAGTGGGGCATATTATCGCCTATAATCATATCACGTTCGGTGATGATGAGATCCGGAAGGAGGAATGGGGTCCACTAAAGCCCTTAACATCACTACCCACTGCAAAGGGTATGTATTACCAGGCGTACTGATTGACAACGGGTCAGCATTGAATGTCTTGCCTATGGTAACCCTACAAAAATTGCAAATAGATGGTTCGCACCTAAAGCCTTGCCACAACTCGGTAAGAGCCTTTGATGGTACGCAAAAAGGAACAATGGGGAAAATTGAGATACCCCTATTGATCGGACCAACTGAATATGTGATCGATTTTGTGGTGATAGACATAAAACCATCTTACAGCTGCTTGTTGGGAAGACCGTGGATCCACTCCGCAGGAGTTGTCCCATCATCATTGCATCAGAAATTAAAATTTGTAGTTGAAGGCAAATTGGTCACGAGAGAGAGCGAGCATGAATTTGTTGCTTCCGTGACATCGGACACCCCCTACATTCAAAATGATGAAGATCTTTGCAGAATGCTCGTTCCGAGCATTAGAACTAGTAAATGCCACATTCGTTTCAGAGGGAAGCCGGATCCCCTACCCCAGGTTATCTAATTGTACCAAGATGACCGTCGCAGAAACTCTGGGCCGAGGAGCCAAAATAGGAAAAGGGTTGGGGAAGAACTTACAAGGAAACCTGAGACCCAAGAATATGACAACCAAGAAGGATTGTTTCGGGCTGGGTTACCAACCAAGTGTCCAATAGAAGAAAGAGGAATAGAAGAGGAATGAAGAACAAAGAAAAGCCAGATCTAAAGGAGAAGACATTCCATGGAGACCGATACCCTTTCCTAGTTTGAAAGCCACTTTTGTCTTCGGAGGGTTCTACCAGCCAGGTCAAGATATTGGAGAGGCAATGAAGAAAAATGATGAACTTAACCAGGAGGAAGTACTTAGAGAATCATTTGAAGGGATGTACATCAACATGATAGCTGAAAAGGACCTCGACAGCAAAATGTTGACCAACATTCGCCCTTGCCATCCCGGGGAAACACTCGATAACTGGAGCTGCATTGATCTACCTGTAGTTTTTAGGAATAGATCAGAGTAATGCTCCGAATCAACCTTTTGTTTTTGCCCATAAACAATGGGGATCTCTTGTATGGGGCACCTATGTTAACTTTTTGATTGAAATGAAAATATCCCCACTTTCTTAAAAATGACCAAAGTCTCATTTATTTCATTTATGCATTCTTCATATTCATTCTCTTCATGTAAAGCCGTCTTTTTCCCAATACAATTCATTCTCGTTTAATGCAGGTCGCTCATGATTGACGATATGAATGATACTGGATCCAATCCTGGAGTAAATTTTGAATGCCCTGAGGTCTCGGAGGAGATTGAGGAAGGATATGATGAAAAAGAAATTGAGGTCCCAGAAGAGTTAAAGAGAATGGTGGACAACGAAGAAAGACAGATTATGCCCCACCAAGAAGAAACAGAAATCGTCAACTTGGGGACTGAAGAAGCGAGAAAAGAAATAAAAATAGGAACGACTATTTCCTCAAAAACCAAGCATGAACTGATAGCCATACTTCAGGAATTCAAGGATGTCTTCGCCTGGACTTATCAAGATATGCCGGGATTGAACACTGACATAGTGGTGCACAAATTGCCAACAAAATCGGAGTGCAAACCAGTACAGCAAAAACTTCGGAGAATGAGGCCATATATGTTGTTAAAGATCCGAGAAGAAGTGAAAAAGCAATTTGATGCTGGATTCTTGGAGGTAGCCAAATACCCTGAATGGGTTGCAAACATTGTACCAGTACCAAAGAAAGACGGGAAAGTTCGTATGTCTGTAGATTATAGGGATCTGAACCGAGCTAGCCCTAAAGACAACTTCCCTTTGCCACATATTGACACGCTGGTTGACAACACCGCAGGACATTCATGGTTTTCCTTTATGGACGGCTTCTCAGGGTACAACCAGATAAAGATGGATCCTAACGACATGGAGAAAACCACATTCATAACCATGTGGGGCACTTTTTGTTATCAAGTAATGCCGTTTGGGCTAAAGAACGCAGGGGCAACATACCAAAGAGCAATGGTGACTCTTTTCCATGACATGATGCACAAAGAAATAGAAGTATACGTGGATGATATGATTGCCAAATCCCGAATAGAAGAAGAGCAACTACAGAACTTGAGAAAACTATTCCAAAGACTACGGAAGTACCAACTGAGGCTCAATCCTGCCAAATGTACCTTCGCCGTTACTTCTGGAAAACTCCTAGGGTTCGTAGTAAGCAGAAGAGGGATTGAGATTGATCCCGATAAAGTGAAAGCCATCCAGGACCTTTCACCACCCCGCACGCAAAAGGAAGTCCGCGGTTTCCTGGGGAGGCTGAATTATATCTCTCGTTTCATTTCCCAATTAACCAATCAATGCGACCCGGTCTTCAGACTTCTTAGAAAGAATAATCCTGGCGTGTGGGATGAAGAATGTCAAAAAGCCCTAGAAAAGATCAAAAAGTACACGACAAATGCTCCAATTTTAGTCGCACCGATGACAGTCGACCACTAATTCTCTACTTAACGGTCTTGAGAATTCAATGGGATGTGTCTTTGGGGCAACACGATGAGTCAAGAAAAAAAGAGCAAGCCATCTATTACCTAAGCAGGAAATTCAATGATTGCGAAACACGATACCCGCCAGTGCAGAAGCTGTGTTGTGCTCTAGTTTGGGCTACCAAGCGGCTCAGACAGTACATGTTGTACCATACTACCTGGTTGATATCCAAGCTAGACCCATTAAAGTTCTTAATGGAAGCGCCAAAGACTAACGGGAATGATGGCTCAATGGCGGATGCTCTTATCCGAATTCGACATCGTATATGTTAATCGAAAGTCTGTAAAGGGGGCGCGTAGCGGATTTCTGGCTAGTCGTGCCGGATGACTATGAGACATTGAACTTTAGTTTCCCAGACGAAGACTTGATGTGCATTACAACCGAAGAAGAGATTTCAGATGATATGTCATGGAAACTTTACTTCGATGGAGCCTCCAACGCCCTCGGACATGGGATAGGGGCAGTGCTAATTTTGCCTGAGGACGTCTATTACCCTTTCACCAGCAGATTGGAATTCTTCTGCACAAACAATATAGCTGAATACGAAGCTTGCATCATGGGACTGAACTCAGCCATCGAAAGAAAGGTTAAGGAACTTCGAGTGTTCGGAGATTCGTCCCTAGTCATTTACCAATTGCGCGGGGAGTGGGAAACCAGAGACCCGAAGTTGGTCAAATATCACGAATGGATCCAAGAGCTCGTTAAAGAGTTCGAAAAGGTCAGCTTCAATTACCTACCCCGAGAAGAAAATCAGATGGCAGATGCATTGGCAACCTTGGCGTCTATGTTTAAAACAAACACTAGGGCAGAAATGAAGCCCATTAAGATGCAGACGTTTGAAAAACCTGCTCATTGTTGTAATATACAGGAAGAGATTGACGGAAATCCATGGTACTATGACATCCCGCAATATGTCAAGCTTCAAAAGTATCCGGAAAGGGCAAACGACAATGTGAGAAAAGCACTCAAAAAATGGCAACAAAATATATCCTAGATGGGGAAATCCTATATAGGAGAAGTCATGATCAAACATTCTTTGAGATGTGTGGATGCCCGGGAGGCGAAGGAAATCTTAGCTGAAGTACATGACGGGATCTGTGGAACGCACGCCAACGGGCTGTCTATAGCCCGGAAAATTATGAGGTACGGTTATTTCTGGTTGACCATGGAGGGAGATTGCATCGATTACGCCAGGAAATGTCACAAATGCCAAATTTACGCTGACAAGATTCATGCACCCCCATCACCTCTACACACCATGAATTCTCCGTGGCCTTTCGCAGCATGGGGCATGGACGTCATCGGGCAGATCTATCCGAAAGCCTCCAATGGGCACTGTTTCATTTTGGTCGCCATAGACTACTTCACTAAATGGGTAGAGGCAGCGTCTTATGCCAATATCACCAGGACTACAGTTTGTAAGTTCTTAAAGAAGGAAATTATTTGTCGATACGGATTGCCAGAGAGGATCATCACCGACAACGCTTCCAATCTGAACAACAAGATGATGAAGGACGTGTGCACTCAATTCAAGATAACACACCATAATTCCACAGTCTATCGTCCTAAAATGAATGGAGCAGTGGAAGCAGCAAACAAGAATATAAAGAAGATCATAGCAAAGACTACGGATACCTACAAGGATTGGCATGAGAAGTTGCCTTTTGCCCTTTTCGCCTATAGGACGTCCATTCGCACATCAACGGGGGCAACACCCTACTCCTTGGTGTATGGTACCGAGGCAGTACTCCCAATTGAGGTAGAGATTCCGTCCCTCCGGGTCTTAAACGAAGTAAAACTGGAAGAAGCTGAATGGGTGCAGGCCAGATTCGACCAGCTAAATCTCATTGACGAAAAAAGACTAAAGGCCATTTGTCATGGTCAGATGTACCAAAAGCGGATGGTGCAGGCTTACAACAAAAAGGTGCACCCAAGAGAATTCAAAGAAGGGGATCTGGTACTCAAAAGAATCCTCCCTATCTAGAAAGATTCTCGAGGAAAATGGATGCCCAATTGGGAAGGACCATACGTCGTAAAGAAGGCCTTCTCAGGAGGAGCCCTGATCCTAACAGAAATGGACGGGGACGAGCTGAAAAATCCCGTAAATTCTGATGCCGTCAAGAAATACTATCTCTAAAAAAATGGAGAGCTCAGGGCAAAAACCCGAAATCGGGCGTCTTGAAGCAAAGGAATGACCCAAGTTGAAAACTCGTAAAGGACGGCTTGGTTAAATTGAAAATTTGAATATCTGAGGAGAAGGGTATCCCCATGAGCATCATGAAGAGGAAGCTACAGGCAAAAAATTCTACACCAGTTGACAGGATCATGTATCATTCATATCAAAGATAATAAGAGATCTTGTATTTAACTTATACGTGTCATACCTTTCTTTTTAAGATATCCCAAACCCTTAATCATAATAAAACCGTGTTTTTGAGCATCCATTCCTGGCCTTCTTGTCAATTTCAGTCAAATAAGATAACATAGGCTTATAATGAAACAAGAGATTTCGGAGCATTACTACGATTTGACCTTGGAAATGCAGGTGATCAAAGAAAACGATGTTAACTCCGTCCTTTAGTTCCCTACATAATGACTGTCGATAGAGAAGGCGGGAAGCTTCAGACAACCTGGTAGAATAACCAATGGCACATGTCATATCTATTCAGGAAAGGCATACGAGATAACAAAAGAAATCTCCTGGGTGAAAACCAGAAGGGCACCCCTCTCAAAAAAATCTTTCTAAAGTGAAAACCCGAAAGGGCGCTTTAAAATTCCAAATCATGATTGGAGAAAAAGAAAGGTTGAGATGGTTGAACCTGACAGTGAGGCGGAGTATCGATGCCCGTAAGAAAGGATAAAGCGAACGTCAAGACCAAATAAGGACCAAAACATGCCCACCAAGATATTGAATCTCATGCATCATGAATAGTCAGACATCGCTAGGATTAGGAGCATGTCAATTCATTCATTTGTCATAGCATTTTGTTTTCATCTCGGACAGGTATCTGCAGATCCAAAGAGACATCGAGGGTCATCACGATGTGAATCCCAAATGAGAAGACAATGTTTTTACATAAAGGCACATGTTTTCAAGCTCTAGAGAGAGGTTCTATATAGGAAGAATCCTCCTCTCCGAGGCTTCAGAAGTTGAAAGTTCTATATAGGAAGGGTGAGCAGTTCGGGGTGAAGACTAGCAGTTCTATATAGGAAGGACTCCCGATCGAAGGAATTCACCCATGACACGCAAGATTATATAGGAAATCCTGCTGTGTCGAAAGCAAAGAGTTCTATATAGGAAGGGCTCCTAGCTTCAATGTCTTAGAGTGAAAGATTCTATATAGGAAGAATCCGTAACTCCAAGACTTCAAGACGCCGAAAAGTTCTATATAGGAAGGACCGACGGCTCCAAGGTGAAGACTCGCAGTTCAATATAGGAAGAACTCCCTGTCAAAGAAATTCACCTATGACACAGGGTTATATAGGAAACCTGTTGTGTCGATAGCAAAGAGTCTTATATAGGAAAGGCTCCAAGCTTCATTGTCTTAGGGTGAAAGGTTCTATATAGGAAAAACCTGTAGCTCTAAGATCTCAGATGCCAAAATTTCTATATAGGAAGGACTGACGGCTCCAGGATTCGAAGACTAGCAGTTCTATATAGGAGGAACTCCAGTCAGAAGAATCCATCAGTGGCGCGAAAGGTTTTATATAGGAGAAACCAGCGTCGAAAGCAAAGAGTTCTATATAGGAAGAACTCTAAGCTTTATTGTCTCAAAGTGAAAGGAATGACCTATAATTCGGGATGTCAGAGCGAAGGGTTCAATGTCGAAAGAGCCTGTAGCTCCAAGATCGGAAGGTGACGAAGCTCTATATAGGAAGAACTTACGAGCCTGAAGATTCAGCCAAGGAAGAGCGGAGATGTCCAAAAGAATTCATTTTTCCAAAGCTACAAACAGGGAAGTCTGATAAAAATCAGAGCGAAGGGTTCAATGTCGAAAGAGCCTGTAGCTCCAAGATCGGAAGGTGATGAAAGCTCTATATAGGAAGAACTTACGAGCCTGAAGATTCAACCAAGGAAGAGCGGAGATGTCCAAAAAAAATCGCTTTTCCAAGGCTGCAAACCAAACAGGGAAGTCTGATAAAATGAGTGCTTATGAATCTTTGCTTTGTTTCTCATTCCATGAGAACAAGCAAAGAGGGGCAACTGTAATCACTCATTTTCACTAATACATATTAGTATTGCATGTATACTTACTATATTATATATTTATTATTTGCATGAGTGTTACTAGTATATATAAGGTGTGGTGTGTGTGTATATTATAAGCTATGTATGTATACGTACTAATGGTGTATATGTGTCGCGTATGTATCTATAGAGTACGAACGTATTTGTTTAATGTGTCTAGATGTTATGTTAGTAGGTTACATTAATATTTGCATGTGTATTCGTATGTTACACTTATATGGGTGTGCACGTGTACGTATATATGTAACGTTGTATTATTATTATTATTATTATTATTTTTATTATTATTATTATTATTGGACTAATGTAAAATAAAATCTAAAATATAAAACCCAAATATTAATTAACAGTCCAATCCAATTTATTACAAAAACCCAAAAATATATTACAAGGCCCATATTGGCCTGACCCAGTATATTAAAAACCCTAAAAACTAAGTCTTGATACCCCTCTTTTATCTTGCAGCCGCCGTCATTTGGACCGTTGGATCAAGTCTTGATCCAACGGTCCAGATCAGTCCAAGATAATCTAGCTGGCGCGTGTGATGTCACTCTCCAGACCGCTCGCCTCCCACTCGCGCGCGCGAGACCGTTAATTACCCCTCTGCCACGTGTCGTCATCTCCAGCAAGCACCACGCATTTCAAGGCTCGATCTAGGCCGCTCATCCCCCATGTAATCACAGCCGTTGGATCAGATCTGATCCAACAGCCGTGAGTGGATCTGGCAGAAGACACCACCACCATGACTTCCCCATGCCGACCCACTCCGCCGTACTGCCAGTTCAACCACCGCGCTCAGAGAACGTGCAAAAGCACCAAAAAGATGGATTGTCAGTACCAAAAAATCAGATCTGATATATATTTCATCTAATAGACGCTAGGAAAGAAAGAAGGCAGAGAAGATCCAAAAAATTTGTATTATCACCAAAGTTTTCAGAAATACAAAGAAAGCAACGCAAGTTCAGTGGTAAAAAAAAACTTCTTATCTTTCTTTCTTACTTACATGCACAAAAAAAATGGAGAGTTTACGTAAAAAAAAACCTTTCCTTTGCCGGCGATAAGCTCTGAGGAGTGAGCCACAAAAAAGGGGGTTCTTCTTTGTTCTTTAGCTTCGAAATACCGTAGATCTAGGGTTTTGGTGGTCTCAAAATAAAAGCGTAACAGTTTTTGTGAGGGTTTTGGGGTTCGGTCGTTTCAAAGATGGAGTTTTTGTTCTCGAAGAGGGGTCGAGGTTAGGTCTTAGAACCGATAGAGCGTAGAAGGTGGTGGCCGGAGTAGCCAGACCATCACCGGCCTCGAGAACCATGGCGGCTAAAGGGTTCGGGCTTGGGTTTTTTCTGGTATAATAGAGAGGAAACGAGAGCTTTTGCTCTTAAAAAAATGAAAGGAAAAATGAAAGTGGGGGTCTGATTATCGGGTCTTATAGACCTAAAATAAAATAAAAATGGTCTAATTACATCATAAATCCTCCCTTGTCCCCTATATTTTCGTTTTGAGTTTTCCGCATGGGTTAATCATGATTATGGTCCTTTTTCTTTTCCATTTTATTTCGTTTTGATCACTAAATTAGCCGAATTCAGATTTTAAATGGTAAAATTACCCCCTTAACCATCCCGCGTTTTGAATTTTTCATTTTTGGTCCGCCTTGGTCTAATTACAGTTCCAGTCCTTTCAAGTTTGATCATGATTGCATTTTCGTCCTTAAATTGCATATTATTATCCTTTAATTTCATCCTTGATGTTTATTTCTTTTCATTTTCATCTGTTTTCATGTAAATATTTATGTTCGTATTATAATCGTGTATGTTGATGTAGTCTTTTGCCCTATTATATATCCCTCATACGTACCTCGTATTTTAAGTTTACATGTATATGTATGTATTAGTTTAGTATCTTATTTATGTTAGCTTAGTATTCTGTTATGTCAATACTTATTGCATTTAAATATTTTGCCATGTTTTATATTTTTGTCACTAAAGTTGCATATGATATATAAATTGTTAATGCGGTGCTCTTTTATCCGAAAGCGTAAACGGGGCGATGCGATGCGTAGCGTAGTGATAGTGGTTGGGCGTTTACTCTCGGATAACGGGGCCCTTAAAATTTATTCACAATTAGGACCAAATTTTAAAATAATCGTCACTCTAATCCGGAAAATCCAATATTAATAAAGCGGTAATTATTAAAGTACCAATTTTTGGGCGGTGTGGGGGTGCTAATCCTTCCCCATCCGTAACCGACTCCCGAACCTTGTCTTTTTGAATCTCTGGTTTTATGGTGTCCGGTCTACCTAAGTGGCCGGTGGCGACTCCATTTTTCAAAAATACGGTTTCTTTAAAACTCCCATGGAATAAATATTTTATATAAGAAAAATCTCGAACGCCTTTCAAAAACACCTTCCAAAAATATTTTATAGTCTTGTTTCCCACATGGACAACGGTGAGGGAAGGGTCAGGAGGGAACAGTTCCCTCCAGAGAAACACAATTAGTAGCATATAATGTGAGATTTCATTATGTCCTTTAATGACTACTTTTGTTCTGTTCATATCCTAAATGAAAGCTAGATTAAAAACAAAAAAGGAAACATTATCTTATCATCGTCTATAATACAATAACTAATAGGTTATTTGTATCATGTAAATTTGTTTTATTTTATCATGTAAATTTGTTTTATTTTATAATTGTTCGAACAAAGTTAATTTGTGAAAACTAAGTCGGGTTTTTCGAGTTTCTGTACAAATTTAACATGTTTCTCCTACTATTATGAATGTTATGTCGTAGTCTAAAATCACCAACACTATAAAAAAATATGCTCAAAATGGAAAATAGTAAAGAGAAAAAAAACATAATTTGAACTATAAATTCTAATAATTATGGCTTTATTTAAGCAATATTTGGAAAGTTTTGTTAATTATTTTAGTTTCATCCAAGCAAAAATGTGAGGTTTGAGAAAGGTCATATAATTCTTTTATTTATTGATAGATTAGATTGATGGTAAGAAATAATTTATAAAAAGTTACAGTCGAATGACCAAATTAAATAAAATAAAAGTTAAGAGATTAAATTATAGAAAGAGAAAATTTATTGTCAAAAATAAAAAGTGAGGAGCATATGATGAAATTTGGTAAAAGAGTGACAGGATTTGAAGAAATAAAAAAAAAATTCAAAGACTAAATTAAAAATAGCAAATACAATCAAAGACAATGTTATAAAACAAGTTAATCTAATTTTTCAATTTTTAATTGATAAAATCTCGGAAACTGGTGTACTAATTCAAATGGGAAATAACTCAAAATTTGAAAAACATCGAATCTCATTTTTCATGTCTATATGAGCATGAGATCGTAACCCTTTAAATATTCATAAGGGATAATGGTACAAATGCATTATGTACTTTGTCAAAAAATTTAATGCAGTATTTTTACTTTTTAAATGTTTAATGTATCCCTTGAACTTTACTTTCATATTTTATTATGTCCCTCAAGCCTAATGCCGTTAAATGGTGATGTCACAAGACACGTGGAGGAATTGTATGGCAACATGTGGCACTTAAATGCTGAAAAAAATCAACCAATTCAAATTTAGGAGTATACGAGCAATTAGACCATTTTTTTATGAAGACAAAATAAAAATGAAACGATGGACTCCTTAGCAATAAGTCCATTTGTTTTTTTTAGATTGAATTACACATTTTTTTCATTGATTTCATTAAAAAATACAAAATCTGAATAAAATAATCGAACTATTCTTAACTAAAAAAAAAACATATTTTTGGGTAATTGGATACTTCTTCTTCTTCACCCAATTGAACCTACATGGAGCACCATACAAACAGTAACCATCTCATTTAAGAAAGAAACAACGACAAAATAAATGGGGGCCAATAATAAGAAGCCAAAATTAAAGATTACCCATGTTATCACTAGAACTACCTGAAACGACTCTAATGTCCTTAAAAACTTTCTAAACCCTAATTGGAAGTAATTTGACATTTCAACCTTTCGCTGTTTTTTTTTTTTTGAAAGATAAGAAGCTGATACATTAGAATAACAAGCCTTAGATATGTTCTTCGTTAAAAAATCTCTATAAACCTAATTTAAGTAAAAGAGTGCGGAGTATACACTTTACAAAAACCATTCTTACATCAGGACATTGCAGGCAAAACAACAATCACTCCCCCGAAGCCTATTTAAAACACATCCTGGCTCCTTTACATCTAGCTGCCATCTTCTAAATCACTAACATAAAACATTCCCAATCAAGGGATTCAACCAGACCTGTGGGTCAATAAGCCTATGCCTGCATCGAGATATGGCTTTACCTTCAGTTTTGCTTGGTTTCGACTACATCAATTGCGCTGGATAAGCCCCGCTTTGCTAAATTATCAGCCAAGACATTGGCCTCTCTGGGAATAAGGCGAATATGCCAATTTAAACTTGAGTCTAAGGACAAAATGCTCTGAACAGTACCTTTGAACACCATTGGGGATTGTTGAACATTGTTGATCCAGTGCACCACATTATTGCTATCACACTCTATGATTAGATGTCTAAATTGAGACCAAGTAGAATTTTTGAACAAAAGAATTACTTCTTTGATTGCTAGTAGTTTTGCTGAGGGAGTGTCTGCAAGACCAACACTCTTCGAGAAATAACAGCATATCATTCCCTTTTGATTTCTCATTACGCCCCTTATAGCTGCGTCCCCAAAGCTACATGAAACAGCTCCATCGGTATTAAAAATAAGAGTGCCACGAGCTGGGGGGACCAGCCACTTTGATACGACTTAGGTTGGATGAGAGATACTGTGTTAAGTGCAGAACTGCTATTTACGATACTCGAAACCTGGGAAAATTGTGAACACCATTTAGCTTTTACCCACCTGCAAACCCTTAAAACTGTCAGTTGAAACAACTGGTCACTGTCTATAATTTTGCTTCTAAAAACAATCTCATTACAGAATAACCACAAGGTCCGTATCACACTAAAGAAAATCATCATCCAAATTGATTTTTCCTTAAAACCATTATAAATTTGGTCCAAAGAGAGCATCAAGTTTCTCGGATTATTTAGGATAATGAGATTTATACCCCAAAACCTACACCATTTCTGCCAGATCTGTCAGGAAACACTGTATTCACAAAAAAAATGATTAACAGTTTCAGGTGAAGATCGACAAAAAGGACAAGAAATGTCATTCAAATCTGAAACACCTCGCTTTTTAGTTCAACTTTCGTGGGAATACGCCTGTGAACCAGCTTCCAAATGAAAGCCTCGACCTTTGGGGGGCTAAGTTCATCCACACGAGATTCCAAATAATGTCTTTCGGCTCAAGGGGCTCAGACAACAACTTGCAGAAAGAGGAAGGTTTATACAATCCATTCGAATCCGCTATCCATCTCATTGAATCATTTTCAAGAGATCCCACCTTGATGCTCGCAAGCACGTCGTTAAAGGAATTCCATACACCCAGTTCCCAATCGAAGAGTCTTCTCCTCAAGCTAATAGACCGTTTCCACACACCTTCATCAAGCTCACCAAAATCAGATACCTTGCCTTGTTTACAGATGACCAAAGCATAGATTCTGGGGAAGGCCTGCTTCAGAGGGATGTGGGAACACCACGTATCGTTCAAGAAATTTAACGCTTTCCCATCTCCCACCACATATATAATGTGTTGAGAAAACAAATCCTCTTGATTCTGTAATGGCTTGATAATTCCCCTCCAAATCCAGGATTTATTTGCCTGATTAGTATTTTTTGGCAAGATTTGTGTTTATTTTCTTTCATATTTGGCGTTAATCACCCTTCGCCATAACCTGTTATACTTAGTTTTGTACTTCCACAGCCATTTATTCAAAAGGGCTCTATTTCTAACACGCATGTCACACAACCCCAAACCTCCATATTTCTTTGGTTTGTAGAGAGTTTCCCAGCTCAACCAATGAATCGATTTTTGATCTAGCGCACCCCATATGAATTTAGATATTAACCTGTTTAGATAAGAGCAGACAGAAGCAGACATACTGAACATTGAAATAAAAAAATACTAGGAGATTAAAAAGAACAGATTTTACCAAAGTTATTCTGCCCTCGAGAGAAAGCGATTTCATCTTCCATCCTGCTAAGCTTTTCTCGAATTTCTCGATAATGGGGAACCACAAGGCCTTCGAGTTGCTAGAGCTGCCAAGAGGCAATCCCAAATATTTGCAAAGTAGAATTTCGCTCTGACAATGAATGGATGATGCCTAATTATCAACAGACGACGAATCTACATTTACCCTAATGATCTTTGATTTTTTCAGATTAAGTTTTAACCCTGAGCTATCGGATCGTCCTTTTCCAATTCTTGAGTTAAGTAAACAAAAGAATGGTATTAGAATCGGTATATCAACATCAAGAATCGATATTAGAATTCAATATAGCTTTTAGCCATAAAGCTTCCACGGATTGGTTATGAACCCTAAATTTCAACATGAAATTAGTCATAAATTATCCATGGATTTCTCAAATTGATGGAGGGTTCCTTCTTACCCGATCGATAGCTATAGATTGGGGCTTCGAACTCAAAGAAAGCTTGAGTATGAAGAGGTCAATAAGAGAGGTGCTTACTTAGGAGCTCAAGGTTGAAGACAATGGAGGTGTGTGGTTGTTCTTTCAAAGTAAGGAGGTGGAATTGGTCTCGGTGAAGCTAAGCAAAGATGAGCATCCTTTCTTCTTATTCATTTTAAGGTGATTAAAAGCTTTAATCATTCCCCACCTCACTTGTGGCCAACAGGAGGGTTTCCTACCACCAAGGGTTTACTTAACCTATTAATTTCTATCACCTCAGCTTTTTATCAATTCTATGCCTTTGATGGCTTACCATCAGCTTTCCTAAGACACTCCATGTGAAGTGGGTGGCAAACACACAGGTGAGTCATCACCAATTCCCTTTCTTTCAATTGTAGCTTTCGAAACAGATTTGAACAGAGGACCGTACCGATACCCTCTTAACCGTATCGATACGGTTAACCCTAGACATGTAAGTTAGTTGAAAACCGTTATATCATACCGATACGATACCTACCATACCGATATCCTTGACTCAGATTCAACATTTTTACTTTTTAATAAGGTCCCCTAATTCAAAGATTAGACTCAATCAAGGTTCAACATTAAGAAAATGGATCATATAGTCAACATTGGTACAAAAATTTAAACTTCCTAGAGTAGGATTTTCATCGTCAGAACCCGATTTCGACTAGACCGATTTTCGGGATGTTACAGTTAACCTTGTAAAAGGTTAACATTTCATGCCTCTTTCTTAAGTTATTATATGAAATCAAGCCCATTTCATCTCATTTCATGGCATATAGATGCATTTAGTTCATATAGTTGCATTTGGTGTTGTTGGTTTTGTTTTCTTTGTTTATTTGCAAAAATGGTGCTGATTGGGAAAGTTTTGGTTGGTGTGGTGATGTGTAGGGAAAAGGAGGAGCAAGGCAGGAAAAATGCCATAGCATTTTGGATAGCATTTCTGGGCAGGCTAGAGGACAAAGAACTGAAGATATTTTGCATCCCTTAAACGTGATTCCACTAGCCAGCTGTGCCCCCACATGTGAAGGAAATATTCCCTTGGAATTAAGGGCACAAAACCCTAAGAGCATCCACTATATAAAGAAAAAGACACCTACATTAAAAAGAGGAGGAGAAAAGTCACTTTGTGAGCTAAGAAAGAGAGAAAAGGGCGGCTGCCTTTCTTCACCTTCTCCACCGTGGTGTCCTCCATTGTTGAAGCTCCAAGGGGTGTTCTTGTTGGCCTTTGAGAGAAGCAGCAAGCTTAGAGTGGTTCACGGCTGTCTAAGGCGGCTTTGGAGTTTTCCTTTCCTTTAGTTGCTTTTGTTGTCTCATTTCCTAGTATTTGGATGGGTTGTTTCAAATATATGATTGTGGATGATAATTTCCCAGCCATGAACTGATTTTATATGGCTTGGGCTTGTTATGATTTTATTGTTTTTAGTTTGAATGAATGTTTCGTTACTTTCTTGTTCCTTCCATGCTTTGTCCATTGTTCTTTTTATGCCTTAAGCTTGTAAGAGCTTTCGAGAGTTAGCCTTTGCTTAGGTGTTTGATAGCTTAATATTCGAGAGAGTTAGGCTTAGATCTACGTGGACAATGGGATTTGATGCTGAAAAGCAAAATCCCAACTCACCTTAGAGATAAGGATAGAGTTTCAACGGCTAAGAAGAGTAGAACTTAAAGGATAGTTGTATGTTAGGGTTTACGCTGAGGGGTATTGCCATAACATTCTTCCTATTAGGTTTCTTGCTAAAGATAGTGTAGAGACATCTTGGTAAGCATTGCCGAGCGTGTTGTGGGCAAGGTAGTTCAAGACATTCTTCAGGCTTAAACAAAGAGATCCATAGCAAGCCAAGCCTGTCATTCCCTTGGAGAGTTTCTCACACTTTAGAAGACGTTCGAAGTATCTTTATTTCAGCTCAGTTTTCATTACAGTTGTTTGCTACAACATTTCTGAACCTGTTGCTTATTGCTATCGTATTTACTTTCATTTCTTGTTTTGTGTGTTAAGCTAAGCTAAATTTGGCCTTCAATCCATGTGGAGACGATACGCACTCATCACTTTACTACTTGTTCGATGTGTATACTTGCACTATTTTTGTATCATTTATAGTACATCACAACACGCAACATGTATGGAGCTACCCCCTTAATTTTTTACTTTGTTGACCATTCTCCATCACACCTAAAATAAGACAATCAAGTAATTTTTGGTATCCAAATTGCTTTGGATCCACAAACATTAGTAGCACAAAGTTTAGTCCCCTTATGAATCCATTTTTCAATTTCATCATTTTTAGTTGAAGTAATTAGTCCTTTTGGGACCCAAATACTTCTAAAACATTTTCTATTCAAAAATCTAGGGGCACTAGACTGTCTTTGGTAAAAATTTGATTTTCCAAAATTGGTTTTCTTTTCAAGCTCTTTGGAAATAAAATCTTTTTCTTCTTGAACTTTACGAAGCAAATTTTTTAAATCTATACACTTTTGCTCTAACTCATTGAGTTTTGCATCAAATTCAATTTTGGTTTTAGAAATCAAATCATTGTGAATTTTCAAATTTGAAATCACTTTCTTGTTTTCCAAAATGTGATTTTTAAACTCTAAAACCAAATCATCATAGGCATCTTGTAATTCATCAAAAGAATATGAACTAGAAGTTACCCTTGAATCTTTTTCAATGGCCATAAGACAAAGGTTGACTTGTTCATCTTCGGTGGAGTCGTCATCACTCCAAGTAGCCACGTAAGCCTTCTTCTTATGGCTTGAAGAGCTTGGCCCTTCTTCTTCATCCTTGATGCTTGTCTTAGCTCTTCCTTTTATTTCTTCATGAATCGAATAAATTTGTTGAAGAGCTTGGCCACCTCTTCATCCTCACTTTCCTTCTTACTTGAATCTACATGTTGGCATGTGGAGGTTGGAAGAGCAATGACATTCACATCAATACCTTGCTCTTTGATCTTCTTCTCTTTCTCACTCTTCAAGGTTGAGACATCATCTCATGGGTGAGAAAAGATCTCAGGAGCTCGTCAAGCTTGAGCTCCTTAAAGTTCTTTGCTTCTACAATAGTCGTCTTTTTGGACTCCCATGACTCGAAAAATAAAAAGATCAACTTCCGAACGAGTTTGTCTTCCAAAATTTCCTCTCCAAGATCTTTGAGTTGATTGACGATTATGGAGAAATGGTCGAACATCCTCTTGATGTCTTCATCCGGGTCCATCTTGAAGTTCTCATATTCAAGGTTAAGAAGGCTGATCTTCGTCTCCTTTACATCGTTGGTTCCCTCGTATGTGACTTTAAGTTTGTCTCATACTTCCTTGGCACTCTCACAAGAAGATATTGTCGTGTAGATGTCTGGGCTAAAAGCACAAAAGAAAATGCGCAAATCCTTACAATTTAGCTCAATCTTCTTGCGATCATTCGCACTCCTTGCTTTGTTGTGGCACGAATGGACCGTCTTCAACAATGTCCCAAAGATGATAATCCTTGGCTCTCATGAAATACATCGTCCTATTCTTCCAATAGAAGTAGTTGGTCCCGTCAAAGAATAGTGGTCGGTCAAAGGATTGCGCCATGGCTTCAGTTGACTATTTGGTTGATCGAGCTTATTGGGATCGCCTCAATAGGTAGTTAAAACTTCTTGATTGAGCCTCGCTCTGATACTAATTGTTGGGTTCAATTTCCTCAACCGAATTGCTTACCAAGTGGTGGAAAAGATGTAATTTGGGTGATAGTGGTGGAAGCGAAAAGATAGGAAAAATTAGACACAAGATTTAGAGTGGTTCGAGCTTCTAACCAAGCTCTACATCCATTACCTTAGCTTCCTACTAAGGATTTCAACCAATTCACTAAGAATTCTTCCCCTTTTCTAGGCTAAGGAGGCAACCATTTACAACCTAGACTCACTCCCCAAGTCTAGCATCCAAAGCTCACAAACCGAGCTTTGGGAACACTCTCTAACAAGAGAAAACTTACCAAACTAGAAATCCTTCTAAAAGGTGATTGTTTGCACTCTTAAGCCCTCACCCAAATCCTAATACACTTGAGCATACATTGACATTTTAGCTCAACAAGTGTAGTCTATACAAAGAATGAGAAATTAAGCACTAAGACAAGTTTTCATCATAATGTTGTTGACTTGTGGATAGTTAGTCTTCTATAGATGTTTGGAGGTCCCCTTTATACTCCCAATTGAGCTTCTAGCCGTTGGAGACTGTTGGGATTGAATTAGAGCCGTTGGGGCCTTTATTTCCCGCAATAATTGTAGTTCTGAAGCTGTCCCATATCGATATGCAAATAGCCGTATCGGTACATGTTCTTCATAAACTAGCCGTTGAGCTCTTTTCAGCTGATGTGTACCGATACACTTAGGAGTGTATCGGTACGACCTGCAATTTAAAAGATCGTTGGGAAAATAGCCGTTGGGGGGTTTTGGTCGTTGGAGTTTTGCCATGTAGGCGTATCGAAACGCTAAGAGGTGTATCAAAACGACCCCACAACGTATCGATACGGGCAAGCCCTATATCGGTATGGGTTTTGACAGTTTCAAAAAGACTGTAGCTGAAACCCTAAGGCGTATTGGTACAGTTACTTGAAAACTCAGGTTTTGCTACTTTAAAGACATTTAAGTGATTCCAAAACCTTATAAAATCCATCAAACATATTTTCAAGTTGTTTGTACTTAAAATCATTTTTGAAATCTTTTCAATTTAGTTCAAAACTAATTTTCAATTATTATATCAAAACAAATATCCTAACAGAGCTAAATTGTCAATGTATGCTCAAGTGTATTAGGTTTGGGTGAGAGCTTTAGAGTGCAAACATTCACCTTGTGAGAGAGATTCCAGTTTGCTTTTATTTCTCTTGTAAAGAGGGGTTCCCAAGGCTTGGGTATAAGCTTTGGTTGCTAGACTTAGTGGTATAAGTCTAGGTTGTAAAGGTTGCCTCCTAAGCCTTGAAAAGGGAAGAAATTCTAGTGAATTTGGAAATCCTTAGTGAGGAAGCTAAGGTAGTGGATGTAGGCTTTGGTTAGAAAGTCGAATCACTCTAAAATTCTTATCTCTTATTTTCTATCTTTTTGCTTCCACCAATATCACCCAAGAAACTACTTCTCCACCTCTTGGCAAAAATTTCGGTTGAAGAATTCGAGCTCTATAGGAAGACTCACCCGCCAAAATCAGGCGTGCGACGCGTGTCAATCCGAATTAATTAGGGCAAAGCCTTGAGAGCAAAAAAATAAAACTTTCATTTAACTGTTTTTTTTTGTAAAATCATCTTAATTATAGAAATTTGAGTAACAAACAAAAATCTTTTGATTTGATTAAATTGACAAAAATATGACTCTTTAAGAAAAATTAAAAGTACACTTTTCATTCCCTAAATAAAAGGAACTCATTTTTTTAACAAAGAGCGATAGATTGAATTTTATTGAAACAAGAAAATATACGATAAGAACAATGCAACTTATCAAAAAGATATTTGGGGACTTAGTCCACCAAAAACTCCTATAGATAAATACTAAGGTGTAAAGAAAATTGATACCTTCCTTTGAAAAATCCACCAATAGCCAACAACATTGCTTGTCTCGATCCAACTAAATGCTTAATATGTGATGTAGGAGTGATGAGCGAAAAAACAATCTTGCATGTTGCTTCACTGAACATATATGAATGCAACGACGGCCAACCATAAAAGGGAATCAAACTACTGAAGAGAGCCGACAAACGCAAATTAGAATTGAGCTTCGTGAGAAGCTCTATACGAACACAAATCTACCGCAAATATAGGCGAAAACGTGCCATAAGGTAAAGACGTGTCACAAAGGAAGATAAATTAAGCCCAACAAGATATGCAAAAGTAAGAATTTAAAACAAAGAAATTCTTATTAAAAAAATTAGAAGCAGAATCAAACGTAAAAAAATAAAAATAAAACATAAAAATAATAAAAAAACCCTGACGATTGACGACTAACATTTATATTGATATCGTGGATGACCGATAAAAAAAAAACAAGCGACAACGACACTAAAGTGAAAAAAGATGGCGAACGACAACCCTAGGATTTTTCTCAAGTATGGGAACTGAGAAGAGAGTCTCGTACCTACCAATAAAGAAAAAACTAAAAATCGTAGATGAAAACACAATGTTATTCTCATTTAAGTTGCAAAAAATTAGGTGGTGCGCTCATTATTCAATTAAAATTAAATTAATTGACTGATTCAAAATTTAATTCAATTAATAGATTGATTAATTTAATGTTCATCCGGTTAATGATTTATGATTTTTTAAAGTTCGATTATCGGTTAATTAATCAAAAGTATCAAATATTAAACATATTACATTTATTTTAAGCATAAACCCATTAAGTTGCCTAGACCCAACTAGCTTTTAACCCAAGACCTATTAAGATTTCAAGACTCAATCAATTTTTAACTCAAATGAACAAATATACTGGAATTAATCTAAAATAACTAAAAAAAACATACCGGTTAATTTGAACTAAATGTCCATGGTTATTCCAAATCTTGGTTAATTCTAAAATCGACTGAATTAACCGAACTTTGTTTGATTCAATTAATAAGTTTAAAAAAAAATCAATTTAATTAATGATTAAAGAAAAAAAATCCAATTAACTCAATTTTATTAATTTAATTTATTCACTGGATAAATTAACCGATTGAACACGGGAAAAATCAAAATGTTATGCTGAAGGTAATATTGAAAAAAATATATAAATGTTATTCTCATATGGATTCTTTAGTAATTTTAAACATTTTTAAAAATATTGTGATTTTTAAAAATTTTCAACTAATTTTAATTTTTAAAATATAATTTTAAAAAATAATAGTGAGTTTAAATTTTTTAAAATTTTTTTAATATTATCTTATAATTTATATTTTTTTAACTCAAAACATTATAAAAAGCACATTTATATTTGAGTTATGGTTTAGAGGTCAAATTAGGAATTAATCCTGAGTTAACATGTCACAACATCATTTCAATAAGGGGTTAACGCACTAGTGATCAACATGTTAAAAGCAATAGTGTTAATGACCATTTTAATTTTTTTTCATAATTCGGAGATGGAAATAAAAGTTTATAAATAATTAGGTGAAGGAATGGGTATAATATACCCTTTCTTATAATGTCTTAATCGTGCCAGTCCAAGGTCACATTATGTTATTCATCATATGATAAAAAAAATAAAACCTACGTGTGAAATAAAATAAATTTAAAATAAATTATTTTTAAAAAATGAAAATCCTTTAATTTCATTTGTCAGATAAAAAGAGGGAGCTTTTCATTCATTCAATATTGGTGGCCCATTATTTGATAGTGTGGAAAGCCCAATGCAACAAGTCTTTAAGAACTGGGCTAACAACTTATTTTGGGTTAAATGTACTTTGGACTTTTGGGGGTTTAAAGCCAATTTTTTATTCATATTGTCACGCCTGAGAAGGGATTGAGACATTAATTTCACATCAGAAAAAAAGTCTTGGGATATATAAATGGTGGCGTTGCACATCTTATCAAACATGTTTTTTAGGAAGAGAGTGATGGCCCCGTGACAAGTGGTATTAGAGGTGGATCCGATTCGATCTCGAGAAAAAAATCTGATCCAAATCCGATTGAAAAAAGTCTGAATCCGAAAAAATGGTCCAAGTCCTAATAGGAGGTGGATCGAATATGGACATTGCCATATCCGATCCGAGTTCGATCCATATATGAATCCAAATAAAAACATTTAAAACTCTTAGATTGAAATCCTAATTAAGTTGACTTGTGATTATATATATATATATATATATGTTGAAATCCTAATATGAGTTGAATTAGGATTACAAAAGCTATATAAAGGCATGAGAGATCTAACAATCATTAATGCTTTTTGAAAAAACCATCTAAATAATTTAGAGAGTTTTATATATCTAGCACTCAACTTTTATTGTTTAGCATCAATGGCTCCTCCTAAAAGTAATGATACGTTACATATTTTTTTCACATTAAATTTTTTGTTTAATGTACTATTGATATTTATATTTTTTATGTATTTTCAATTGAAATTTTCTATGAAAAAAGAATAAACCCATTCGTTTTTATTGTTATAATCTTAATAGGAATGCGAGATGAAAAATCTTCTACTTCTTTTGTAGCTTCTTCTTCTCTTTTAGGAGATGAATCAACAAAAGGAAAAGAGACGTGTTCAAACTGCAAATGATGAAGATTGCATGGTTGGTGGTGGTAAGAGAAGATTGACTTCGTGAGTTTGGAAGCACTTTGAAAGGGTAATGAAAGGTGATGAAATAAAAGCAATTTGCCAAGGTTGTAAGAAAGAGTTTGTGGGTAAGAGCACGAGCGGTACTTCACATCTAAATGAACATTTAAAAAGGTGCATGAAACTCAAGAAATCATTAGATGTGAGGCAACAACTATTGCAAGCTAGTGCCAATAAGTCAATGTTGAAAATAGGAAAAAAATGAGTTCAATCCACAAGCTACAAGAAATGAGTTGGCTAATATGATTGTGATGCATGAATATCCTCTTATTAAAGTTGATCACATTGGATTTAGGAGATATTCGAAAAGTTTGAATCCCAATTTTCATGTCGTATCAAGAAATACCATCAAAGCTGACATCTTAAAAGATTTCAAGGAAGAAAGAGCTCACTTGAAGAAGCTATTGGCAATAAATAGTAGTAAGATTGCTATTACTACGGATATGTGGACTTGCACTAATCAAAGAAAAGGCTATATGGCTGTGATGGCACACTTCATTGATGATGATTGAATTTTTCAAAATCGTCTTATAAGGTATGTTTATATATTGTTCTTAACTTTAAAAAATATTTTTTTGTTAATGCTTTTGTTATTGCTAAATGTGTGAATTTATGTATTTCTCTTTAGCTAATTCCATACATTTTTTAAAACTTTGTTAGATTTATGTATATTCCATGCCCACACAACAAAGGCACAATTAGTAAGGCATTGATTGAATGTTTGAAGAGTTTTAATCTGGATGAAAAGGTTTCCACTATCACTGTTAATAATTGTACAACCAATGATGCGGTCATGGATGTTTTATGTGAGAAACTTATACCTAGCAAACTTATCTTGAATGGTAGTTATTTGCATATGAGGTGTTGTGCACACATTTTGAATCTAATTGTGAATGATGGATTGAACATCATTAGTGGTGCAATTGAGAAAGCTCGTTGTGTAGTTGCCTATTGTACATCAACACCAAAGAGATGCGAAAAATTTAAAGATGCTTGCAATTATGTCAAAATTCCTTTAACTAGAAAGTTAGCAATTGATTGTAAAACAAGATGGAATTCATGTTATGACATGCTACAGGTTGTCCTTATGTACGAATATGCTTTCACTAGATTGGAAATAAAAGTTGGAAAAAATGGAAAAGATAAATTCAAATTGCCTACTAAAAATGAGTGGCAAATGGCAAGTGATATTTGTAAAAAGTTGGCATTATTTAAGAGGACAACTGAAGCATTTTCAAGGAACACTACCCCACTGCAAACCTGTATTTTCAAAAAGTTTGCGAAATTAGACTTGCATTAAGAAAATGGGTGACTTGTAGAAATAAAGTAATCGAGTTGGTGACATCAAGCATGATTGTAAAATTTGATAAGTATTGGGAAGTTATCAATGTGATATTATCTGTGACATCGATTTTGGATCCTAGGAGAAAACTGGAGTGTGTGTCTTTGTATTTTAGCATTTTTTTGGTGATGGTGGTGAATTTGAATGTGATAGAGTGAGAGAAGTATTGGTTGAATTGGTTGATGACTATGAAAAAAAGTGGTTGATTGAGAAGCTTTTCTTGTTTCACCTTCATCTTTTGCAAATGATAATGGTAAGAGATCATTAGTTGATTCGGATGATGTTGAGGGATTATGGGAAAAACATGTTTTACAACAACCATTGAAAAAACCTCGTAACTGTGAGGTATAGACATATTTGAAGGAGCAACGGATTGTTGTAGACGATAAGGGCCCACAACTCTACCACCCTTGCTAAATGCACTCTCCGAGTCAAAAAAAAGTGTTCAACTTATATCCTTTGTTTCTGTTTAGTATCTAACGTTTTTTTGGGTCACTTTAGTGCTTAAGGTTTCATTCCGTAATTTAGATTAAGTTTTTCCTACAACAGCCGTTAAAAAATTTTGTTAACCAATTATAACATGACACGTGGCCTATTTTATATACTTATTTGATTTTGAATTACTTTCAAAGTTTTAATTTCTTTCAAACGAACCCTCAAATCACATCTCCATCATCGTTCGACATCCCCACACATAGGCGATTCACCGTTCACCACCTAAGTGTCAGGTACCTCACCGTTCAACATCCTCCACCCTCTAGTCGTCAATTAGAGGTCCAACTGGTCTCTTTTTTCTTCATTTTTAGATGTTCGTCGACAGAGCAATCGACTATTCATTCGCCGGTTTTCGATGACGGAATCATGGGGCTTTTGTTCAGGAGTGACGAAGGCAAGGGTGGCTAGTGATGGTTGAATCAGTGGTGGGAGGGGAGGAATTTAGGGATCTATGGTTTGGATTTAGGGGTTTTAAAGAAATTAAAGATTTTAGGTTTTTTATAAAATTAAAGAATTTTTAATTTTTAGAAAAATAAAAATGAAAGAAAATACCAGAATATGCCACGTGTTGTGTTTTTATTGGATAATGGAAATTTTTTAATGGCCGTTGATGAAAAAATCCAATCTGAATTACAGAATGAAACGTTAGGCACCAAAGTGGCCCAAAAAAACCGTTAAGCACCAAACTATAACAAAAGGTATAAGTTGTGCACCTTTCTGACTATTAAGCCTGAATATAATAAGCTCACAACTCTAATTTTATTTTATTTTGTTTTGTTATTTTATATTTGGTTTTGATTACCACTTCCTAAGCACTTTACTCTCCATGTAGTCACAATTTTACCCGTGTTTTTGTTTTTTTTTACCTAATCTGTTTTTTTGGTAAAATGATATTTAATTTACATTTTGTTTTTAGTATATGTCCTAATTTTTTTTTGTTTTTTTAGTGCTTTATTTATATTTCAACACTAAAAATTTATGTTTAAATTTATGGTTAAGATTTATAGAATTGGAGGTGGAATGTGTTTTTTTTATAGAAAAATTTAGGATAAAGACTTAAAATTTAATAATTTAGTATTAGAATATAAAAATGGACACATAAAGGAGAGATGATTTTTGTTCATGTACATTAAAAAATTAATAGCAAATTAACTAGGAGAGAGGAAATTATATATGACAGGTTGACACATCATTTTTCTCTCTTCATCGGTCTGCTATATTTATATTTTTTCTCTTAATCAGTTCGTCGTTAATTTTTTTAACATTGGATGTCAAAATAAAAACAAAATGTAATATTAGATTTATTTTGCTAAAAAGATAGATTGAGTATAAAACATAAACATAGATAAAGGTTGGAGACTAAATATATAGTTTATCGTGGAAAAACACTTTGCATTCCGTCAATGATGGCGTGGGTGGAAGAATCTTCACTACTGACTCAATGCTCACTGGGCTACTACTTTTCTTTGGGTCTTGAAAATTGAAATGAATGATCTAAGCGATACATGGTCTCACATTCGAGTCATTCGGTTCGGGACATTTTAAGTCTGATATTATTCAGTTCGAATTAGAGGTTGGTTTGATTCGTTTTAGTTTGGATATATGATAATTCGGGTCATATTGAGTCGGTTATTTTCGATTCGGGCGAATGTGAGATCGATCGGTTTTAATTTGATTTTTAGGTCGAGTCAATTTTTTACACGCTATATATGGCTTTATAAAGCTAATATATTTAGCTTTTTGGTAAGTTATGCGGTAGTTCACGTCTCTTCTTTATTTATTTCTTTTAATATCTTTTATTTATTTCAGGTTACTTCAGTTCGGGTCCATTTCGGTTCAACTAAAATTTGGATCGACTTTGATTTGATTTATTTCAGGCTTCGGATTATAATGTTTGAGTCAATATCGGTCTCAGGTTAGATAAATCCGTTCGAGTCTCGTGTTAAATTTACGAGTTATAGACTCTCCTAAAACCTCCCATCTCAATCAAAACCTAGTTTATTTTTTTTAACTTCAATGTCAATTCCTATTTCTAGTTTAAAAAATAATTTTGTGTTGTATTCGTTTTAACTACTAAATACTAATATTACTAATCTATTTTGAATATGGATTCAAATTGATTACATTACCTATGGAATATCTAGGAAACTTAATACCTGAGTCGATTCATAGACTCCGCATTCATCCTAACAAAAAGGGGTGAAACGAGACAATTATGATAACTGTTTGTTTCATTTCATCCTACGTAACTTTTAAAAGTATCATTCTACAGTTTAAATATATTTTTCCCATAGATGCGTGAACACATATATATTAGAAATATACATGTTAAAAAAAGCTGGTTCAATAAGCTCATAAACTTTTACAAAAAAAAATAATTAAACTCATAATTTTTTTTTGTACCAAATTAAGCTCTCAAACTCAAGAAAAAAATAGTTTGACTTTTTGACCAACATTGACCGTTAACTTTAACGATTTTTTAAAAAAATTCTTGGCATGTGTAAAAAATTCGTGAAATTTAATTTAAAATATAAAAAATATTTTTAATTCTGAAATTTATTAAAAATAATAAATAATAATTTTTCAAGAGATTAAAATATTTTTAAAAAATTTAAAATTATTATACAATTATAAAAAATAAATTGAAAATATAAAATAATAAAAGTTATTTTTAAAATTGTTTTATGTTTTTAAAAAATAAATTTTATTGTTTTATATTTTAAAAATCAAAATAATGTTTATCGTTTAATATTTTTTCATTTTTTACAGTTTTATAATAATATTTATTATTTTAAATATTTTAGTCTTTTGAAAAATTATTATTTATTATTTTTGAATATTTTTTAAATTAATTTTTTATATTTTCAAAATAATTTTTAGAATTTCCAGATTTTTATAATTTTTTATTTTTAAAAATTAAAAATTTCTAAAAATAACAAGTGGCGTTATCCTATTGTGACACGTGTCAATTTTAAAAAAAAATTGTTTAAATTAACGGTCAATGTTGATCAAATGGTTAAATTAAATTTTTTTCTTAAGTTTGAGGGCTTAATTAAGTACAAAAAAATTAGAGGTTTAATTAATTTTTTTTACAAAAGGCTTATTAATTAAATTCATAATTTATGGATATCCATATATAATTTTATAATATTAAATAAAAAATTATCTAAAAAATTGGTCATGATAAAGTCAAGTGTTATGAATCAGGTAAGACCAGCAGATATTGCCAGCTCAAGAGTTGAGTCAGCAATCGAATATTAGGGATGCTCGCAGAGAATCACGTGAAAAAAGAGAACCAATAAAATTAGGGGATGCTGTTTGTTTTCAGTAACAAACTTGAGTATATATATCCAGTTTGTAATTTTGCTTTCTTTACGTAAAATATCAATCTATCCTACTGATAGTTCTTCTTTTTCCTCCTATTTTCGTCCTTCTTTCTCTTTATCTCTCTTTCTTTCTTGCAGTATTGTATTAGTAGTGACCCTTTTTTAACTGGGTGTAAAATAACTTGATGATTGATCTTTAAAATTAAGGTTTTATCTTTTATTTATTTATTTATTCTTGAAAAAATGGGTTTTCATGTTAAATCGGATTATTTATTTATTTAATCTTGAAAATATTTTAGAGTCGCCACCGGTCACTTCGAGGTAGACCAGACACCATAAAACAACTAGAGATTTGTTCTTTAAAATTTTGGTTTTGAGAGTCGGTTACGTATGGGGAAGGATTAACACCTCACAAATACCCGATATCGATACCTTTTAATATTACATGGCATTTTGAGAATAATAATTCAGATTTAATTTAATCCTTAATTATTGACTGTATTTAAATTTCAAATAGAGATATTCTTTTTATAAGAAAATATATTTTTAAACCGAATATGAGATTAAAAGCACCCAGTTACGAAGCTGTCACGACCATTTTTATACCGACGTGAAAATAACTCGATGATTGATTTTGAAAATTAGAGTTTTGCCTTTAATTCATTTTATCTTTAAAAATCAGAGTTTTTCATGTTAAATTATATTTTTTATTTAATTTTGAAAATATTTTGAAGTCGCCACAGGTCACTTTGGTAGACCGGACACCATAAAAGAACAACCAGAGTTTCATTTTAAAAATTTGGGTTCGAGAGTCAGTTACGTGTGAGGAAGGATTAGCACCCCCACAAACGCACGTTATCGGTACCTTTTAATTTTACGTGACATTTTGGCATTCAAATAATAATTTGAATTTAATTTAACCATAATTATTAACTGGATTTAAATTCCAAACGGAGTATCCTTTTATAAGGAAATATATTTTTACCCGACTATGAGATTAGAAGCTCCCAGTTACTTTAGGACACTTTGATTCATATTCAAAAATATATTTCCAACATAAAAGGTTTTCACGCATGATCAATTATTTTCTTGTTAATTTTAAGTTCTAACTTAAAAATGCTCTAATTAATTGAATTGTTTAAAAACTATGAATATTATTAAATCTAGGGTATTTATGAAATAACACCCAATTGTTTGAGCACTATTCATATTTAAACCCTAAATTAAATAATATTCATAATTTAATTAGCGAATCTAATTAATTAAGCGCTAGCCCTAGTTAAAGCTTTAATTTAATTAACTAGATTAATTTGTCATATTTTAAGTTTAAATGAGTATCAAATGTTCTACTTAAAAGTTTCCTTGAGTAACATCTCATTGCAATGAGACACTATCCAACTTAGAACTTCAAAACTTCACTTTCAATACTCATTTATTTTCTACAATTATCTCTCCTAATTTAATTATTTAATTTTTAATTAGAGAACCTAAATACTAAAGGCTCCAAACAATTAATAATTAAGTGGGTTAATTATCTAACAAATGAGGCTACATGTCTAATGTAAATCATGCATCACACATATAAATTAATTAAATTAATTAAATGCTGTAAAAGGGTTAAATTGAACTAAAACGAACCTAATTGCTGATTTTATTAAGATTTATGACCATAATGAATTACCAACCAAAACTACAAGGACTAGGAGAGCAATAATTTCTTTTTTTTTTAAAAATGGATCTCCTGACCCAGCCCATATGCTTGTGCGGATTTCCCCTGCTCACCCGATTAACAATACGCGGGTTAAAAAACCCGGCACTAAACGGTGCATTTTGACCCACGTATTTAAATCCTCTTTTGATAAAAAAAATTCCCCCATTCCCTTTCATTTTATTTATGCTGCCTCTCTCTGAACTCATTCTCTCTCTCACTCTCTCTCAACAAATAAACTAATCCCTGATTTAAAGATCCAAAATGGATCAAACTCTACTATTCAACTAAGTTCATCCTTCGTTCTTCATTTCTTTCTCCTTTTGGTCCGCGACCACCACCCAACGGCCACTATACATTGTTAGCCGGCCACCGGCCACTATGCCACATCCGATCGTCCTCATTCTTGCTCCAGCCGTTATACCGCGATTTTCGGCCACCGTCATTCGAACTAAAAACCCCTAAAAACATCATTTTTCACCTTAGAACCCTAAATTTACCCTAATCCGACAAGATTTTTAACTTTCCCACTTAGTTCTACTCTACCCGTAACCCGCTCTCGTTCTTCAACTCCAACAAGCCCTAAACTACTCTGGCCGCTGATATACTCTTCTGATCTCTCATTTCCTTTTATATTTCATCACCGTTTTCTTCCCTTTTTACTTAGATCTTACATTTTTAGTGTTTTTTGCAGGAAAATAAAAGAAGAAGAAGGATGTACCTTCTGACGATGTTCGCAGCGTCACTGGCGGTGTCCAATCGACCTGTCCGCCGACTCCTCAGCTTTCAATGGCGGTTCAGCTCCAGGGGGCCAATCTTCTCTCTCTCCTTCTTTATTATATCAATTATTATTAGTTTATTAATGATAGCTCATTATTATGGCATTAATTCTTCTGACATTCTCTTTCATCTTATTTACAGGTGGTCAAATATGTGACGTCATTGTTGACGTTATCGCTATGATATCACGCCAATTGTTTCCAACAAAATCATTATCCTTGTGAGACTTTACGGGCTAATAAGATGCTGCCATGTGGCATTTTTGAGCGGGAAAGAAAAATTTTTGTGTTTGTTTATCCGGTTCGAGCTATAAATGGGTAGTATATAATTGGATTTGGGCAAAAAAGTTATTGAAACTGAAAAATGGGCCTTTAGTTTGTAACTTGGACATGTGGGATTTTATCATGTAATTTGGACATTTGAAAAAAGGATGTGGACTCTTATTTTATTATTTATTTATTGGGTTTTATTATTTATATCCATTATTTATATTATTTATTTATTATTTAAGAGAAAATATTATATACCCGGGTAAAATTATGGTATTATACTGTCGCGACCATTTTTAAACTATTGTGTGAAAAATAGTATGATGAATGATTCTTTTTTTGAAATCAGGGTTTTTGTCTATTTCAATTCATTTAATCTTGAAAATTAGTTTTTTTTGTGTAAATACTTTTAGAGTCACCACTAGCCGTTTTGGTAGAACAGACACAAAAAAAACAATGAGAAATTCTTCTTATTAAACTTGGGTTCGAGAGCCGATTACGTGTGGGGAAGGATTGACACCCCTATAAACGCCCGTTATCAGTACCTTATTAATTTTACGTGGCATTTTGGTATTTCGAACATTATTTTAAATTTAATTAAATTCTTAATCGTTAAACGAATTTCATTCTGAATGGAGATATCTTTTTGTAAGAAAATACATTTTTGCGAATATAAGTTTTGAAATATCCAGTTACTTTAGGATACTCCAATTTATATTCAAAAATGTATCTCAACACAAAAGGTTTTTAATGCATGTCCATTTATTTTCTTATCAATTTTAAGTCCAATCCTAATTAAGGCTCCAATTGATTAAATTAATTACAGAATCTATAAATATTATCCTATTTAGGGGTTTATGTGATAACACCCAAATACTTGGGCACTATCCATATTAAGCCCTAAATCAATAATATTCCTAATTATCTAATGACTCTAACTATTTAAACCTATTCCTAATTTAATTTTAATTTAACCGACTATGTGATTACATATTCTAGGTTTAAATGAAATATTGAATGTTTCACTAAAATGCTCCATTGATTAACATATCATTACAATGAGACACTAATCAACTTAGAACATTAAAATTTTCATTTAATAATCATTTATTTTCTAAAATTATCTCCTTAATTCAATTATTTAAATTAATTAAAGAACCTACGTTAAAAAGGCTCTAATTATTTATAATAAGTGAATTAACCGCCTAAACAAATACACTACATGCCCATTTTAAAGTATGCACACATACATTTAATTTAAAACAATTAAATTAAAGCAATTAACTAAGGGCAATGAAATTAGGGACCAAATTTAACCGAATTACAAATTTAAGAGCCAAATTACAATGAATGAGTGACCAAATTGAAACAATTGAAAGTTCATTGCCCAAAATACAAGAAAAAAGAAAGAAGGGCGGGGATCTCTGGTTGACCCGGATTAGAATGCACAAACCCTCAGCCAACCCGATGTAACAGCCCTTTTCCCGTATCCAACATTGAATACGAGTCAGAGGTATCACAAAACATTCGTAAAACCCTCTACATTTGTAATTCTGTAAAGTTTTGTTTTTTTAAAAAATATTACAATGTATTTAGTTTTTATTTACAAATCTAGTTATTCGCTTAAAGTTTTAAAATAATATTTTCATCTTCAAATCGAGTTTATTTTCAGGCAGCAACTTATCAATTTAATTTGTCTTGATATAATTAATAAAATTGCCTGATTTAAAATTCATCCAGATACCAAATAAAATACAAATTCTATCAGAGCATGCATACCCTTTTAATATACATGCCAACTAGTAAATATCAAACATTATCAAAAGATATCTTACTAATACTGATGTACCTATTATTGATTGATGATGTCCGAATAAGCTCCTTACTCAAACCATTTCTTCTTTCCTACGTGTAAAATAGTTACACGCTAAGTATTTACTTAGGGAGGCAGTAATTCAAATTTAGGTGCAATTGTCATAATATCAATCTCAATATTAATTATTAATTATTAATAATGCATATGATCACCTTACCATTACATGCTCATTAACATAATTAAATATGTAATAGCATATATGTGTATCAAAGTGATAAGATTAGATCTTACCAATATCGGTGCCATTTCCATCCGTAAGCTTTCAATGCTTACCAATACCTTTTCCCAACTCTGTCTGCAAGCTTTCAAGCTTATCATTCTATTTTTTTTGATTTCAATTCAGTTTACTTAGCCCAAGGTATCGAATTAAGAGATTCTATGTACACGAGTCATCCCTCCATACCCAACCTTTCTTGAGTATGTATATTATTTGCACCGTAGTGCTTAGCACCCTAAGTGCTTCCGTATACCCAAACCTTGCATGAGTATACCCTCATTGAGTATTAATAAAATTTGCACTATAATGCTTAACACCCTAAGTGTTTCCGTATACCCATACCTTGCATGAGTATACCCTCAATGAGTATTTATGAATATTGCACCGAAGTGCTTAGAATATTTATACAGCTGTTTATGACCCTATGGATATCCAACTATACCATCGAACCTATATATCATACATTGGGCTTTATTTCATCATTTATATAATCAATGGCAACATATATCAATTTATATTAACATTAAGCAGTTCATACTCGAAATAACATTCATAGTATACCATCATTAATAACTAGTGATCAATGCATTTATTGTCAACCGTTGACATATTTAAAATATGTCAAATATATGATCAATGACATAAATATCATGACAATATATAGACTAGGTAGACTCATCGCAAGTCCTACCTGTGATGTATAAAACATCCATGTATCATGTTATGTATGCATTGCACTCACCTGGGCCATGTATTAATATGCCTCACTAAGTCCTCTTTGATCCTTTCTTTCATTGTACCTCGAACCTCCATTGATTCAAACTTAACTTCATAATTCAAATAAGTAAAATATTTGTTAGATCCCAATCTAACAATATCTTAGACATATTGTCTAATATAATCATTTGAATACAAAATCTCCAAAAAATTTCTTTTCTTCCTTGTATTGTTCAAAAACTCATTATGGTCCTTAGTGACCAATTTGAACTTCCATTAACCCTTTTCAAGCTTACTAATCAACCTTAGATACAAAGTGTATCAATTCTCATTTTTGGCAGTTTGCAGTACCTCCAACGATATATTTCTATAAAATAATCTACAACTCGGAATTCGATTCCGTTTATTCTGAAAGAAATTAGATTCAATAAGCTTTTCAACCATATAAATTAATAGCCCAAATTCAACTTGTACGATTTATGGCGGATTTTCAAAGTCAATTTCCAGTATTGAATTTCGGAACAGCCTGCTATACTATTTTCTGACCTTTCACCACTTAAAAATTCATATCTTTTTACTCGGAACTCAAAATCAGTTTCCGTTTATTGGAAACAAAACTAGACAAACAAATATTTACATCGGTATAAAATTCACCTTCTAACCATTTTTGTAGTATTTATGGTGAATTTTCAAAGTTACTACCATAAACCAGTTTTTCTACACAGCTTCCATAAACAACTTCAACTTTTATATTAACTTCTCCTTATTTCTCTACTTTTAAATTTAGTCCAATCACTAGCTTTAAACCACCAACTCATCACATTCTTCACCAAATAATTATTCACAATAATTCTCCCTAATTTTCCTTATTTAGCGAAATAGTCACTAAAATGCAAAGATAAGGATTCAAGCTTCTCAACTTTGCAACTTAGTCCTCAATTCAACATTACTACCTTAATTCCATCATCACAACTAAAAATCAGATTTAACCCCCCATACAAAACTTCAATTTTGATTTGGTCACTTAACTTTGACAAATTTTCAAAATGGTCACTAATTCAATTCAACATCAATTTGGCATTCTAACTTCATTTTCTTATCTATAACATCATTAACAACATAAATACACTCCAAATTCTAAAAATTCAAATTTTGTCCTTCAACTTTTCAAGTTGCCGAAATGGTCCCTACATAATTTAACTTAGGGTTTTGCCTCCAAACAACAATTCAAGCTTACTAGATCATTATTTTAACATCACAAACCCTAAATTAAACTTAAATCCATAAACCCTAATCATCTTCATAATAATCAAAACATGTAAAACTTAAATCCCAACTCAATATCATGATTTTAACATCATACTAGCTTGATTTCAACTTGAAATCAATCATGGAATCATAAAATCTCAAAAGCCCCAATTTGATCCATAAACCCTAATTTCTTTCTCATGTAAATTCTCATCAATCAATCATGGATTCCATGAATTATTGATATCAAAAGATAGAGCTTGAAGAGTAGAACAACTTTGTAGTTGAAGAGATTACCTGAAAACCGAGTTTCGGGGCTTGAATCGAGCTTGAAATTTTTTTCTCTTTCTTTCCCTAGCCCTCACGTTTTTGGCTGGAAAAGATGAACATTTGGGTCATCTTTTTACCATTATTTTACACATATATCTATTAAATGAATATTAAATTCATTTAATAATGAAATTACAATTTTGCCTTTTTTATCCAATGGTTGAGATTGATTTTATCATCAATCAAGGGCTAAGATTTAATATTCCATTTCCTATTTCCAAAATTGCCCTTATAACTTTTTAAATATTTCAATATTGCCATTAGGGCCAAATGACCAATTTGCCTTCCAACTAGTTTTTATTTACTAGTTTGCCATTCTTGTAAAAATTCAACTAAATCTAGTTGGAATCCAACCAGCTATAATAAAATATTCATAAAGTAATATTTTATGAATTTTTACATATCTTTTGGATCAGTCTCCAAAATTTTCTATTCGATCCAATATATCGATAAATAATCATTTACTCAGAAATAAACTGTAGGATTCATCTTGAATCAAACTAAAAATATTTCCAACACTTGGAAATTACTTTTATAACCTTTCTCTATCATATGGAAAAACTTCAAAATTTTCCAGTTCGATCTGGGTATCTGAATTCCACTTCAACTTTGGTTGCAATTTTCCCAATAATTGAAGTATCAGATCGAACCAATAATTCCACATTCAATTCACACACTTAGGTGATATGTTTATTTATGAAACAAAAACCCTCAACTTTTGGAAAATTACAACTTTAGTCCCCAAACTTTTCCAAAGTTTATACTTTAGCCATAAAGTTTTCAAAATTTACATTTTGATCACTACCTCTTTAAACTTCAATTCCCATTTCAATTTTCCTTGGAATTCAACCAAAATTTAAGAATACCTTATTCAATTCACTATCTATCACATGAGACCTTTAAACCTTAGAAATTTCCTTTCCAAAACCCATAATTAAAGAAATCCTAACTTTTGCATTTCCATCATTTTAGTCACTAAGTTGGCTTTTAAGCTATTATCTTAGTTCTAAATGACCCTTAATCAACTTAGTAAATCTTGGGGTATTACAATTCTCTCCCCTTAAGAAAATTCGTCCTCGAATTTTTTTAATACGTACTTGGTTCCAAAAGGTGAGAAAACTATTTTATCATATTTTCTTCTTATTTCTCTCAATTCGTTTCTTTAATCTTATGATTTTTTGTCAAAGAACTTTGACAAACGGGGTTGTATTGTTTTCTTAGTTCTTTGACTCCATGTTCTAGGATCTTTACCAATTCTTTTTCATAGCTTAAATCTGGCTGAATCTCTATTTTCTCCGGAGTAACAAGTGAGAGGTCTAATTAATATTTCCAGAGCATCGATACATTATGAATCTTGTTCATTTCCAAAGATAAAGCTAACTATTAAGCTTAACTATCAAACTAACTCCTTTCACAATTTCTTATAGCCCAATAAATTTTGAACTTAACTTTCTTTTTTGTCTAAACCATAACACCTTCTTGCAAGGTGAAACTTTTAAGGACTACTTTATCCTTAACTTCACATTAAATATCTTTTCTTTCAGAATCAACATATAGTTTCCATCACTGAGATAGAAATTCTTCCTTGATAATAAAAATATCTATCAAACCTAACTTCCAAGTTTTCAGTTTCACTCTTTTCCACTTGTTTGAACCATGACAACATTTCTCTTCCTTTCTTTAAAGATATCTTATTTAATCCAATATGGTAAATTTTATTCTTAACTTGACAATCAAAACATCATATTCTTTTAATGCCAATCTTGCATTCATAGCTCTTAAGGCAACAATTGTCTTTCGACTGAGAGCGTCAGCTATCACATTAGCTTTTTCTGGATGATAGTCAATGACCATATCATAATTCTTAAAAAGCTAAATCCAACTTCTTTGCGTCAAGTTTAACTCTTCTTTAGTAAGCATATACTTTAAACTTTTATAACCTATATAAATATAGCATTGTTCACTGTATAAATAATGATGCTAGATCTTTTAAAGCAAATACAACCATTGCTAGCTCCAAATCCTAGGTAAGATAATTTCTCTCTTATATCTTAAGTTGTCTCAAGCATAGAGCATTACTTTTGCTTCTTGCATAAGTACGCATCCCAAACCGTTATGAGAAGCATTACTATATACTACATAATCTTTACCCGATTCTGGTTGTACTGGTACCGTGGCTTCTATTAAGACCCCCTTTAATGTCTCAAAGATTTCTTAGCATTGATCTGTTCAACTGAATGACATTTCTTTCCTCAATAGCTTGGTCAATGAGGAGGCAATCATCAAGAAATTCTGAGCCTCTAAAACATTCTTCAGAGGTTTCCATTCAACTATAATTTTTACTTTCTTGGGGTCTACTCTTATTCTCACTGCCAAATCCACATAACTAATAAAACATCTTTTGACAAATAAATTCACACTTTAACAAATTAGCATATAGCTTATTTGCTCGAAAGGTCTGAAGAATAATGCAAAAATGGGCATTTTATTCTTCCTTTTTCCTTCGAATAGACCAAAATGTACTCAATGAACTCTACCAAAAATTGGTCCAAGAAAAAATAGAATACTTGGTTCATTAGACTTATAAATGCCATAGGTATCATCAGAACTCATACTATTCATACCGAATTCGAAAAGCTGTCTTTAGAATTTCTTCTTCCTTGATCTTTTTTTTAACTGATCAAAAGATCATCAGTCTTCGGAAGAAGATATTTATTCTTTACTATTACCTTCTCGAGCTGATGGAAATCAGTCTTTCTCTTTCCCAATTAACACTGGTGCGCCTCCAAAATGACACACTTGGCTTTATAAAACATCGACCTAACATTCCTTACAATTGTACCCTTAAATCTCGAAGTTCGGTCGAAGCCATTTTATACGGTGCCATTAATTTAGGCGCAATGCCTGGTATCATCTTTATTTTGAATTTCACTTCTCAATCTAGAGGTAATTCTGAGTAACCCATCTGGGAATACATCTGAATATTTTTGGATAGTCGAGTTATTTTTCAATTTAACTTTAACAGCCCGAGCATCTACTATATTTGCTAAGAAAACTTAGCAACCTTATAACAACAATTTCTTTAATAAAACAACTGAAATTACATTGGAAAAGGGATTTGCCCTTTTTCAACTACTACTATTTTTGTACCTTCCGTGTTTTTTTCAATACCAATCGCTTTATGCGACAATTCATCATGACCTGATAGGAAGGTAACCAATTCATGCCCACCATCATCTTAAACTCCTCGAAAGATAATTCCATTAAGTTTATAAGGAACTCTATTTCTTATATTTTTATCGAGCAATTCCACTTGTTCAGCTCGCCCTTACATTACAACCCAACAAATTTGTGACCGCTATATTACTTGAAATGGGTTCTAAAAGGATATCTCATTCACCATTCAACTTCGTACTTATATACGAATGTGTAAAGCTAGGACCCATCAACATCAGTACAGGTTTATCCAAAAAGATAAGATGTACCTTCTATGATTTTCGAATCCTCCCAATCTTTATCAGTCTTGATGTTATAAACTCGGACTGATATGTGCAATCCTGACTATGAAGTAAATTCTGAAGGTTTTCTAATCTAGCTTAAATCTCGGAGCAATAGAACAACCCCATCCAATTTTTTGGTATCCAAACAGTGGAATCCATCCAGTGTAATCCTTAGATTATTTAGTTATAAATCAACAATCACTAGACCTTAATCTGCTTTTCCTTTCAATTCAGGTGTTCCCGAACTTTTTAATTCCTTAATCCGGCACAGGCACTCCTTGTTGTACTAGTGCCTCTTTCTTGTTCCGATTTATCCGAAAGGTTATCATTAACCTTATTATTACTACTCTTGATTCCTTCCAAAGCTTCCAATTTATTAGTTCATCACGCTTTCTTGACTCAAATATTTCTTATAATTCCTCCCAATTTACATTAGTAAGGAACGACATCAATCAAATCATAAAAACATCAGATCAATAATATTGATATCCTAGTGGCATGTATACTCTTTTTAACATAAAACCACTTTCATTTAGGCTGAGAATCTGCTAAACCTGCAGCTCTGATACCAATAAATGTAACACCCCTTTTCCCGTATCCAACACTGAATATGAGTCAGAGGTATCACAAAACATTCGTAAAACCATCTACATTTGTAATTCGGTAAAATTTTGTTTCTTTAAAAAATATTACAATGTATTTATTTTTTATTTACAAATCTAGCTATTCGCGTAAAGTTTAAAAATGATATTTTCATCTTCAAATTGAGTTTATTTTCAGGCAGCAACTTATCAATTTAATTTATCTTGATATAATTAACAAAACTGCCTGATTTAAAATTCATCCAGATACCAAATAAAATACAAAATCTATTAGAGCAGACATACCCTTTTAATATACATGCCAACAAGTAAATATCAAGCAGTATCAAAAGATATCTTACTAATACTGATGTACTTATTGATTGATGATGTCCGAATAAGCTCCTTACTCCAACCATTTCTTCTTTCCTACGTGTAAAACAGTTACACGCTAAGTATTTACTTAGTGAGGCAGTAATTCAAATTTAAGTGCAATTGTCATAATATCAATCTCAATATTAATTATTAATTATTAATAATGCATATGATCACCTTACCATTACATGCTCATTAACATAATTAAATATGTAATAGCATATATGTATATCAAAGTGATAAGATTAGATCTTACTAATATCAGTTCCATTTCCATCCGTAAGCTTTCAATGCTTACCAATACCTTTTTCCAACTCTGTCTGCAAGCTTTCAAGCTTATCATTCTATTTTTTTGATTTCAATTCAGTTTACTTAGCCCAATGTATCGAATTAAGAGATTCTATGTACACGAGTCATCCCCCCATACCCAACCTTTCTTGAGTATGTATAGTATTTACACCGTAGTGCTTAGCACCCTAAGTGCTTCCGTATACCCAAACCTTGAATGAGTATACCCTCATTGAGTATTAAT
Organism: Hibiscus mutabilis; assembly: GCA_019671005.1. Taxonomy (NCBI): domain Eukaryota; kingdom Viridiplantae; phylum Streptophyta; class Magnoliopsida; order Malvales; family Malvaceae; genus Hibiscus; species Hibiscus mutabilis. The sequence continues at coordinate 67,134,253 of CM033716.1, forward strand.
AAAATTTGCACCGTAGTGCTTAACACCCTAAGTGTTTCCGTATACCCAAACCTTGCATGAGTATACCTTCAATGAGTATTTATGAATATTGCACCGAAGTGCTTAGAATATTTATACAGCTGTTTATGACCCTATGGATATCCAACTATACCATCGAACCTCTATATCATACATTGGGCTTTATTTCATCATTATATCATCAATGGCAACGTATATCAATTTATATTAACATTAAGCAGTTCATACCCGAAATAACTTTCATAATATACCATCATCAATAACTAGTGATCAATGCATTTATTTTCAACCTTTGACATATTTAAAGTATGTCAAATATATGATCAATGACATAAATATCATGACAATATATAGACCGGGTAGACTCATTGCAAGTCCTACCGGTGATGTATAAAACATCCATGTATCATGTTATGTATGCATTGCACTCACCTAGGCCATGTATTAATATGCCTCACTAAGTCCTCTTTGATCCTTTCCTTCACTGTACCTCGAACCTCCCGTGATTCGAATTTAACTTCATAATTCAAATAAGTAAAATATTTGTTAGATCCCAATCTAACAAAATCTTAGACATATTGTCCAATATAATCATTTGAATACAAAATCTCCAAACATTTTCTTTTCTTGTATTGTTCAAAAAACTCATTATGGTCCTTAGTGACCAATTTGAACTTCCATTAACCCTTTTCAAGCTTACTAATCAACCTTAGATAAAAAGTGTATCAATTCTCATTTTCTGGCAGTTTGCAGTACCTCCAAAGATATATTTCTATAAAATAACCTACAACTCGGAATTCGGTTCTGTTTATTCTGAAATAAACTAGATTCAATAAGCTTTTCAACCATATAAATTAATAGCCCAAATTCAACTTGTACGATTTATGGCGGATTTTCAAAGTCAATTTTCAGTATTGAATTTCAGAACAGCCTGCTATACTATTTTCTGACCTTTCACCACTTAAAAATTCATATCTTTTTACTTGGAACTCAAAATCAGTTTCTGTTTGTTGGACACGAAACTAGACGAACAAATCTTTACATCGGTATACAATTCACCTTCTAACCATTTTTGTAGTATTTATGGTGAATTTTACAAGTTACTGCCATAAACCAGTTTTTCTACACAGCTTCCATAAACAACTTCAACTTTTATATTAACTTCTCCTTATTTCTCTACTTTTAAATTTAGTCCAATCACTAGCTTTAAACCACCAACTCAGCACATTCTTCACCAAATAATTATTCACAATAATTCTCCCTAATTTTCCTTATTTACCGAAATAGTCACTAAAATGCAAAGATAAGGATTCAAGCTTCTTAACTTTGCAACTTAGTCCTCAATTCAACATTACTACCTTAATTCCATCATCACAACTAGAAATCAGATTTAACCCCCATACAAAACATCAATTTTGATTTGGTCACTTAATTTTGACAAGTTTTTAAAATGGTCACTAATTCAATTCAACATCAATTTGGCATTCTAACTTCATTTTCTTATCCCTAACATCATTAATAACATAAATACACTCCAAATTCTAAAAATTTAGATTTGGTCCTTCAACTTTTCAAGTTGTCGAAATGGTCCCTACATAATTTAACTTAGGGTTTTTCCTCCAAACAACAATTCAAGCTTACTAGATCATTATTTCAACATCACAAACCCTAAATTAAACTTTAATCCATAAACCCTAATCATCTTCATAATAATCAAAACATGTAAAACTTAAATCCCAACTCAATATCATGATTTTAACATCATACTAGCTTGATTTCAACTTGAATTCAATCATGGAATCATAAAATCTCAAAACCCCCAATTTTATCCATAAACCCTAATTTCTTTCTCATGTAAATTCTCATCAATCAATCATGGATTCCATGAATTATTGATATCAAAAGATATAGCTTGAAGAGTAGAACAACTTTGTAGTTGATGAGATTACCTGAAAACCGAGTTTCGGGGCTTGAATCGAGCTTGGAAATTTTTCTCTTTCTTTCCCTAGCCCTCACGTTTTTGGCTGGAAAAGTTGAACATTTGGTTCATCTTTTTACCATTATTTTACACATATATCTATTAAATCAATATTAAATTCATTTAATAGTGAAATTACAATTTTGCCCTTTTTACCCAATGGTTGAGATTGATTTTATCATCAATCAAGGGCCAAGATTTAATATTCCATTTCCTCTTTCCAAAATTTCCCTTATAACTTTTTAAATATTTCAAAATTGCCATTGGGGCTAAATGACCAATTTGCCCTCCAACTAGTTTTTATTTACTAGTTTACCATTCTTGTAAAAATTCAACTAAATCTAGTTGGAATCCAACCAACTATAATAAAATATTCATAAAGTAATATTTTATGAATTTTTCCATATCTTTTGGACCAGTCTCCAAAATTTCTATTCGATCCAATATACCAATAAATAATCCTTTACTCAGAAATAAACTGTAGGATTCATCTTGAATCAAACTAAAAATATTTCCAACACTTGGAAATGACTTTTATAACCTTTCTCTATCATATGGCAAAACTTCAAAATTTTCCAGTTCAATCCGGGTATCCGATTTCCACTTAAACTTTAACTGCAATTTTCCCAATAATTGAAGTATCAGATCGAACCAATAATTCTGCATTCGATTCACACCCTTAGGCAATTTGTTTATTTATGAAATAAAAACCCTCAACTTTTGGGAAATTACAACTTTAGTCCCCAAACTTTTCCAAAGTTTATACTTTAGGAATAAAGTTTTCAAAATTTACATTTTGGTCATTACCTTTTTAAACTTCAATTCCCATTCCAATTTTGCTTGGAATTCAACCAAACTTTAAGAATACCTTATTCAATTCACTATCTATCACATGAGACCTTTAAACCTTAGAAATTTCCTTTCCAAAACCCATAATTAAAGAAATCCTAACTTTTGCATTTTCGTCATTTTCGTCACTAAGTTGGCTTTTAAGCTATTATCTTAGTACTAAATGACCCTTAATCAACTTAGTAAAATTTGGGGTATTACACCCGGTGCCAAAACGACACCGTTTGACTCAGAGTATAAAAACCCCTCGACCTAGCCAACTCGACCATTTGATAACCGAGCCCTCTCTCTCCTCTCCCACTCCTCACTCATTTTCTCTAAACTCAAACAAATATCTCCCTATAAAACCCTTCCTTTTTCGATCAAAACCTCCATTTTCGTTCAAATTCATCCCATGTTCTCCATATTTCCTTTGTTTAATCCAACCAAACACTAAATCCATCTCATTTTCTTGTTCCTAAAGATCAAAACCCAAAAAAATGATGAGCATGCCCTTTTTTCTTCAACCTTTATTCCTTTGATCCATAACCACCACTACCAACCATCCCCGACCTGTTCGACAACCGTTGGAGGCGACGCCGACCGTCGTCTCCGACCGCCGTCTCCGGCCATCTTCTCTGATCACCTCATCATATTCCTGCAACTTCGGCCACCACCTAGTTCTGGCCGGCTGCCGTAAGGCGATTTCTGGTGCCAGAACCCTAAAATACAAAAAAAATCTATTTTTCGCCATCGTTTTCCCTAAATCTACCAGGTTCATTAGAACCACCCAACTTCCCCTAAAGCTACCCGAATCGAACCCTCACTATCATTTTCAACTCCGCTAAAAAAACCTAGCCCCATCTGATCTCTGAAACATTCTTTGGCCATAACCAGGTAAATCACAAACCTTCTTTAAATTCGCTTTTTAACTTGAATCTAGGGTTTATATTTCTTAAATCTTATTTTGATTACTGTTCTTTGATATTTTGTGAACCTAGATATGAATTTAGGTATTTTGATGCAGTAAATAAGATTGCAAAGGAGCTTTACCTTTCCCAGTGAGTTGAACGGTCTCCGATGATGACTCAGAAAGCGTCCCCGGCAGTCTCTTCGTCTTCTCTAGCGTCGGTTCATCTCCTTTGGTAAGACATTTTGTATTTCTCTCTCTCCTAATTATTTTAGTAATTATTGTTCATTAATTGCCTAATAATTGTGTGTTTTTTTCTCTTTCTAGGGGCTTTTATAGCTGCTGACGTCACTGACATCAGTGAAGACTCAATCCACGTGAAACCCTTTCTGACCAATGATGGTGTGACACGTGGCAAAATGGGCGGGCTAAGAAAGCACATGTGTGCTAGTTTGGGCTCTTTTACCTGGTTTTAAGCAGATTTTGGTGGGAAAGGCTTGTATTTTGGGCCTTAAGATTTAATTTTGGGCCTTTTATATATTATAAGGATTTTCTTATGTAAAATGAACATTGGATGAATTTTATTTATATGGGCTGTCTTTTATACCATTTAATTATCATATCAACTTTATTTATTTATTTATTTTGGGTCTTACTTATAGTGAATTATATACATATATACCCGGGTAAAATTTGGGTACTATAGTTGTCCCCCTTTGTTCATTGCTATAGAATAGGAATAGGGCAAAGACTGAAAAACACGAATTTTACCCGAACCATCTGATCACCAAAGACTGAAGCTCTTTTTCTAATTATGAAATTCTTCAATCTTCTATCAAACCATGGCGTTTGAAGCTATTCTTCTCATTATGAAATTCTTCATCTTCCAAGGTTTGGAATTGCTCTTTAAAATTCTTCATTTTCTAAGGTTTGAAGCTGTTCTTCTTATTACAAAATTCTTCATTCCTCTGCCAAACTGTAGAATCTGAAGCTGTTCTTCTCATTACAAAATTCATCATCTTCTGAGATCTGGCACTGTTCCTTGAAATTCTTCATTTTCTGAGGTCTGAAGCTATTCTTCTTATTATCAAATTCTTCATTCCTTGTTCTTTCAATTTTCCTAACGAACAAGTAAGCTTTTCTCATTAGAAACCTCTTCATTCTTCAAAAGGTGAACTCTTCTCATTAGGAGCTCTTCTTTCTTAGGTGGGTGAGTTCTTCTCATTAGGAACTCTGAAGCAAACTCTTCTCATTAGGAGCTCTTCTTTCTTTGCCATGCGAGTTATTCTCATAGGAACTCTAGATTCTTTACTGAATTCCTGTCAAAACAAAAGTAAGAATGCTTTGATGAGGATTAGTATGACCCTTGTTTGCTATATAATGCATGAACCACAACTCTTTGGGATTAATCAAAAAGCTCATACTTTTCGAGAAACCGTTGTTACTTCATCTCACACTTGGGATTGACCCTTGAAGCCTCATCTTAGCGTTTATGGCCCTTTGCTCTAAAGCGTCTTTTCAAGTTTTCACTTTAGATTACTTTTCTCAAAGCTTCCTTTCAGATTTTCACTTTGGTTTTTTCTTTTCTCTTTTTCTCAAGGCACCTTTGTAGGTTTTCACCCCATTTTTTCTTTTCTTTTTTTCCTTTTTCTTATTTTCTTTTCTTCTTCTTTTCTTTTTGAGGCACTCTCTCAGGTTTTCACCTTGCTTTCTTCTCTTTCTGGACTCTCACTCTTTTCTATCTTTGCTTCTGACTTGTTCAAGTATAGCTTGATTCAGGTATGACTTGATTCAGGCATTTCATTTTTTTGCCGACACAATACGTTGCTCTATCTTTTCTTTTTACACCCATCTTCAATATTCGGGAGTGTAAAGTCACCTGCAACCTTTCAAAACATAGTAATACCAAGAAATCATATGTTTTTCAATGAATTATGCTTATTTACTTGCATAATGCTTTAGAAAAATGCATACAGCTCGAAAGAGAATTCATGAATTTTATTAAGGCTTATAGGTAAACATACAAAGTGGTTTGAAAAAGTCATGGCAAACTGAAACAACAAAATCAAAAAACAAAGTCAGATCCTCGGGCATCTATTGCATGAAGGAGACATCTACCCCATCAATCAAACATAGTTCTGAGCTTGAGCCTTTGTCCAACAGATTTCAACGTTGTCAAGATGTCCACGAATGTGAAATCCCTCCCAAAATACTAGGTGTCTGGGAGGTTTTAATCGACAGATGCCTAGTCTCAAGTCATTTGAGCCGCCCTTTACGGGTTTTCAACCCAAATCCTCATTTGGTTTTAGGACACCCTTTGTAGATTTTCATCTTGAACCCCTTTTCTTTTATTTCCTTCTCTTTTTTATTTTTAATATCAATGGCACCCTTTTTTGGGTTTTCACCATAGATATTTTCATTTTGCAAAGCGTCATTTTTGGGTTTTCACTCCGTTTTTTCTTTTTTTTCTATTCTTTAGACATAATGTTTCTTGACTGAATCAAAGTTCACTGGTTTATGTAACTTTTTACTGTCTATTTCAGTCAAAATCAATGCTCATCTAGAGAAGTCCTTTTTGACAACATAAGGTCCCTCCCAGTTAGGCATCATTTTCCATGATCATCTTGATGTATTTCCAAGATCATTTTCAACACAAGATCTCTCTCTCAGAATTCTCTGGGCCGAACCTTCTTATCATATTCCTGCATCATCCTTTTTTGATACATTTGACTAAGGAAAATAGCCTTCAACCTTTTTTCATCAATAAGATTCAGCTGATCGAATCGAGCCTGTACCCATTTCGCGTCATCTAGTTTTACTTCAGACAAAACTTGGAGAGATGGAATTTCAACCTCAATAGGAAGTTCTGTTTCTGTCCCATAGACAAAAGAGTAAGGTGTTACCCCAATTGAGGTTCGTATTGAGGTCCGATACGCAAATAGTGCAAAGGGTAGCTTCTCATGCCAGTCTTTGCAAGTCTCTGTCATTTTCGATATGATTTTCTAGATGTTTTTGTTTGCTGCCTCCACTGCCTTATTCATCTTAGGGTGGTAAGTCACAGAATTGTGGTGCATAATTTTGAACTGCTCGAACACTTTTTCTATTAACTTGTTGTTGAAATTAGTGGCATTGTCGGTAATAATTCTTTCTGGCAATCCATATCGACATATAATCTATCTTTTTAGAAACTTGCAGACTGTTGATCTCGTGATATTTGTATAAGAAGATTCTTCCACCCATTTGGTGAAGTAACCAATGACTACGAGAATGAAATGATGTCCATTGAAGGCCTTGGGGTGAATCTGCGCAATAACAACCATGCCCAGACAGCAAAAGGCCGAGGTGAATTCATCGTATGAAGAGGTACTGGTTGAGAATTGATATTGTCAGCATATATTTGGACATCTGTGACATTTCTTAGCATACTCAATGCAATCTCCTTCCATGGTTACCCAATAATAACCATATCTTATAATCTTCCTGGCTATTGAAAAGCCATTTGCACGTGTTCCACATATTTCATCGTGCACTTCTACTAGAATATTTCTAGCATCGCTGGCATTAACACATCTTAATAAGATCTGATCTTTGCCCCTTTTGTACAAAATTTCTCTATCGAGCATGTATCCTGAAGCCATCCTTCTTATGGTTCTTTTGTCATTATCATTTGCTTCTAGGGGATAAGTTTGAAATTTAATATACTGTAAAATATCAAAATACTAAGGATTCCCATATGCCTCATCTTCTATGCTACAATAGTGGGCATAAGTCTCGTAGCTTTTCATTTGAATTGGCATCATGTCCTATAGTTTATTCGCTAAGAATACCGAAGCCAGTGTAGCTAAGGCATCAGCCATTTTGATTATCTTCCTTAAGGATGTATGTGAAAGTGATTTCTTCAAACTCTTTCATTAGCTCCAGAATCAATTTTTGATACTCGATCAATTTTACATCTTTTGTCTCCCATTCTCCACAGAGCTGATAAATAATCAAAGCTGAATCCCTGTATATCTTCAGGATCTTTATCTTTCTTTCAATTGCGACTCGCAAGCCCATGACACAAGCTTCATATTCTGCCATGTTGTTAGTACAAAGGAACTTTAACTTGCTTGTGAAAGGATAATGTACATTGTTTGGAGAGATCAACATTGCTCTAATTCCATGTCCTAGGGCGTTGGATGCCCCACCAAAATATAACCTCCAGGTTTCATTATCTGGGATTCCATTCTCTTTTGTGGAGACATTCATCACGTCCTTATCTGGGATATCAAAGCTCAGGGGCTCATAATCTTCTGAAGCATGATTTGCTAAGAAATCTACTATGGCACTTCCTTTTTTTGCCTTCTGACTTACATATACAATGTCAAATTTCGACAACAACATTTGCCAACGAGCCAACTTCCCAATCAGCGTTGGGGCCTCCATCATAAACTTCAATGGATCAAGGTGAGAAATTAACCAAGTGGTGTGGTATAACATGTATTGCCTGAGCCTACGACTTACCCAAACCAAAGCATAATATAACTTTTGAATTGGCGGGTACCGTACTTCACAGTCTATAAACTTTTTGCTCAAATAATACATGACCCTTTCTTTCTTCCCTATGTCATCATGCTGCCCCAGCACACATCCCATTGAATTTTCGTAGACCGTCGAGTAAAGGATGAGTGGCCTATTTGGAATTGGTGCCATCAAAATTGGAGCTTTTGACAAAAATTCCTTGATCTTATCGAGTGCCTCTTGGTATTCCTCATCCCATTCACCCGAATTATTCTTTTGAAGCAATCTAAAGACTAGATCACATCTATCAGTTAATTGAGAAATGAACCATGAAATTTAATTCAACCTCCCGAGGAATCTTTGAACTTCTTTTTATGAACGAGGTGGTGGAAGATTTTTAATTGCTTTCACCTTGTCTAAATCAATCTCAATTCCTCATCTACTAACCACGAAGCCTAGAAGCTTCCTAGATGTTACCCCGAAAGTGAACTTGTTTGGGTTGAGTTTTAACTCATACTTTCTCAACCTTTGGAATAGCTTTCGCAAATTTTAGATATTCTCTTCCTCAGTCTGGGTCTTGGCAATCATATCGTCCATGCACACCTCAATCTCCTTGTGCATCATGTTATGGAAAAGAGTCACCATGGCTAGCTGGTACGTTGTGTAATACCCCAAATTTTGACTTGGGTCAATGACACAATAGAACCTTATAATAGATTGCTTAGTCATTAAATATTTTGAATTAAGTATGATCTTTAGGATCAAATCAATTCTTTTATTTGATGTAAAACTTGAGTGATCATTTATGAAGGGGCCCATTAATAAAATTTGTAAATTATGTTATCCTTAGTGAAAGGACCAAAATTGAAGGAAGTGGGGATAAAAGATTGTTTTTATATCAAGGTGTTGTTAAGTGTTTGTAAAAAAAGGGGCTAATTTGGTGTCTATAATAGAAGTTTGGGGACTGTTTTGGTGCTAATGATTTAAGAACTTTAAGGCTGCCCTGTTTTGTGTTTGTAGTTAATTATTGGACTATTTTTGAATAGTTAAACAATAATGGGCTGGTCCGGTTAAACATAACCATAAAAGGACTGCTTTGCAATGGAAAATTATATGTATAAGTTGGTTAGGCAGATTGGCTTGAATTGAGAGTAAATGGTTAGATTTGAATAAGTCATGTGCATGAGTAAACTCCCTTGTTGGTGCATGGTTGAAAGGTTGAATTGATTCTAATGTATAATTGTATTTTTTTATTCTTAGACCGAGACAAAGCTAGGGAGGAAGTGTTTAAATAGCAAGTTTTGAGTGTGGATTAAGGTATATCGTAACTTTGAGATAACATGTGAGTGTAGTTGTGTGGTCTCGGGTGACATTGTGTCACACCGTATCTTGTTAAAGTATTACACTTCGAATCTAAATTGTATAAACATTTACATATGGCTCAAGTAGAGCACCATGTGAAGTTGCATTCATGGCATGGCATACATGATAAGTTTTTGGCTATGTTGCACATCATATACATTTTTATGCCTTGCTATGTTATGCTTGTGATGAATGATTTTGTATATATTGTTTCATATTGGAAGCTAACTTTTGATGCTAATGTTAAGGAACTAAAGGAAGAATGACATGTCCTAACTCAACAAAGTACTAATCGATAAGCTTAAAGAAACAAAAGCTCAAAAGTGATATAAGACATTGAGTTAATAACAAGCAATGTTACTTGTGCAATAAGATACTTCCTCAATATTGAAAATGAGATAAGACATTTAAGTTGCATTTTTCAATGGAAGTCCTTGGATAAATTAGTTTGATGCTTGGTATATTGGGACTACGGTCCATGAGCTATGGCTCGGGGGATGCCCCATTGATATGTTATTGGCGACAGTAGGAGGTAACGGGGGAGATGTATGGAGATTGGTGACAGTTTGGTTGGATAGTGAGAAGTTTAGGATTGATATGTTTCGATATTAGCCATTGCTATGTGCTTTGAGCTAAGTATCGCTTTGGCCGATACGACCAAACATGGACCAATGTGTTCATGTCCAAATGTGATCCAAGGCAAACAAGTAAAAGATACGAATCTAATGAGAAGTCTAATAAGAATATCAAAGAAAATTTATAAGTTCTTGATAAGTATGAAAATTGATAAGCTCTTGGTGAGCATGAATATCGAAAAGGCTCCTTGTGAGTAAGAAAGCAAGCTAAGACTATCTCTTGAAGAGAAACTTTGAACAATGCATGAAAGGCCTTAAACTCGAAATAAGATTTCAATAGTAATGATACTAATGCTTAATTTACCAAAACTCTAACTCAATTATATGTTTGAATTTATTTGAAGTCTTCTGATTATACTGAAAAGTATTGTTGTTATTCATGTTGTCATTACTACCTCATTAGGCTATATAAGCCTAATGCATTCGTTATAATGCATTGCATGTTATTTATGGCTCGTATAATCCAATCGTGTTCAAAAGGTTGCAAGTCATCACTTGGGATCCAAGTGGAATTGGATTTCTCTTAGTTTTAATACTCCTATAATGGTGGCAATATAGTCATGTCTATACATGTAGAAACTTTCATTATTTGGCATGTAAATATTAAGGATAACCTATGTTTGTAATCCTAAGCTTGCTATGATGTTTGGTTGGTTGTCTTAAACTATTACAGTTGAATTTAAAGGAAACCTTGGATTGATGGTTGTTCAAATGGTTGCTTGGAATGTAAGTTATGTTGCATGATGTTCTATTGGTGACTTGAGGATTGAATGATTTGTTATGTAATGGCTTTAGAATTTGCATAGGTCTGACTCATTATGATGCTTATAGTTAAAATGAGAAAAACATCTTAATCAAAAAGAGTTAAGAGTTAGTAAGTAGATAATTACCATACTTTGAACTAGGTGTTTTCTTAAATGAAGATTTTAATTCACTTCATGACGATTAGCATAATACATTATGATTGGTTGATATTGATGGAATATATAGCCAAGTACTTTGATGTTAAAATGTTAAGTGAACATGCTTGTTGGGTGTACTGTGATTAGGGAATAGAAGTCTGATTGCTTAATTTCTCGCAAGTCAGATATATGTATAGTTTGAATGATTAAACAGCTAACTATGTTAGTCGTTTGAATCTAAAAGTCTTTATTGAAATCTCTGTTTCGATCTCATTGATAATTTAAGACAAGATAACTCCAATTGTTAATGATCAAAACATAAATTATGAGTCTTGATTTTAGAGAAGCCTATACGTTAATCCTATTTAGTAATTCAAGTGAATTAGATAAAGACTTGAATGTTGCTGAATTTGCTGATCTTACATGTATTACGCTTGGTTAATTGTACTAAGTTATCCTGAGTGAACTAGATTAATGTTGTAATGCGAATGATAAAACCCTGAATTGTATTGACACAAATTTGGAAAATGAAAAGAATTAAGTTTAGTCTAAAAGGAGCATGACTTGATCATTGTCATGGTTTATTAAGTCTAGTGTTTTTGTCAAATGATTGGTTTTAATTTTGTGGATTATCTTCAATTAGGATATGCCTAAGTATAGTTTAACTTATAAATTTATGAATAATTCATCAAGAGTTTTAATGATACATCTAAAGGTAGCTAAGCTAACGAGTAATGAAGATTGAATTTGTTTGAATTTAAGATTTTTGGTTGAGGGTTTAATTAAGTATGCTAATGTTTGTTTGATTGTCTGTATAGTAATCACTTATAATCTAGAAAGGCAATCAGTAGGGATCGATCCCTTAAGAATCTCAGACTGTAATAATAATTGGTTCCCTAAGTTGCAGTTATAATGATTCACACTCTTAAGCAATGAGAATCTATGGTATGAATAAGATTTTGGAACTCACAATTTATATTATCACATGTCTTCATGAGAATAATGAAGAAAGGTAGCTAAGTGTCGAGTATATAGACCATTAATGAAAGAAGTATTTGAATGTATTGTTTTCTTTAAGTTCATGTGAACCAACTATTAAGTTGGGATTAAAACATAAGGCTACATTTGAATTTTACCCATTGTTGGTAATCAAAGATAAATGTCTTGGTGTTTTCATAAAAAGATCCATCATGATATTTGCTAATTTAGTGTTTAAGTATAAGTAATGACTTGCATGCATGATCCATGATTGAAAATAGTCTCGTTTAAAATTAAATTAAAAAGTTTTAATTTATTGCCCTATTTTCTTTGATCGAGTCTTAACTTGTAAGACAAGTTAATCTTAAGTGTTTGTTTTTAACACTCTAGGCTCGGTTTTCTTGTAAGCCGGGTTTTAGGGTGTTACACGTTGCCCTCGCATTCTTTAGTCCGAAAAGCATCACTTTGTAGCAATATGTACCCTACAAGGTTATGAACGTTGTTTTTTCCTTGTCTTCTGGGTTCTTCTTTATTTGATTGTAAACCGAGAAACCATCCATGAAAGAGAACCATGAATGTCCTGATGTATTGTCAACCAGAATATCAATATGGGGTAAAGGAAAATTATCCTTCGAACTTGCTCTGTTCAAATCTATATTGTCCATGCACATGCGAACTTTTTCATATTTCTTTGGCACCGAGACTATGTTGGCTACCCACTTCGGGTATTACGCCACTTCGAGGAAACCTGCATCAATCTGCTTTCGTACCTCTTCTTTGATTTTTAGGACCATCTCCAACCTCAACCTCATGAGCTTCTGTTGAACCAGTTTGTATTCTGGCCTTATAGGCAACTTGTGGACGACTATGTCCGTATTTAGTCCTGATATATCTTGACAGGACCAGGCGAAGACATCTTTGAATTCTCGCAACAAATCAAACAACTCTTGTCTAATTTTTGGCGAGAAAGCAGTACCAATCTTCACCTCTCTTTTGATTTCATATGTTCCAAGATTCATAATTTCTATCTATTCTTTGTGAGGTAAGATCTGCTTGTCTTCAGTTTCCACCATCCTCAGCAATTTGTTAGGGATTTCATATTCCGTCTCATCTTCACACTCATTGACTTCCATTAGACACATTGGTCGCTCAGAATCTATTTTGGGATTAGGTTCAGGATTATTCATGCAATTAATAGTTGAAGACCTTCAAGAAAAATAATAAAATATTTGGAAAGGATGCGAAAAAAACATGTTTGCCATTTGAGAAACATCATGAAAAACATTTTTATTGCAGTAAATTTTGCATAATAGCCCTTACTACAAATGATCCCCTATACTCGCGGGAAAAAGTATAGGGTGGTTCATGGCAATTACTCTGTTTTATTTTAAAGGCTAAAGGAAGATCCTCAATTGTCCAGTGCTCAGCGCTTCACCAGGGAAGCATGGGCGAATTCTATCTAGGAAACTACCAGGTTGGGATCCTTCAGATATTCCATTGACGTACAACCTTCCCATGGTGTTGCCAAAGATCTCCTCCTCTTGCAACTTCACAGTTTCCAGATGGTCCTTTTCCAGTTGCTCTTCCACGTTCTCAAACCCTCGCGACTTGAAGATGTTAGTCAGGTCAAATGAGGTCACGGGTTTGGAAGGAGTCTCAATTCCCAAGAATCAAGCCCTCTTTTGGTCTCCCATTTTTCTCAGATCCTTTAGTCTTTCTTGAATGTTGGGCTTAAATCCAAGTCCGAAGCGGTTTTTTTCATAATAACAGGCTTGAGACACATGCATCCCTGAAGATGTTTTCCAAGTCGCTTCCTATTTTTGTACCCCTACCGAGTGTTTCATGAACAGTCATCTTGGTGCAATTCGACAGCCTTGGTCGAGGAAATGGTTTACCCTCAGCAACGAAAGTTGGATTGACAAACTCCATAGCTCTGAAAGAACATTCAAGAGCATTTTTGTTCACCTCGATGTGTGGAGCATAAATTGTTACTGAAGCAATAATATCTTCCTCCGCTTCAATGCTGACTAACTTCCCTTCTATTACAAACTTTAACTTTTGTTG